>VXAC01001776.1:0-12704 GCA_013399225.1 Rhipidura dahli
AAAATAAAATTAAAAAAAATATTGAGTACTCTAACTACAGTTCAACAATTGAATCAATGTCACTTGTTTGCAACCTGTTTTGTAAATACTTTATCCATAACGAAAGATATAAACATGCAAAAACCTGAATCCATAGTCCAAATAATACATACACGTGTTCTGAAGTTTCTGCACTTCTCCACAGACTATGCCAATAAAACATTATGTACACATACCATTTTTTTACAGTGAAGTGGGAAAAAAAATACTAGAAATTAAAGAAAAAAACCAAAAACCAAAACCAAAAAGTGTACATGGATTAAGACCAAAATGTGTCTAACATTCTAGCATAAGGAAAAAAAAAAAAAACAATTCTGCTACAAACTGGTGATATGAAAACTCCCTTTATTTGCAACCAGCTGCATAAGTTTTAGAATTTTAGTGAAAAAAAGTTCCCTAACATCTAAAACTAGAAGTAATTTACATTGTTCCACCTCATGGTCTTCTCTCCCAGATAATAAAATTGTTCCATGAGGAATTTTTTGTTTATTTTTAATCTTCTTATTTTAATAAAAGCAATGCGATGTAACAAAAGCATGTTGAAGTATATTGTGTTTCACCTTACTCCTCCCCACCCCAACATATTTTGTCTCTTTAATGCATCATTTAATAAATCAGTACCATTAAAGCCTTAAACATAAAACTAATTCCGATCTGAAAAAGGTACAAAAAGGCACATAAAATCCCAGTGCTTCTGTACTGTAAAATTCAAGTGTAACTGAGCTCAATATTTTTTTCCAAACAGCATTGGATCACTGATATTCCACGGAGCCCAAATTGGTTTGCAGCCTAAGCCAAAGCCTTCAGCAAGCACTTGTGCTAGTAGACTACAAAGTTAAAGCCTAGCTTCTGTATGCTTTTGGGGAATATCAGTTGAAATGTTTGTACTTGTCCAAAACCACAGTTCACTTTGAAGTTCAGTCATCACCTCCACCGTACATATCAGCAAGTTTCTTGAAACGTGGGCCCCAGTCATTTAGGTAGTCATAGTCTTGCTCACCACCACTACTTGAGGAGTTAAGAGAGCTCAAGGATCCAGCAGTGGAGCCGCTTCCTTCATAGTCAAAGACTAAGAGGGAGTCATAGGGCGGGGCTGTAGGGTCATTGTCGGCTGCTTTAAGTCCCTGCAAGAAGGAGAGGGAGAAAAGAAGATAAATTTCTGTATCTGAGAACGAGACAAAGGCATATCTGAAATATTTGCAGCACAGTTATCTATCAAGCAGCACTTGAGAAAACAAAGTTCTTCCTCTTCTGCCATTCAGTGCAAAACAGGGTTTACATTTTTATAACTCTGATGTTTTAGGTTTTAACTTTTATATTTTTCAAATCCTGCACTGCTTAGCATGTAACTCTGGAGTTGCTCGTAGCCTGTGAATTTCTGCTCTCCTGTGCTAGGTAGACGTTACAAAGCCTCTCTGGGCCTGCTCTCCAAGGACACCCAGACTGTCCTAGGCCCAAAAAGTGTAAACCGAAAGCCTTTGAGAGGGGGGCAAGCTGAAGGGAATTACATCATTAAACTGAAGCTTTAATTGGAGAATTAATCCTGACATGCAAATGAACCAAACCTATAAAAGTGTGAAGAACTCGTGACCTGCTGTCCATCTTGGGGTCCATTTTGGCAGCAGCCTCTGGCTCCCCAGCGGTACCTCTGAAGGCCTTTCAAAGAAATACCCACCTTTATTCCCTTATTCTTATCTAGTCTCTGTTTTTAGGTGGCCTCTCAAGGCATCAACTCCTTTTAGAATGGCCAGGTTTCCAGCACTGCAGCACTGGACATTTTGAATGTAGCTGCAATTACAGCCCTAACAAAACCTTAAGAGAGAGTGATGCCACTGGGACAGAAGCTAGTAAATAAACAGTTTCAAAGATACAGAGCTCCCAGCCTGTGCCATGGGCAATGTGGCCATGGTTAGGCAGATGAGAAAGGAGAAACAAGCATGTTTGCAAAGATTCACTTTAACAGCCATCTCATATGACCAACAGCATATGCGCTGACTTTTCTGGCCTGCAGTCCATCTGCATGTGCCAAAACCCATATTTAGTTAGTCCTGCAAACTCATGTACCTCTGAAAGCTGCTGTGAGAAAAATGTATGGTATGTTGTCTTAAGCCTTTTATGTTTTTCCACATCCACCCATGAGATCCACCTGCTCTTCAGAAAAAACACACAGTGACATCAAAGCTGAATACAAGATGATGACCGTTTTTCTTTCCTCATTTCAGAGTACTGAAGTTATCAACACAGAAATATTGGGTCTTCAGCAATTTTACATTTTCAGTCTATAGAGCTGAATAGTCCAAATTAAAACCAATACAAACTGAATTGGAGGAAATGCTGGGAAATTGAAGAGGAAAAGCCAGGAAAGAACCACATTTCTTCCACAGAAAAGCCTCTTCATTCCCTGTTTTCTTACATAAGTCCAAACCTAAACAGTTGCATGAGTAACTAATTTTAGAATATGAGACAATTTCTCTGTGCTTATCTGAAGATTTACAGGCTTAGTATATAAGGCTGAAGCCTGAAGTCAAAAAGCCCTCTTATGATTTGTATTTTTTCAACCTCACAGTTTCTTCCATGGTATTAGCAATGCTTTTACAAGCTCTTCCACTCTGGCAGCCACTGACAAGGGATAATGAATCTTCCAGAATTCTATAAGGCTGTGCTAAGATTTTAAATTGCTCACTATCAATTTTTACCAGTGCTATTTGTGCTGGTTTTACTTTTAATTTTTAATGTTTATTTATTTAAATAATGGCTTTATTATACTCCCACTTATTTGAAGGAATGAGTGTGCCTCCTTCAAACTATTTAACATATTCTGGTTTTAGAAAAGTACGTTTTACTCTCAATTGTGTTTTGAACAAATATGACAAAATAGAAACAGATGCTGATTTTTCTTCTACAAATACGTATTACGGAGTATATACGTATTAAACCCATTAATAAAAGCATTTGGCATTGATAAGGTAGAAGTGAATCCTGGTTCTTTATTACCTATCTAATATAATTCAGAATTGTGTAAAGTAATTTCCAAATCAATGGTGGAAAAGCCCAGCATATTTATCAAGCTAATGACCTCTAATCAAGAACAAATTTTGGCCTTGAAATGATCATTTCATGTGATACAACAACATGAAGCAGGTTATTAATAGCATGCATTAAAAGTGCAATTTTGAATTATGAGATAAGAATAATTGGTGATGCTTGTTATCTCTCTTTGGCATTTTCCGACCTGATGGCCCTAATAAGCACAAAAGATGTGAGATTTTGAAAAGGCAATAGCAAGTGTTGGAAGACATCCCTTATCAAGCTTCCAAGGGGGAAGTTTCTCTTACTTTCTGTTGCTGAAGCACAAAGGCAACTTTACTTCTCAGGCAGTAACTGGCCTTACGGTATTTAAATCTTTCCTTAAGCCTGCTTGGGGTGACAGACACCCATGTGTATGGAACACAGGTGACAGGGAAGGAGAATAAATACCAGTTGAGCTCAAGGAGTGCTGAGGTATGAATGCCAGGTATCCATGTGTGAAAGTCATTTAGAAAGTCAGTTTGGAGACAAAATGTTATTTCCCTGCAGTTCTGCCTACTAGTAGCCAGTCAACCATGGGATACCAATTTATTAAAAAAAATTCAGTGGACAAAACATTTTCCTACATCACTGCAGAAATTCTGATACCTATCAGTCATCCATGACAAGGCAGAAGGCAGCCTCTTTCCGTCTTTTTTTCCAAAGGGGAAGTTGTAATATTTTTTTCAATTTGCTGCTGCTATCATGATAGCATTTCAAAAAAAGGAAACAGGTTTTGAGTTACTGACTTACAAGATAGGATCTCACTAACAAATTCACTTTCTCAAAGGTTGTGCCGGCGGTGTAATCCATTTCATTCAGAGAACGCAGCTCCAGGACATGTTTTGGAGGTATTGATTCAACCGCGCAGCACGAGTTACACTGACACCTGCACCTATCTTCTGGTTCACAGTGTAATGACTGAACTTAGTGCCTAACTCTTCAAACAACAGCCGGGATTTCTGCTGTATTTGTGTTGCAAGTTACAGACTAAAACGAGAAGAAATACTGCAATGATTTCTCCTTCTCTCTGCCAAGCCGACTCTTTGAGCATACCCAGGGTACTGCTGTGCTTTGCTGTTGGGTTCTACAGCATGTCAGACAGCCCTGGGGCAGTGATATCAGCTTATGAAGCTCTCTTTGGTTTTAGCATTGCCACCTTTTTTATTTATTATGCTGTCCCTTTCAGTGGGTGGAGGCGGTGTGGACACACAGCCCGCTGCATCTGCACAACTGAAAAGGCAACAAATGGCTGCCAGGAGTGGCTTCTACTGATTCTGCTGCCAAGGTGCTGTCAGACAGTTTCCTGATCTGAAAACCCAACGTTTTTGTTAGAATGAGGAGCTTATTCAACAGCAGAATTTCCAGGGCACATCCTCAGGAGCAGGGGAACCTGCTGGGACAGCGAATTGTCACATTTCCTTGCATGTGCTACACCACCAGTGCACAACGAGCAGTCACAGAATAGCCACAGCCATAGAAAGACCAGCTTGAGACTGGACAGACTCACTTTTTTGCTTTTCCTCTTTTGTCTATGTAGTAGATGTAGTAGAGCTTTCACTAAGGAGGAGCTAAGGGGCAGAACTACAGAAACTGCAGCACCTTGGCTGAGGAATAACCCTAAGTTATACTTGCCTCAGTAGAGGTAGCATTCTCCATTTCTCTCAAATTAAAGGAGAGCAGTCCCCTCAGATCTTGAACTAACATGGAACATTACAAAAGCTAATGCTCCTATTTTCATTAATCCTACTACTTAATCAGATTCAGCAGGGCTTCACTGAGAAGGAAAGGAAGAACACAGTCCTTCAGGGAAATACAAAAAAAACCCAAACTGGTTTATATCTGGAACCATTTTTTGATTTGCCAAGAGGAAACAGAAACCATCAAGGGACCCCATTCTGCATGGAGGTGCACTGTATCAATAACCATCTACTAAGAATGAATTGAGGGTCCTCCATGTCCCCTCGGGGTGAGACCTTTAGTTTGCAATTTAAATTTAGCTTACCTCAGGCTGTGTCCTCTATTGATTACAAATATATGCTTAGCCACAAACTCTCCACCACAACATAACTTGCTTGAGATTTCTAGGGACAATATAGGTCGGTTTTGAAAACAGGATTTAAAAAGCTACTTCAAACAGGTTTAATTTATATTGTCCTGCAAATCCTGACTATTTTAAGTGTTAATTATGCCCCACACTCTGCAGGTTAGGCTTTAAAGGGCTCAAAATGGAAAACAAGGTCTACAGAGGATTCTTAATAACACATGACTTATTCCACTGACTTGTTTGTACACTGGACTGGAAGAAATGAAGTTTTTCCCTTCCACTTCTAAATTAGAGATTCATCTACCAATTGAAACAGACAAAACAAGAAAGTCCCTGAGGTAATTTAGCTTACGCCTGCAAAACATATTTTGTCTATCAGACACCTCTGGAACCTTCCTATTTCAGACAGTTCATAGCTCTGCACATGTTATCTCAACTTTGTGTTATAAAAATACATGAGTTTTTATCGTAACTCTAACTTGTTTTTCAACTGCAAAGTCACTAGAACACTACAAAATACTCTTACTTACGTATGTCTCATTGAGTTAAGTAGATTTAATACAAGGGATGACAGATAGAAAGTAATATACCAGAAGAAACAGAGTACTACTAAAAAGAAAAAAACCTAAATGACCCAACTAGATCTTTTTCACTTTTTGTTTCTACGATTCTGTAATGAAAATAAGAAGAAAACTCCCGTGCTTGCTTGGCAATGGGAGCTAAATTCTCCAGTATCTGAAATCAATGACCTACAGTTATTTTTTGTCAAAAGCTGGAGTAATTCAGAAGCTAATCCAAACAATGCTCTCTGTGTGTCTGCAGTGCTGGTGAGCATTCAACAGACTAAATTAATCCCTGCAAGTGGACCAGCATCCCAAAAAACCATACTGACCAGCATCTCCTGGAACAGGGCCAAGTCCTCCAAAAGACCAGACTGATCTCCAAAGTGCTGCATCTTTCCAAACCAAGTGGGTAACACAGACTTTGCTGCTGAAGTACTGACAATTCAAAGGCAGCCTCTCCCTGCACAGCTAGGGATTGGGCTGGTTTTGTGGGTGGCTTAGCTTAGAGATGCCCAAGGGAAGAATTACATCTAATAATATTGAAGTTGGATGCAGAGAGATATGAACTTTGCTCTTTCTTATCTTGCTATGTTGTTTCCACAGCTCAGCTTATCTTCTGTAGGAACTGCCTTAAGAAATGTCTGGTACAGGCTTTACTCAAGATATTTCTTCAATTTACCTCAAGTAGAACTGAGAGAAACTTACCAAGCTGCTTAGATTTAATTGCACCAGGGCTGCAGGTGCAATTTTCTGGAGAGTCTGAAAACCCGTGCAGCCTAGACACTGATATTTTTGAAATTTAACTGTAACAAGGAATACTACTATGAAAGACTCATTTCTCCCCACACCCAGCAGACATTTTATAATCACATTTGCCATGGGAAATTTTTTACATAAAACACAAATTAAGATGACATTATTTTAGAGAAATAAAATGACCATTTTGCTCAGACTTCTGGGAAAAGAGGCAGAGCATGAACAATCTTTGGGTGGCTACTGTCTGCTAGAGAGAGGGTTAGGTGGAATGTCCCACAGTAAAACAACACATTGCTGTGAAATTCTAAGAAAAAAATACCTTATGAAGAAGAGAAGCTAAATATAATGCTTAAAACATAGAAATTACCTCACATAGTTCCTTTCAATCAGAGGATATAATTAATTCTGAGCTAACTTGCAGACAAGAAAATTACTGTGTTTTCTTTAACTGCATATATATTTCCATATATTAACTTAATCAATGGCATTAATGACATGATTTTACTGTGTATGAATAGCTGGGAGAAGCTTTCTTTTTTGGTGGATGGCAAGGGGAAGCATAAAGGAGGGTACTGATATAATGCAATAGACAGCAGGAAGAAAACAATTCCATGCTCGTCTGTACTGCAATATAAACATACTGGGTTAAATCAAGACAGCAAGTACTGTTTCTTGAGCTCCATGTGTACACACTGATGCTCTCATCTTCCAGAGTGATAACCTACTATAAAATAATATTGCAAGAACAGCTTGCTAAGTCATTTAAAAACTGTAGGAGGTCGGACAACCTCTGGCCCCTTTCTGGCTTTCCAGCAGAATCACACCCACTCCCTGCCTTTGCTCCAGAACAGAGCTTCCTGGCTGCTTTGAGAACAAGGAAAAACAGGGGTTTTCACAACTGCCTGCCAGGTGGGCACAGTCTGGTCACAGCTGTGTGAGAACAGGATGGGAATATCTGATTGTCTGGAAGCACAAGGAAGTTCTTGTGTGTACACTGCTTTGGCCAACAATGTGGGCTTTTTATGGTCCCATGTCTCTGCTATTTTCCAGAAGCCAATTATAACTGTAATATTTAGAAGTGTAAGGCATGCAAAAATCTGTAGTCTCTTAAAATACAATGTCTTACAAGAATATTTGTACATTTCCTGATAGTCAATTCCCCTCTAAGTTTTTTGACAACTGTACCACTGTGTACCTTAAAAGGGGCAAATTCAATTTTCTGCAGCTTTCTAACACAAAAGACTTTAGTATATTAGCCTGAATTTTCTTCAAGGCAAACAAGAATAGACACGTTTGCAGAAACCATTCTGCAATACTCTGCAATATGTGTCCAGCTCTAGCTGACAAGGAAGATATGAGAAAATCAGAGAAAATAATTAACTACTACAATTCATGTACAGAACAAAGTAAAAATAGTAGTAAATTCTGGGTTAGCTTTTTTTTTCTATAACCAGCAAGTACAAGAAACACATTCTATCATAAGTATCACAACACCAATGATTTAAGACTGATCAGTGATAGAAATAATGAGGATCATTTCTTTCAGAACTATCAGTACTGTGGTATAGTCTGAATCTCAATTACATTTATTAGATTGAAGAATCAAAGATAATGCAAAATCTTTGAAAGCTCTGTGACAAGACAAGTATTAAAAGCACTTACATAACATTTAATTTAGCTGCCCTGCTCACTAATCGTATTTGATGGAATTCTTTTGGTCTTATTGAAGGTACTGAATTTCCACTATTATCTGGATTCAAAGGGTAATGTACGAGGAGAATGAACTTCTTCCATTATTAAATTACTGTGAATTAATAAAAGAATTTAGGCTACACTACAATTTTGTTAGTCTGTTTATTACTTGGAACCCATTGCATAATCCTGCTTGGAGATATTGTGGTTGCAGCTGATAATGTATTATGAATGTAATTAATACGAATGCACAGAAGTTAGTTGATATATCTTCCCTTTCTGTTTGATTGAGTTAATTAAATTTGTCTGCACTTTAAAAGAACATACTTACTTCTGTCTAGCGAGACAATTTTAATTGTCTAAAGAAGTTTTAAAAAGTTATTATGTTCTAACATAACAGCTACTCATGTGTAGCAGAATAAACAAAATACAAAAGCTTATCAGATCTTAGGAGGAAACTCTTTTTCGCTCACTCTACCTCATTAATGAAGTCCCCAATGTCCCCAGGATGAGGAGCAGCTGATCTGACTGGATACTGAGGTTCTGCATGGATTGGCCTTTCATCAAGACGCCTGATTCCAACAGGTTTGATGGCATCTGGTTCCACAGTGTCAGGCTGCTGGAGCTGGCTCAAGTCATAATCCTGTAAAATATGAAACAGAGACAGTACGTTAGCAGAATTTCAAACACTATCTGTCAGGGGGAAACACGAGAAGGAAAGAAGGGAAAATACAAAGTATCATTTCACCAGAAGCCCCACTTTCAGGACTGTAATGCTTACTGAGAATAAATCAATAACATTGTTATTTGCATACCAACAGGATGTTATTTGATTTATACTCCCTGAATCTCCTGGTTTGATTCTATTCCATCAGATTTGTAGAGCTTCTCATAAGTTTTCCCTTGAGAAGCAGGGATTTGAGTAGTACTATTAAGAGACTAAACACTTTACCTAGTAATGATGATTTACAGCACAGAGCAAAGATGCCAAATCCAACTCTTATTTTTCTAAGAAAATAAATACCATACATTCTGAGAAAAAGGCAAGCACAGTGTTCTGCAATATTTTCTAATACCTTCAAAGAATGAATTTAAGACTCCTTGCTGATTTCATGTGGCTTCCATAATATGAAAGCCAAAGGGGGGAAAATGTCATAAGAAGTACAAAGCTCCTCAGATTTGGCCTTAATTCTAAGCACTTTCTCGAGATTACTCATGAATTTGTTCATTAAGTACTCAATGCTGCAGTTTCAAACTCTGGCAGACTGATGAAGTTAGCATAGCAGTATGAATTCCAATAAGCAGTATGCATGTATGTAAAGAATTTAATTAGATCAGTGTTTATGCATTTAACACAGATATGCCTGAATTCTATTTGCACAGTGTGATGCCTTTCATCATTGTCATTCCCCTCACTGTTGCCATGTCTAGAAGAAAGTCATGCACTGGGATGCCTTCACACAGGGCATTGGTGAGAATGTGCAACAAAGACCTGGACTTCAAGGCTTAAACAAAAGCCATTCAAAAACTCTCAGCAGATGGGGNCCAACTCTACTGCATGCCAGATAACCTGCCCCACAAATAACCCAAGCAGTTATAAGCATCCAAAATAAGTTACTCTATCCATCAAAAATGCCCATTTTTCAACAGTGCTGTTCTGGTAAAAATCTTATTTATAATCTCAACCTGCCGGAAGTTGTCTGTGTAGACTATTAGATTTTCATTAGTTCCTTACTGGTTCCTAAAGGAAGGAATGCAAGCTTTTACTGCTGCTGTTATCTCAAGGGATGTAGATCCTTTTTGAGAATATGACCTCCCATGACCCCAAACCCAGACTTTTCAACAGGAGGAGAATTCTTTTTGACAGCAGTTATGGTAGTTTGTGGGGAGAACTGTAGCTGATTATCAAATCCACTACCCCTTCTGATTTGTTACTTGGGTTCTCAGATGACTGCACACAAATATATAGTCAAAAAAGGTGGAACAGCTCCACTGAGATCTGAGAATGCAGTTTCATATGCTTTAATTAGATTACAAGTTCCTTGGGGCAGAGCTGTAACTCCTACCCTTTGGTACTTCATGTACCAAACAGAATAATAAGTGATCTCCAGGAAGCAGTATGAAACGGGGAAAAGTAAACAGAACAGAACTTTTTATCCTCTCCCTTTTTATTACGTAAAATAAATCAAAATAGTTTAGAGACATGCTATCAAAAAATCCTATCAAACAGAGAAAAATGTACTTTTTAGAATTTATAAATATGTAACACAAGTGCTTTTCATACCCACCCAAAAGATAAAGGTGGAAAACACCAACAGGGAGAAATGAAAAATACTTTTTTTTAAAATCTAAGCATTTCATTGTGGAGGAATTCAAACTGGAATGGTTAAATAACAATGTATTAAAAAAAACAGAAGAGCGTCTCTGTTCATTTCAATCTATAATTTTTCCCCCACCCACATATACATGCATACAATTCTTTTATTGGTTAGTGGTCATACAGAAATATAAATCAAGTCTGTCAGTCTATTATGTCCACAACTAAGGGCATCCTTTTGTATGTATTTAATAGTTTGAGACATATCCAGGCCCTAATAGCTAAAAAGACAGCAAAGATGGCCATCTGTGAGCTAACAGCAAAGCAGAACGTGTCCTTACATGGACTCCCACTTTGCTTTTCTTTTCTAGGGTGATTTATGGTGCTGTCATTCAGCCTTCTATCAGAGGAAATTTATCTTGCAGGTCCAATAGTGTCCAGACAGGAAAAGATCCACTGTACTAATTTACCTGGGCCTCTCAAACCCCTCGTATCATTAAAATCAATGCTAACTGCACATCAGTGGGGTATGGCCAACCCATCCACCACCTCCCCACACCAGCCCAGTGCCAAGCAAACACAGCATCATGCAAGGACTCCAGCTGTTTCAACATTCTGTCTCAAGTCAACTCTACTCAATTACTGCAAAGTAAAAGAAGGAAAGATGTTTTAAAATGCCAGGTCATAAGCTGTTTGGAGGTGCTGAAGTCCCATCTCTTCACTCAGTGCTGCTTTCACGGGCAGGAAAGTGGAAAAGCTTTTCACATACTACTAAAGCTCCTGAATGGACTTAAAGGTTAGCCTCAAGCAGAGTTTGTTAAGATAGTTAACTGTAGAAGTGACAGCTAAATGAAAAACTGGCACATCAAAGACAGAAGAGAACACGCTGGGATAGGCTGGGACAGCCAGCTTTGAGCAATATTCTAGGCCATCATTTTTACTCTTAATTTCAGGACCACAAGTCAACAGGGTTTTGGTTTTGCTCCAGTCTTTTCCCATATAACCTGTTCATAATTAAAATCTCCTTAGGAACTACTGGCAGTTCCTTGAGGAACAAGACTCAGCCCTCCATTGGAAAAGTACTTCAGTGAGAGTTGTGAGCATGGAATTCACATGGCTGCCAATTTTTGTCAGAGGTATTTATTTTTACTGTTTAGCCCCAACTCCAGCAATTCTAGGAAAAATTCCCTCCCTTCAGTCTGGACTTGAGCACACCCAAACAGAGTATGGTTAGTTCGAGTTTTTCCTCCTCAAACTTCTGGACAAACTCAGATTGCTGACAAAAGAGAAAATCTACTTAGTTTTTCTCTACTGTAAGATTGCAAAGACTTATTAGTTTGCTCACATTTTGCACCCAGAAAAACTCAGGCCTTTGGAAACCAGAAACTTGGACTAGTCTGACAGTCCCAGCCTACAGTCAACAGGGAAAGAGAAACCTCACATTCTGCAAGAGGGATCTAAGTGAAGCAAGTTGAACGATTCTTTATTTTTCCGATTGTTTACGAAGGGAAACAAAAGTCATCACTGGAGACAACAGAGCCACCTTTTCACTAACTGGTGGTTAAAGAGATGACAACCTTAATGTGCTAGAAGGGTATTTTATCAGAAGTTGCATCTTGTGAAATCAATCAATCAATCAATCAATCAATCAATCAATCAATCAATCAATCAATCTCACTGCTCCCCCCCCCACTAACCCCCTCTCCCCTCCAAGTTGATTACAATATTGCCATTATTAGCTATTCACTTAGTTCTAACAGCTTTAAGTTCTAACCTTTAATAGTTCAAACCTTATGTTCCTGAAACACACAATCCCAGGGAGGAGTGCTAAATGTCAAAACCAGGTAGCCAAGCCCTACAAATTAACCACCTTACCAGAAGTGTATGCAGAAGGCTCTAAAGCCCCCAAAAGCATTTCTTTAACAACACCTACACAGTAGTTCAAAGCACAGTTCAAGAATCTCAACCTGAATAGAAGAAAAATCCAAAACAGAAGAAAAGGCCATTTTATACTCCCCTGTAATCACACAGAAACAAGATAATGCAGCCTGAAAAAATCTCCTCCTTAAACAACTTCCTCTTGGGCAAGGCAGCTATTCACTGAACAGCACCTGAATAATAATCCCTCATACAGCAGTCATCATTTACAGCAGGAGAGATTTTTTAAAAAGTACCTCACTTTCTGACTGACAATTGTCAGATCCTACAATCCCTGAAAAAAAAA
>VXAC01001776.1:12720-41165 GCA_013399225.1 Rhipidura dahli
AACCCCGAAAAAAAAAAAAAAAAAAAAAAAAAAAAAAGGGAATAGGCCAGAAGTCAAGAGTTTCTCAGAAACTTTTAGTTTTAAAGATATTTTATTTTTTTCACCCTCATCAGCTGTTCTACATTAGAAGATTTACTTAAGTTCTCGTTAAAAACCCTAACAAAGTAAGAATTTTTACCGTAATTGAATCTGCCTCATATGAATGTACACTGGAGCATTATAAAGCAGAACTGAAAACAGAATGAA
Source organism: Rhipidura dahli (assembly GCA_013399225.1). Lineage (NCBI taxonomy): Eukaryota > Metazoa > Chordata > Aves > Passeriformes > Rhipiduridae > Rhipidura > Rhipidura dahli. Next base: position 12,967 of record VXAC01001776.1, read on the forward strand.
ACCACAATGTATTGCAACTATAAAATGCTATGCGTAGACAGGACTGACTTTTTTTTGAAAAAGGAAAACTCAGAAAATATTTTAATATATTACATCTGAATTGAGCTTTCCATTACTGCAGCCTAGTGCCTGGGATGTGACTGACATTCATTAATGATTTATGACTCTGGCTTCTCTGTTATCTCAGAGCTCTCAGTTTGTGTCCTGACAGCTCATGAGACTCTGGAATACACTTCTAGGGATGACTTGGGTTTTTACCTTCTACAGAACTACAGCTTTGACTAGGCATGAACACAGGACTGGACGTATGAATAATGTAACAAAACCACTATAAGCTTCTTATTTTCAAGGGATGTACCCTTTGCAAAGAAATATGGAAGTTCAGCTCTATCCCCATACAAGAAATAATCAACTTGCTTGTCACCAGATCACTTTGACTTAATTTGATGGTGAGACCTGTGTTTTTCACTGGACACAATCAGCTGCAGTGGTTTAGATGCATTTAAAGCACCAGGAACAGAAATTTGGATTTCACCTGCCTGTTTTAGAGGATGGTGCCTTAGAATAAACTCGGGGTTTTTATTTTCTGAAGAGAACAGAACTAATTATGACTTTGAAGTATCTATGGATAAAACATGTGTTCTGCTTTGCAAAGACAATTACTGTCTACTCCAATAGAGAAAGGGGATGGGGAAGTACGGAAAGAAGTGTTTTACTCCTTTATGTTTCCAGTGACATCTTTTAAAAACAAAAAAAGAAGGAAGTGAAAACCAATCCTGCTATATACTCTACCCTCAAACCCACCAAACATCACCCTAAAAATCTATTAGAAATTTACACTTAAATATTGCCTGAGTTCTGCAAAATGCTCCAACCCACCTTAAATCTTACATTTGCTGAAATACTGAGACTTCAAAAAAAGCAAAGACAGAGGACTGACTAGATGTAGGCTGCAGGTGGGAGGATGGTTAAAATGCCTACACCAACAGTTGCTCTTTGTTTGTCACTTGCTTATAGATTACTTTCTGACATATTGCTTTTCCCATTTGCTTTTATTATAGATGCATCTGGAGTACTACCTGTTAATAATTTTTAAGATAACAAAGAAGCTAGCTTATCTTTTTAATAATAAAAAAGGTGAAAGTTAAACTCCAGCTGCAGATAAAACACAGTAACAGGCAGAGGTTCTAGATATGATAAAATTAAACAAAACAATTTTGTAATGGAATTATGAAAACATTACTTTTCATATCATGAGATAAAGATTCACTAAGGAATGACGGTAATTCCTCCACAGGAGCACTGTACGAGTCACTTATTCAAAAAAGTGAAGCTAATGTCTTAGTAAGCAAACACAATCCCCAAAATAACTACCTTTTAATTATAGTATTGTATATTCATGGGTAATATCTTAGCAACCTTTATTTCATTCATGATGTTTGAAATTTCAGAACATAAAACGCACTCTATTTGTAATGCAATGCAAAATGAAGGTTAAAAAGAGAGAGTAAATGATCTGAATAAGACTCAGATAAGGTGGTGAAAAAGAAAGTCTAATCACGTGGATTTATAGAGTTCATGAAGTAGGTAAGGACCATTATCACGTTTACAATAGAGGTTATAACAAGATGCAGCACAGAAGACTAATGTTATCACAAAATGTGGGCATATAGGAAGTTATGACAAAAAGGGAAAAAAAAAACCAACCCAAACCCACACACAAAAATTCAGAAGGACTGCCTAATTTGCTTTTATCTATGATACATAAATGCTGGAATACAGCTACCCTTTCTATAAAGGAGCAATTTCTGTTTAGAAATTCAGATCCTGCACACATAACAATAAACCATTCATCTTTTACTGTTAATGCGATTAACACCATTAAAATAAATGCTACCATTTCCTTTCTTTATATAATATGTAACAAAGTATGACAAAAAGCAAGCTATTGACTTATGTAAAAAGAAAAAAAGTGATGTAGGAAGGACCATGAAGAATCCTCAGAAAGAAAACTACTTTGAATAATAATAAAATCATTGCATTGGAAATTCTTGTGCTGAAAAGATTTGAGGGCTAGATTACCCTACATGTTCAAAACAGCTCATCTGCAACACTTTAAAAGCATACCACCCACTTACTCAGGCAACTTGCTTCAACAGGACCACCTGCATGAGCAAGTACCACTAAAGAAAGTACAGAAAACATTATAGAAATGAGTCAAAGGAGAGAATCATCTTGTGCAATGAGATGTATACAAAAGCAATTAGATGAAAAAAAATGTATCACAGTTTATCAGGCTGACATGTGCTGCACACATCCCAGTCAAGTACCCAGTGCCTCAATGTAAGTCACACAAATGGCCCAATGAAAATGAGTTAGTGATGGTTATGGGTTGTGATGTGCTGTGGGTGTGAACTACGCTGCAGACACATGATAAGTGCTTCAACACTCAATGTGGGAAAAGGGAGTAGAAACTTCCACAGGCACTAATGAGTTTAATTTACAGCTCTGGAAAGAGCTTGGGTTGATGTAATGATAAAGGTATACAGACCTTAAGCAGAAGAATTATAAATCTGTGTTTCTACAGTTATAAGTAAGAATATGTATTGGGTGATATGGTGAAGGGTTTTTATGTGTAGTAATGTGATTTTATAGTTTAAGTTAAGAATTTAGGTGTTATAATAGAAGTGTATGTGTGTCCGTGAGCTAGCAAGTTATTGGCTGAGAAACAGATGCAATGCAGTAAAAAATACCAGAGGTGATAGGTTATAAAGTCAAAACAAAGCTTTGTGTTAATTGCTTATTGTATCAAAAAGTTATGAATTTCCACGTAACTTTGAAACTCGTGACTGTCTTCAGTTGTGGTGACTTGTTACTAAATCTACGGCCTCTGAGATGGATGCCTTGTTTGATTTTTCAAGTAATAAATCATTAGCAGTTGTGATGGTCCCATCTCTTTGGATCAGGCTCTTACAACTCAGTCAGCAGCAGGTTTTGGTATCTGGGACTGAGACTGGTGTTACAAGAACAGAGCACACTGCATCAGGAGAGACTGCCCATCATTTGCACCTCACACCACCCCAGTTGCTAAACAACTACAAGCTGCAGATCATGTGGTCCATTAACAATCAAGAGAGGCACTCACTACCAGTTTTGTAATTTGAACCTTCTCTTTTAGAATATAACCAACTATACTGTCCCCTAGCCCCTTAGTTTAAGAGTCAGATATAATTTTAGGAAAAACAAAACAAAATGCCAAGGTTTAACAGAAAAAAAAAACAAAAACAAAAGACAAACAAAAAACCAAAAAAACCAAAACACAAAAACCCCAACATTTCTCCCCTCCCCAAACCAGTCCCATAGACTTCCATGGAATGATACTGACTCAAAATCTCTCAATGGCTCATCTCCTCTAAGTCAGGTAGCTAAACTGTTAAAAGCAGAAAATACTAAACAGAATCCTGAGAAGAATACAAAGCTTTCTATCTGGAATACCTCTGCTTACTCTCATTCCTCCCTTATCCCCAACTTCTGCTAGTACAGCCATCTTTCACAAAACCCAGAAGGAGGTTCTGCCTGGAATGTCAGGAATGCTGTACACCTTTTGGAGCCTGTTTTTCAGCCTGCTTTTTATAGGTGAAAAAAGTTCAGAACATTTCCAGTACTGACAATGCTCTTCAGTGGTGAGCAGGCTGACTTCAGTTATGACCCACAGATCAAAAGCTTTTCTGCCTTAGAGAATTAATAGCATTTTTCTCAGCTGCTGTGGAGATCACACGGCCCTGTGTACATCCTGCCAGGCTAGAAGACGACTATGAATCGTTCAAGATCCTCAATTTTCTTGACAAGCATTCAGTCTGTCAGAGTGAACAAAGCAGGCCAAGATGGCCTCAGATGGGATTAACAGAAGACCTTCATGATAGACTAAACTGCTCTTTTATTACAGATTTCACATCATAATTCCTTGGAATTGCTGGCACAGGAGAATAAAAAAACCAAACACACCAACAAAACCAAACAGGAATTCCAACTTGTTGTTGGCAGTTGCTATGACTCAGAGAAACTAGCTGGAATTTGAACTCATCTAATTTCTTATGGGAGACATCACTCTGATAGAATGTAGTTTGAAAGGAACTTGCTGAATATGCTTTAGAAGTTTCTGGGTGTGCCGTGACAGCTAAGAAACTGAACTGTGTAGCTTCAAAATACACAAATTAAACCTCTCAAATAAATAAATAAATAAATTTAAGATAAAAATCCTCCAGTTTAATTTAGTTCAGGATACAGAGAGTTCTAAGTTCTGTCATTTACCTTCAAGCCCTAACAGTCATATCTTCAAATAACCTAAACATCTGGGAAATATCAGGCCACACAGGGTAAATCTTTAAGCTGTCCTTCCAGAGAAGCATACGAATTTAAAAAGTAATTTGCTGGCTATAAATAGATGTAATTTTAAATGGTACCGATTATGAAAATGTCTGAAGCTTTTAAAATATTGTTTTCACTGAGATGCATATGAGGCTTTAAAATTTCCTTCTACTTCACCACATGAGATGCACCCTGGGCTGGATGGCTCTGTGTTTGAGTCACCTTGTGCACTGCCTTCTACTGAAGCTGCTTGTTTAATCAATCTGCAGGATTTTAGGGATGGTGCACCATAAGAAAGTTAATACTGATGCAGAGCGTTTTCCTGTCATTTGCTGATGACTTATGGATCCAAGATTGACACAAAGCAATTTTTCTTGATTTTAATAGAACAGTGGCAGTTTTACCCTATGAGGCCTCATTCGGAAAACACATTTTTGATGTTAGTCCATACTTTTTTTTAGAACATTCACTTTGACACTTGAATAATTTCATTACATTGACAAAAATGCAAAGATCTTTATAGCCAGTAACTTTTGCCCACAATGCTCTATACACATCTTTGCTTATGCAGTATTTTGCTAAGCCATGGTTTGGAAAAATGAGATTACTGCTTGCAGAGAACTTGCTGGGACATTCGAAAAGCTTTGCATTTTAAGTTCTTAAATCTCACACAAAACGTGGGCAAAAGCAAATAAACCGCAATGAAATACAATTCTCCCTCTTTCCCCTGGGCACAGGAGGTGAGGGTGGCCAGGAGGGAACCAAGAAGAAACAAACCTAGGAATTATTATCATCTAGTTAAGCACAGGCAGAATTTAGATTTTACAAAATGTCAAACCAAAATAATGTAATCTCCCTGAAAAGCAAGACAGAACTTATCTACAATCGTCCATTATAGACAGAAAAATAAGCTGAAAAGTTTGTGCTCTCACTTCATCCATCTGCATAGGAACAATCCTAGCTTTGAAGCAATGGGAGAACCTACCCCCATTTTGCCTAGCAGTGGTGTAAAACCAGCTACAGTAGAAGTGGTCATAAAAGCTTGTTATACTTTGCATGAGCTGTTCTTTTCCTGACATGTTTTCTACATTTGAGTGTGTAAGGGTGTTTTAGACCCCCAAAGACTGGCCTGCTGTCAATGGAGCAAAAAAGGGACCCTTAAATCTGAACAAAGTGGCTGGCAGCGAAGATAACTAAATTGCAAGAGTGGCTTTAAAGTTCGTTTTAAGAAAGTAAGAAGGGGTTTTGTGACTGAAAATCATTCTATCTTTTGCAAAGCCCTTAAAACTCTCTATGTCTAGATGCCTTCTATGCCCACTGTGAGAGGAAATGGTCCTAATTTCACATTTCTTGGTATTTTACTGCGCAGTCCACCCGCGGGCCGTTCTCCTTTCACTGTGTGCAGCACATTCACTCCGTGCCGGCGGAAGGCTGCGATCACAGCTGGTGTGCATGGCGCTCATCTCCGCAGCACTCACAGCACAGCTGCACTCCTGCCACACCACCCCAACTACACCTCTCACAAAGGCAGCACCGCCAGCTTCAGCGGAGCACAGAGCAAGACGGGCAGGAGAGGCTTCAGAACCAGTCCTGCTTTAGCCTCACTGCACGCTGCTACAATGGTTAATGTTCCTGATCTGCAGCACAACCCCTCCCTACGCCACCCCACCATCACCTATGACTGCCCAATGGACTACACTCAGAGAGCCTAACTCACTCTGTCCTGAGGGTTGTGGGGACAGTAATTAAAAATCAAAGCTCCATGACAACTGCTGAACTGATCCTCCAGAGAATTAAGGATGAACAAGAGCTGGGAATATGCGAACTGAAAAATTACTTCTTGCAGGACTGAGTTTTCCTAATTTTCTTTTAAGCTGGTAACTTTTCTGCACAACAACAGATGCACAAACAGGATGCAGTTCTTGTAGTCAAACTACGTACAAACAACTGGAATACATGCACAGACTCAAATGGTTGTTTTCACTTTATTTAACAACATAAGCAATTTTCCAAAACTGCATAAAATGAAGCTTCCTTTGAAAACTGCCTAAGAAGAACATTATGCAGAAAAGCCAGGAAGTAGGAACAGTACTTGGGGAAATGCAGGAAGCATGGAAATTACTAAGGGAAACACAAATTTCAGACAAACAAACAAATGAGCAGAAGGAAACCATAAAAATCTGTACCAGTGAAGGGAGACACTTTTCAGATAACTCAAGTGCCAGATGACTGAGACTGGGGATGTGTGCAAGAATTGCACTTAATTTTTCAAGGCTTTTAACTGGAAAATTTCTTAGACTCTATTATATGCAATGTTCTCTTTGTAATTACTACACTTACTTCTACTATTAATAATGTGCATAAATCTGCCGTTCGTCATGTTCATAAAGCACTTAATAAATGTCCTCTCAAGGAAGGAAATCACACTGCTTGAAAATCCACTAACTTGGAGAGAGAGAGAGGGAAAAAGAAGCTATTCTTAGCATATACACATCACTCCAGACCTCTGACATATCAGCAGTGGTTCAACCAGAGGTGACAAGAGAGTAAATGCATATGGCACCTGCCTGGAAAGGTATTTGAATAAACACAGATGTGCCCTGACAGCTACTTGAAACCTAAATGCTTTCCACGCTTGAAATCCCAGCGGTGGCAAATCTGTCAATAGCCAACATTACTACATATCTAGAGAGGCATTCACCCACCACCAAGAAAGGGTCATACTTGGTTTAGGTTATATTAGGCACCCTGCACTCGTGTTTCTGTACAACAAGTTCCCAGAAAAAGAGCAAGGAAAGTTTACTGACAGCAGTGAGAGTGGATGTTAACTTTCATTTAAATGTAACAGCCTTGGCTGGAATCTGATCAGAATGCTTTTACTGCAAGACGACATATCCAAATGGCAAGCAATTAGTATATCTGGAACTGCAAAAAAACCAACATGAAAAAGCAATGTTTTATTTGAAGTTTTGAAAGCCTCAGTTATTGCCTTCACTATTTAATGTAGAAATTAGCTACCTACCAGAGTGTTTCAATGTAAACAAAACAGATAAAGCAACAAGTGTAAATGTATACATAAGACCAATCAATCTTTCCTCACCTGATCTTCTTCTCCACCCCCTTCTTCATCGTATTTCAGAATGTTGTCCCTCACATCATCTTCAGGATCAATCAAGAGCTGCTTGGCCTGACGCTCTTTATCACGGCGTTTCATCCATACCACGAACATTAAAACTAAAACTGTAATGCAAACATGGAAGAGACAAAACCACATCTTGATTCTGAAATACAGCCAGGGAAATTGTTGAAATTTAACATCAAAACTTGGAAAAAGAAAAAAAAAATTAAAAACAGCAATAAAGCTGGGATTTGACCATTCTGGATAAATTACAGGTTTTTCTGAAGTGAAAAACTTGACAGAAGGCAGCTTAAGCAAGATATGTTTAAACTCAGACCACTATAGGCAATTTGGTTTGGAAATCAATCACATATTCAAGGTTGTAAGGAACAAATCATCTGCAAAATACACTTGTCATGAAAAGACTTAAGAAAGACTATGCTTCATAAACCACTAGATTCAGAAAGAAACCTCTCCTTCAGTAAGGTTCTCTTAGTTTCATACCTAGCATCTAAGAACTATCTTGTATTAAGAAAGCAGTTGTACTGTGTGCTTGTATAGAATCACGTGCTAAGCCAGGCTCAATTTTTTTTTTTTATTACTCGTTTCCGTAATTTTCTATGTTCTAGACTGGTGCATGGTGTACTATGAACAGGCTAATCTCCCTTGTGTTCCACCAGATTTGGAAATCAGTTAACTACAGTGTGTAGGAGAGATATAATCTCATTTACTACTGGACAGACGCTTATGATTTTTAGTCATTTTCCTTACTGAATGCACTTCACAAAAAATACAATACTTGTACAGCTTTATGCTCTAACAGACACACCTTTGTTCCTGCATACCTGCCTTTCTTGTCGAGGGCTGTGATGTATTACTTTCCAACAGCCTATTTGCATGAATCTGAAGCACAACAGCAGTAACATCAGAGCACTCCTTAAAAGCACTGTTACCCACTATGGGTGGCACCAAATCACACAATACGGGCAGCACAAGAGAGATTAGATGTCTGGGCACTAATCACATCTTCAACTTGGTCACTCACTGACATCACATTGCAAGTGTCCATGGGTAGAAATGGAAAATCTCTTTCACAAACCCGCTGAAGCGCTTGACTGCCCAACAGGTGCTAGCTGTACTCTGTCAGAATCTAAATCCTGTACTATCAGGAAGTTTTCATACTCGTCCAAAACACTAAACCATACAGGAACAATTCCTGGACCTGAGCCTTTAATAACTTCCCTGTCTTTGTCAAGGTACCTGATACTAAAACATAATATTGTACTTGCAAAACAAGAGTATAGGAGTTAGAGTTAAGAGAGCTATCTACTCACTGAGCAAGATGATGATACAAAGCAGAATTGCAATGATGGCACCAGTGCCCAGCCCTGCACCAACAATCCGGTCAACATCAGTGCAGTCTCCGTTTATGTCACACTGGCAAACTTTCACCTTCAGCAAGGAAGTGCTGGATGCATGTGGGTTTCCAGAATCTGTGATTACTATGGGCACGTCGTAGATCCCAGCCTCCAGGAACCGGATTCTTAAGGAGAGCTGGGCGTGATCGCCTGTGTGTGAAAATAAGGTGTTGGTTAAAGAGTAGTGTACTGCTCACAGGGGCTTAAAATAGCATTGGCAAAAATAGCTCACGTTTGAGCTCTCTGCTCAAACAGCTATGTGACACTCAGGGTAACAGATTTCCTGACTGCTGTGAACATATTTTCTTTCTTAAAATTTCCTGTTCTCTGGGGAACTTACACCAAGGTGGTTTCTTGTTCGTATTAACCAAATTCACGTATGTTGTGAAACAATACCAAAGAGAAAACATTTGCAAAAGTTTATTTTAAACTATTAAGATTTCCATAATGTTAATTACCACTAATTCGAACAATGGTCCAATTCCTCTTAATACTAGCAGGTGTGTCAGGCAGCTCGAAGGCAAACGGGCCTGCATTTGGATCTATGTCAGGGTCTACAGCAGTGATGTTAATAGCATTAGGCTGCACTGTTTCACAAGTTGTGGCTTCTTTTGGATGCACTTGGGGGGCATTATCGTTGATGTCCAGCAGGTATATCTGAAGTGTGCCAGTTCCACTCATCGGGGGTATTCCTTAAGGAAAAGGAAATAGCATTAAGCATGTTTCCAGTTGCAAAGTAATTTAAATGAAGCTGCATGAACACTTCTAGGTGTTTACCTCAGTTTTGGGATTCTGCCTTTGCAAAACCAATCCAACACTGTTACTGCTCCTGCTAACACACTAATTCCTATGTAGTTTGTTCTCAGAAAAATGGCCCTACTCAGCAAAATTCAGCAAATAACTGCAGATCCACAGATCAGGGACTCATTCACTTCACTGACCAGACAGACAGTTAATCTCCAGAGCTGGCTGACATCAAAGGCTTCAAAGAAGAGGGTGCAAAATTGGGATAGTTTGTCCTCTGGACAAATTATTTTCTAACTTTGAAGGCTTAAGATCACCCTTTACCATAAACGTGCTATTTAAATTATTTCTAATACTGACTTTCAGCATGCTATTTCTGGACATTCCTGCTATCCCTATCGAATGTGTGATGCTTCCATAAACCTTGCTGGAATCACACATTTATGTGATGATTTGGCACTGAATGTTTCAGCATAACTAGCAATAGTTCTCATTCCACCTCCCATAATATCCCAGTTCCATTTATGTTTTTTTCTCCAGAACAGAGCCAAAGTACAGAAACAGTTGATCTAGCCTCCAGTAATTTTTACCATGCCTTCTTTCTAAGGCAAAGAGCCCCAGTGTTACAGTTTTCCCTTCTAATGTGAGAATGTTCCTAACTGCACCTGTCCATCTTTCTGCTATCAGCTATGAACAGTACAGCACTCCAGCTGAAATCAAAGGACTCATTTCTGAGCAGCGTTAATTGCCATTAACAATCTGACAACAAAAAGATACTTTTCCCTCTGCAATGCTGCAGCCTGAATGTGGGAAAATACAAAGCCCCTCCACCAACACATCACTCCCCATAAAGCACACTCATGCTGTGCTTTCACTCAACCTACCACACTCCAATGCAGGGGTTTTTCAATTTTCTGTCAACTCAACTAATGTAATCAAGCCAGTGTTTTTCTACAAACTCGGAGAATTATTTTTCAGCCATTTCCCAATCAGAAATTATACACACTCTGATAGTAACACAGACTTCCAATGAGATGTATTCTAAGCATATCCTGTTTTCTGCCCCAGTAAAACTGAATGCCATTCAACCACAAAGAAGAAAGCTTTTTGAAAAAAATGTACAATATTGATACATACCATTATCAGAAGCAAGAAACGTTGCATTATACATATTGTTTTGCACATATATTGACTCTCTGTCCAAAACAGCTGTAGTAGTTATTTGTCCATTAACAGGGTCAATTTTCAGCCAGTTTGCAGGATCAGAAAGTTTTGAGTACCTGTGTATTTAATAATAAGTTGTGCTATTTATCTGCCAATATAAATATTGACAACAAAGACAGTATTAGTATTTTAATTTGTATTCTGAACACATTTTTGGAATTTGAAGATAGAATTTTAAAAATTTCCATTTATCAAGCCCTGTCACTAAAATTCTTGGATGCATATTAGACCAGTCCTGCATTTCAATTTGTGAAGTGTCTTGCCCTGTAAAGTTGTTATCATGTAACTGGAGGAAATCATGCAATTACCACAGACTACAGTACAACATTAATACTCAGACTAAATAAAATATTCAGTCAGGATCTTTCTTGGCTTTTCTACACCTACAGAGATGTTCATACTAACTTTCATCTTGTCAGAGTGCTGAGAGCATGAGAAGTGAAAATGGATACTGCTACAGTTGCACTAACTCAAGTTGTTCTAGCACTTCCATATCACTTCATTTTCAGAGACCCTGGTTTTACTGCATGCTTCTCATCTTAATTTGAAAGAGAAGTGTCTTTCAAAACCATTCTTCTATCTGATAGCTATCTTAGCACCGAGGTCCTCATGCTGTCATTTCTAGGATGGTTAGGTCCAGAAATGAGCAAAGTATCACAAACAGCCAACCAAGGATCAAGAGAAAATAAAATTGCAATAATCTTTACTTTGGAATGAAAGATAGAATATAAGTTCTGGAGTTTCTTCTACATGAGCTAAAGAAAAAAAAAAGTGGGATAAGTTGAGTCCTGACCCATGGCCAGTCAACACCTTAGCTTTGCAGATAATGACCATGTCTTACACAAGGCATGTTTATGTTGCAAAGTTTTAGACCTAAGAAAAATTATGATCAAATTATGATCCTAGCTATCAGTACAAGAGCTCACAGACAGAAAACAGCACCACTTTGAACTGCTTGAGAAAAAATAAGAAGAAAACCCTTCAGATTTCATCAACAATCTGATTTTGCTGCCATGTGAAAATTACTGGTGAATTTAAATTGCAAATGATATTAGTCCACAGAAGCACAAGTCTGCTCTGACTGAATCTGTTGGGATGGAACATATACTTTACCACAGATGCACAACTGCATTCTACCTTGATGAAATAGGACTTAGGATGAGAAAATGACTCAGTTTACTAAGACACCTATGAATACTGGTCAGTTCACCTTCTCTACAGCCAAAAATCCCTTTGTAGAGAGCAGCACAAAAACCACAGGATGTGTTGGGATCGCTGTGTGCTACAGTGAATGCAGTCATTTCACATGTCAGCTCTTTGCTCCCCACCCACTCCATCACACAGATATTGCAAAATGTTTATATAGACCTTAGAGATGTTTGCTGCATGTAACGATCGGGGTCCTGAGCAGTGAAAGTTGTCAACATGCTACCAGCAAGCAGCCCTTCTTCCTGACGCACGAGCTTGGGGTTTGGAACGAAATACGGGCTCTCATTCACATCAATGACTGTAATGGACACGGTTGCTGTTGACTGAGGAGGATGCTGAATCCCCTTAGCCAAAGGCACTTGATTTTCCGCAGCTACGGTAAGGACAAACATCCTGTTGGTCTCGAAGTCAATAGGCTGGGAAGAGCAAAGAGCAGGAAGTGTTAATGTCTACTCACAGCAGCAATGGACACACAGTAACATTTCAAATTTAAAGCACATTTTTGAAGATTACTTGTACTCTTTTCACAAAAATGAGCATGGAGTCGGAAGAGAACACAGTATCATCACCTCAACATGAGCCTGTGGGCTGGGGTTTTGCTTAGCAGCAGCAGTTTTGAAGTCAGAAGAGCTAGAAACCTTGTAATTCCTGGATTCAACTTGCTCTGGTAGTGCCATTAGAGACAAATCAGGAAACAAATAGTTTAATCACAAAATGATGAAGAAGCTCCCAGCCTTCTGCCAGGCACTCACGTCTGCCTCCTGATGATCTCCCCTGGGGAGAGAAAAGCTGCCTCTTTCTGTTATGAGGATGAAACTTTGCTTCAAACAAGTTCATGACCATAGCTATTCCCACGGATTAGAGATTCTCATGCCCTTAACACCTTACTAGAAATACTCTTGGTAATCCCAGTCAACCTCATTTCTGGTATACCTACAGTTCCCATCTTCCCCGTGCACACAATCTTTGGTTTGGATATTTCCTCACTGAGCCTTAAGTTCAATTTAAGGAAAAGTAAAACCAGTTTGAGTCTAGAGTTCCTCTGTCATGCTGCGTAGGGTTGAGGAATTCCTGAAGACAGGATCTGCCTTTGCACTAGGCACTGTACTATTCACACAGATCACACACTGGAAGAAACCCTGTACCTTACAGGGACATTTGGCACGTGACAGTATGAAGCAAGTGACAAGAGACAATCTAATCTTCATTACAGGTTGACAGATCAACTCATTGCACTGCCAATAAAAACTCCAGGCAGGTTTCCAACTCTTCCCATGTCTGGGCACTTAAAGGAGTGCTAAAAAGCACAGACACTCACATAATTCTTCCTGGAAGACTGCAATATAACAATTGGCACCTCTGGGGAGGAGCAGTTATAAACCAGAGACAGTTCTTAAAAAAACCTGGTGTGAATTACCATTAATGCCATAGGTGGGTTGTATCTTTTTGTCACCTAGATACTGGGAGGATTAAAATCAAACAAAACAAAACAAAGAAAAAAAAATAAAAGTAAAAGAGAATTTTTTAATTTCCAAATGGGAATACTGGCATCACATGTTTGACTTTGAAATGGGTCAGCCAAAACCAGAGCAGGCCAACTCAGAGATGAGCCACTTATCAGAGGGTCATTAGCAAAGGTAGCTACTGCCTGGCAGGTTTAATTATAGAACCACATTGTTATTATCACTTGAATTAAGTCATCTCTCAACACAGAGCTGTGCTGGTTAGAGAATGAAGATAGACAGGTTATTCCATAAAAGGTATTTAAATGAGGTTTTAAAAATAGCCAGTCTTTAAATGTCTCTTGTGGAAGTACCCTCCCACCTATCATTTTTTCCTCTCTGATTGTGCTTTGACTGTCTATATCTGTTCCTTAATGGAAGATCTTGACATAAAATGTGCAGACAACATGCATGACTACTAATTGAGGAGAAGCAGGAAGTTGTTCCTTCAGACTAGCAAAAAATACTAAGCAGACATTTTTTCACAGAGTTATTTCTAACTTTTGGCAAATAAAGCTTCACAATTTGTAATTTTCAACCACCTCACCTGATTTTTAAAACCGATCAGATGGAATACTATTGATAGCATAAAAAGGTAACAGAAGAAGAGACAGATCACTAAATTCCAGAAGACAGACAGTGCCCATCCATTTTATTCCAGATTCATGCTGGCCTCAGGCATTCACATTTCCCCCTGTTCAGTGTTCTCCCACTTGCTCCATCACTGCTGAGCTGTCTGGAACGCAGCATGCCTCACCTTCACGACAGTCACCAGCCCGTCGTTGCTGTTGGGGTCGGTCAGGATGGTGAAGCGGCCCGTGGGGTCTCCTCCAGTCATTCGGTACATGGCATTCCAGGCCGGCGTGTGGGGCTGGTCTTTGTCTGTCACCGTCAGGTTCGCCACGATCACATCCACCCTGTTCTCCGGTACCTCCCCGTAGAACTGCAGAAACCACAGAAACGCTTCACCTCATCTGGAGAAGCAGGCAAGAGCCACACCGTGCTGAACATCCATCAAAGCGGGGCAGCCCACCTCTCTTCTCTGGAACTCTGACAATTTAGCTAATGGAATTTACCAGAGGCCACCCAGAGAACCAATGGCTTGGCTCCCTTCTCAGCTTCTGCCTTTTGGCCAAAAGCAGAACATTGTATGTAAGGGATATATATTCTGCACATATTTTAATTCTGCCTGCCAGAACAGTATTTAATAAGTAATAAATATTTACTGTCTGTGAATATAATGAGAAAAACAGAGAATGGTTATAAATATGCACATCCTTCAGTAACTCCTATCCTGCACTTACAGTCATGGCAGTGAACTCTGGAGGATTGTCATTGACATCTGTCACAGCGATGACAGCAGTTGCTGTGTTTGAAAGACCATATGTTGGGTTTCCTTCCATGTCCGTAGCTTGAATTATTAATGTATATTGTTGTACTTTCTGAAACACAAAATGACAACATAAGTTTTAGACAAAACTAACATTACCATAGGACAGCAGGTGTTCCCAAAATTGCCCTCTGCTAAGCAATGCACACTATCACACTGTTTACTCTAGTTAGCATCACCCAAGATGACAGGAGAAAAGTTTGTGCCACAGGAATAGAGCAGCAGGTTGCTTATATTGAACTGCCATATGACTTTCTTCACAGACCATCAAGATAAGGACAGGCTGACTGCTTCCCACTCTAATAAATCAACCCCCTTTAGACTGTTAATGCATGATCACAGGTTTAACAACGCTTTTCAAATGGCAAAATGAGAATCAGAGTGCAGTTTATACTAAAACAGGGAAAGTCCTCAAAAGCATTTGAGAGCACTGAGCCAAGGTAGGTTTCTTGGCCAAACGGCCACAACTGCCAAGGTTTTGTTTCAGCCAAGCCTGAGTACAAAACTGCTGCTGCAACTTCTTGTGATCTCTATGGAAACCAAAGATGTGGAGGCCAACAGAGACGAGTCAGGGCACTGGGCGAAAGGGGGAGGGAAGCACCAAACGGGCTATTTCCATAAATGTTGAACACCCTGGCCGAGCACAGTGGCCGAGGGCCCCCTCTCTCCAGAGCGCCGCTAACGAACGGCCCTTGAGCCGGGCACTCGCTCCCCCTCACAGCTGGAGCGGGGCCAGGGTCCCTAAGCACCAGAAACACCTGGCAGACACCTGACCTCAGCCTGGTGAGCTGTTTAAAACAACAATGACAAGGTTCTAGTAAAAAAAAAAAACAACAAAAAAAAGGAAAATAATAAAGATGCTTTCTGTATAGAGTTGGCAAAAATTTTATTTTAACTCACTACACTCCAATATTGTGCATGCTCTTTCATTTACCAGTTCATCGTCCTTCCTTGGAGAGAGGTGTTACCATTCAGTTCTTCCCACAAGAAAGGACACAAACATAAGGAGCTGCTAATACTTTGAAACAGCACTTTCACAAATGGTTTACAAACACTGGCAAAAACTTTCTGGTAAAATAAAAAATATTTCAAGAAAAGCCTATTTTTATGTTTTGGGGTTTTTTTCCCAGTTGGTACGTTATTTTCTTACACTGTCTATAGAGTGGGGTGTATGACAGATTACTTCTCATGGAAACCATTTATAGAATCATGAAGCATACTCAGTTGGAATGGACCCATCAGGATCAGAGAGTCCAATTCGTGACCCTAAGCACGACAGCCTAAGAATCACACCATTTACAAAAAAGGAATCACAAAAAATACAGGTGATACAAAAAATAAGCAAGGACAATTCCACTGATAGTATTCATCTTTCTTTCAAATTTTGGCCAGACAGTACGACACACATGAGAGGTTTAACGGTTTGCACATTCCCAAGCAGCAAATATGAGTCACTGAACAGAAAGTTTTTAAAATAAGCTGTATGGATCTTTATCTCCCACTGAAGATAAAGATTTATGCTCATGCCCTCTTTCAAACAGAAACCCTTACAAGACACCCCAGATGTGTATTGCTAAATATACATCCCATGATTCTTTAAAAAACAAGATTAGTATTAAGTCTACAGAAATGCAGTATATATGTTTAATAATGCACAAATATATGTATGTATTCTGACTTGGAAAATACACTTGCAAACTGACCTTCAAAAGGCTTTGAACATCCTAAAGGTTTCCTTCATGACACCAACAAGAGAAGCAGTCATGAGGGAATCAAAGAAATACTTTTACCACTTTCATCCAGGAAAAAATCATACTTTACTTACTGTGAAGCAATAAAACCTAAAGCAGTATCGAAGCGAATCTCGCTGCCATATGATTCTATGTTATTGAAACAGCAGGTGCTTCTGATTCATCTTGGTCTTAACACATTGATCCCAAGAAGCAAATTTCATTAAGGAAACTCCATTATTATTACACAGAGACTTAGCTTCCTTACAATTGTCTAATTCCAATAGAACCAGCACACTAGAAGCTTCCCCAGAAAGTGCCCCAAAAGACAGCATATCAGAGGTTTTGTTTGTTCTTGTTTTTTTCCCCTCTTCCCAGCACTCACATAAAGCAGATCAACTGCTGAGAGTGAAATTTCAGAAACCAACAAGCACACAACTTTCCAAGCACGGGGAAACTGGGGGAGGTGGGTCTCCTCTTTTCACTGTGGTTTGAGAAGCAGCCAGGAATAGGCTGCAGAGCATGTGTCAGCAGCCTGCACAGAGACTTAGCAGCAACACATCCAGAAACGAGCTGGCAGCTTCAAGAAAGAACGCAGACCTCATCAGTTCACATCTTTCCACTTCAACACAGGCCAAATAAAAGAGCACTTCACTGAATTAACCTCACGTGAGGCAGGAATGTCAGTGTGTAAATTTAAGTACCCTGCCTGACTTCTGCAGCACCTCCAGCAGTAAGGCAGATGTTTTAATGCTGAAGTGAATTCCACAGCAATAACAGAAGAAATAAGAGCAGCTGGATCTCATGAAACAGCATCTTTTGAGATAACAAATGAAAGATTTCTTCTGCCTTAAGCTGAGTTTCCTTACCTAAGCAAATCTCCTCCTGTGCATGTTAGCACAGATAACACATTGTGCATGTTAATCTAAAATACCAGCAGATGAGGAATGCTATCAGAGGAACTACTTTTTTTTTTTTCTAATGCCTACAACACTTATGTTCCCATTATGTGTCACGTTATTTAAGAAATAAAAATTCTTTCCAGTATTTTATGACTTTAATTAGAGTTTTATAAAGAGAGATAAGACTTACAGAAAAGAGTGGAAAGGCAGAAGTGGGCAGACCAGCTGGGGTACATGGACAACAAGGCACTCCCCGGCCTGTCCACTGACAGAAGACAATTCAGCTTTGGCTTTTTAGACTCCCGGTCATTTTAATTTAATTGTCTTCCGCAAAATGACTCAGGAAATGGAGGAAGCAAAGCAACGGCTTGGGAAGGAAACCATTTTATCTCATATTAGTCTAATTTAATAATTGAATGATTTAATGTTAATCATTAACATCCAACATGTTCAAGAAATGTTTATATATACGCATTTTGGTATCAGCAGAATGATCCATCAGGAAAACTGATGGTGAATGACAAGGTTTTTCCAACTGTTAATGTGAGGGTCTAAGCTCCACAGGCAGCTGGTTTCTTCCGAGTTAAATCCCTCTAGTACAGCTAGTCACCAAGTGATAAAACCTCAAGAATTATCGCTATGCCCTTCTGAAAGTTCATCTGTCAAAGATGACCAGGGGATTTTAAAAACATGGGCAAAGCTGCCCATCATTCTTTTAATTTAATAGGGCAATACTGTAAAGTTCAGGGTTTTCCTTTGCTCAAATCCCTTCTCTTCAAAAGCAACTTAAATAGAATGAATGTTAATAAAACCTAAAAAATTAACTGCAATATCTAACAGTCTGTTTAGCTTTTCAAATCTGATTGCCCCTTTCAAACTGAAACGCATCAGAATATGAAGAGCAAACCCAGAACTTCAGAAAGCATTTTTATTCTCCATTTTAAATAACTATAAACAAGCAGCTAAAAGATGAACAGCAAATCCAGTACTTTGGATTTAATGAGCTAAAATGAGGTTAGTAAAACAGAAGTTGAAACAAGATGTGTTCAAAAGAGATTTGTTTGGATTTTACACTTGTTTATAAAATAATGCTTATCTCTTGTGAAGTTTTCAAGTGGTTTAAAAGCACAGTTAGTGTGACAGATTTGGAGTTGGGAGGGAAATATTTTTATTCCCAACCTCACAGATGGGTGAATCAGAGCAGAGGATCTGGCACCCTCCTTCTCCAGTGGTGGGCACAGTGAAGAACTGTCTAGACAGAACGGGCCTTGCCCAGCACATAACAGTGAATTACTGACAGATTATTTCTTTTTATTATTATTATTGCATTACTCTTCTTTAGTGTGTACCTGTTTCTTAAGAGCAAACAGGCTTATGGGACAAGATCCTTTCCATGACCCCACATAGCCAGGAGTAACTACATGTATGGAATATGTAGGCCCAATTTTCATCCGTAAAGTAATTTTCTCTCGTCTGAGTTTCTGTACTCTGGGACTAGGACAATGACCAGTGTCAAGAGGGTGAAGAAAGGGAGTAAGTTAAGACTGAGGAGGGGGAGAAGTATTTCACAGCATCATAAAATTGTATGGACTAGGAATAACCTTAAAGATCATCTAGTTCCAAACCCCCAGTCCTGGGCAGGGACACCTCCAACTTCACCAGGTTGCTCAGAGCCCCATCCAACCTGGCCTTGAACACTTCAAGGGATGGGGCATCCAGAACTTCTCTAGGCAAACTGTTCCATTGCCTTACCACCCATCACAGTAAAGAATTTCTTCCTTTCATCCGATCTAGATGTATCTGCTTTCACTTCATAGTCATTTCCCCTTGTCCTAGCTCTATATGCCATTATTAAAAAGCCCCTCTGCAGGCTCTCCTGCAGGCCCCATTTAGGTACTGGAAGGCAACAGTAAGGTCTCCTCAGAGCCTTCTCCAGGCTGAATAGTCCCAGCTCTCTCTCAGCCTGTTTTCATAGGAGAGGTTCTCCAACCTTCTGATGATCTTCACATTCCTCCTCTGGACTGGCTCCAGGCAGGTCCATGTCCTTCCTGTGCTGAGAACCCCAGACCTGGATGCAGCACTCCAGGTGGGGTCTCACAGGAGCAGAACAGAGGAGAAGAATCACCTCCCTTGAGCTGCTGGCCATGCTCCTTCTGATGCAGCCCTGGATATGACTGCCTGCAAGTGCATACTGTCAGCTCATGTCCAGCCTCTCACCCACCCAGATCCCCGAGCTGTGCATCTTTACAAACACTAAGTGCAACCCAGCCCACGGGATTAAGACCTGCCATACCTCTCTGTCAAGCCCAGCTGCCACAGTGATGATGTCACCCGTTTCGTTGTTGATTGTAAACATATTTGGAGAGGGGCTGCTCGGGGCCTGTGACAGAATTCTGTATCTCAGCATCCCATTCTGTGCGTTGGGATCATCAGCATCGATGGCAGTAACAGTCATCACGTAGGTTCCTAGCGACAGGATAAATAATTGATGTTATATAAACAGTTTACACTCACATTATACAAGATCACTTTACAGGCAGTGGTCAAGGCATGTATTTCTTTTGGTAAAATCTGCACATTCCTTCTCTACTTAAAACAAAGTGGCTAAACTCAAGACTCACCAACAGAGTAATTAAAATACATAAGAGGAGATAAAAATACTCTATGTTTATAAAATACTAGATATGCTTATAACTGAAGAAGCTACATAAACAGTGAAATCCTACAGTTCTGCCACAAATAACATTTCTGTAACAGGAGAACATCTCATGTTTAGATACTGATGTTATTAAATGGGCCAAAGGAAATATACTTCTTGTTCAGAATTGGTGGACATACTGATGGTGACTGAAAATAACATAAACAATACTTTTTTCAAAAGTCTTTAAGATACATCTCAAATGCCAAGTAAACACTGCAAAGTTAGAAAACACATTTCTGGTGCTAACCTTTCATTTTGCACTTCTGACAAATTAAGAAAGTGCTTTCAGCCATAATGCAAACTTTAGTCTGAGCTGATTAGAATTTTAATGAGATCTGAACAACACTTAGGTTTTCTCGAGAATTCAGATGACACTGATTTCAAATCCCAGTACTAGCAAAGCCTCTGGGAATCAAAACTAGTCCAGGATCTGATGACGTTTCGGAAGTCTCTTACACCCTGACCTGTCAACTAAATGAACACCAATGCCTATCATAAAAATAAATGTAAGAACTGTGATGTTATAATTAGGATTTCCAAAAACATGAATCAGAAGTCATATTCTTAAAGCCTTCCCTGGTTTTAGTTCATGTACATAGAAATTCTGCCTTTTGGAAATGAATCCTAACGTGGTAGAAAGTGCATTAGTAATAGGGTGTAGTAAGAAGATAGTATCTCAGATTCTGCTCATTACACTAAAGATTCAAAATATTACAAGGTCTGAAGGCACCCCCTTCATCACACCTTCAAAATGATACTGTAAATATGATAATTAGCCCATGTATTACCTGGCTTTGATCCCTCAGGGACTGTCCCATTCCAAACCTGGTGTAAGAATTCGGGTCTATTGTCATTCATGTCAATGACATTAATAACAATGTCAATAGGATTTTCCACCTGGTTTCCATTTACATCCACTGCGTGTGCTCTCAGCTGCAAAAATCATTAAAAGTATTAGAATTTGCAAAACATAGAGGTGCAAATAGATACAATGATAGTGACAGGAAGTTTCAGGTCAGACATTTTTAGCTCAGTGCATTTTGTTATCTGCCATTGCTCCCTCATATTGACCTTTCAAGTTTTCAAGTTGCTAATGGAACTGACGTTCAGACTTCCAAACTATTCTAAGTTGCAGAGTTCCTTCTCTGATTTGACGAAAATTATTTTAGATCATGTAATTTTGATTACTACTAGCCCCTACTGTCATACAGAATTCTGGTTTTAATAATGACTACTAGAAAATATTCTCCAAGAATATGCAGATTTAAATGTAAATCTTTGTATTTAGACCAGAGAGTGGCCATTGCTAGGGAAAAGAACAACTTCTCCTATAACAGTCCTGCTGATGCCTGTTATATACATATATACACATATACCTTATGGCTACAAAACTGTTAGAAAGCAGCAAGATGGCATTATTAACTCACTACTCTGGAAATTACTCATATAAATGTAAATTCCTAAGTCAGTAAATCTTGAATTGCCAATGTCAAATGCTCAGTTAAAATCTTAGAATGCCAGAGCTGTTGTTTGAGAGAGCCTTTCACCCACGACTCCTCCCCAGGTGCCTCCTGCTGTGTCCTCTGTTTGGGAGAAGCACTTAAGGGGCTCCCCGGAGCACAAGGCAATGAGTGTTTTAATCCACAACATGCTGGAAAACTCTCTCCAGGAGCTCGGTGACTTCTGTAATGATTTCAGCATCGTTTCCCAAAAGCACAGAGAACTTTAGGTCACAGCCTGCTCTCCCCTCCTCCTTGAAACTTTCCTTTTCCACTAATATTGGAATCTGTGGTCTACTTTGTCAATTTCTTTAGAGCAAAGAATATCATTTTCATAAGCTGACAGACCTAATTTACAATTCTATTAATATGCTTAGATTTGCCCCTAAAATAAAAATTAGTATGTTATTCTTCCCATTCATTTCTCAAATCACAGCTGCTGCAATTCTAATAGCAGTCACATCCTAATTTAAGTTGCTGAATTAAAAATAAACTTTTGGAAAGTATACAATTCAGTGTAGACTGTGATCAATGGCCTGCACTTGAAATATAAGCCACAGTATCCATATTTCAATCTTTTAAAATTACTTTATCTAAATATGTTTAATCACTGTTTACATATGTTAATGTATTTAAGCTGCTTAAATATAGTAAGAGTTAGCCTTATTAAGTACAATAAATACAAATCTGCCACAAACTTTTCAAATCATATCTCATACAAAACTAAATGCTGGCTGCTCAAGTCATGTTTGAAGCAGATGTTCGTCTTCAACTTGATAATCTGATTTATGGTAAATTAAACTCTTACATGAAAAGAAGCAATCTGCTCCCGGTCTAAAGGCTTTGTCACAGACAGCTGTCCTGAGATGGGGTTGATGATGAAGATGCCTGTTGGAGGCTGGTCAGCTCCTGGGCCAGTCACACTGTACCGTAGCGAGAGGCTTTTATCACGATCAGACCTGATCTGTGGGTCAAAAAAGATGCAGCGTCCGTTAGGTAGAAACAAGCGCAGGACGGGACTGCTGCTGAGACAAGCAGCAGCTCTCCTTATTTTCACCTTGCTCCTCAAGCTGAACTTGCAAAAATAATTATTCTGGAAGTGGTACAGAGTTGGTATGAAGTCTGAAGCTTTCAACAGCACTCTTTGTTAGAAAGCTAGTCAATGAATATTCAGAAACATAAAATTGTCTATTTCTCTGGATAAAAATGATTTGTGTTAAACAAAAACATGTAAGAATTTTTAACTTACAAATAATGGCTTAGATCACAGAGAAAACATATACCATCATAAAATTACACACAGAAGTCTAGTTTGCATTTTTCCCCTTCTCTACCTTTCCAGCCCAAAACTAGACTCTCTTCCATGACAGGCTAGCAGCTCTTGAGAAACTCACCATTTTTGCTTGGACTGTACTTGTTTCATCTTCCAAGGAAACAATTGAAGGGCAGTGTATCTGTGAGGAGCAGCTGAATCGCCAGCACACACATCAAACAGAACAGAGTGAAACTGTGTCCCATCAGCTTGGGCTAATGTTCAACTTCTGCCAAGTTCCAACAAATTGATCATGACCAGCCAGTACCACGACTGGAAGCCAGCCCAGAAGAGGTACTTGGCTCCTTGCAATGGTCACTTCTGGGCAGCAGAGTCCTGTGGAACAGCTGCTGACCTCACCCCATCCTTTGGACCCCACTTTCTTTGGTGTCCTGGTGCACTGTGCTTCCTGCTCATGCCCACGCCATTTCCCAGGCAGAGAACTCCAGTGCAGGAGTTTGGAGAACTCCTGAACCAGCAGAGATACCCCTTAACACCCAAAACAAGGTCATCTTCCACCAGTACAGAAGCACATGGACAATTTAAAGACCAGGAAATTAGATGCATCCCAGCATGCAATGCAGAGGTAGCAACAAGAAACCAGCCCAAAAGAGTCTGATAAATGTCTGGACAATGAACAAGACATCATTTACACAAAATCTCTTGAAGAGTTCTCTGAGGGACACTGAAACCACACTTCTATTAGCTTCCTTACCCTAACTAATTCCTGAGGAAAAGGTCCTTTGGAATTTTCTGGTAGGTTGATTGGAGGAATAACCCAGTCTCTCTTCTGCCTCTTCAGAGGGCTGCTATGCTTGTATTGTTGCCATGGAAATATGATTTCTTCAATTTTCCTTTGGTCCTTTCCCAGGTACAAGATAAAATTAAGCACATGTCAGTAGGAGAATTACTAGTAGACGTTACAAACTAACTCAGGTACAATTACATAATTGACTGAAAGGCTGTCTTTCCTCTGTGTTCATCGAACTGTTTTATTTGCATTCACAGGGCAGTGTGAAAATAACCAATATCATTTACAATTGCACTGCAAAATTGTAAGAACCCTTTTTTTTCCTTAACTAGGAGGAGAAAGGGAATTATAAACCATTTAAAAGATAGCACTACTGTGTAAACTGTTCTGCACTTTCTGAGAAGTAGTTAATATTTTTCAGAATTTAACAGTACATGCCTTTATGTACTTCTCATTAGCTAGAGCTTCAGTCCAGGTAATGTGCTACTGTACACTAAATTTAGACCTGGGTGTGCTATAATGTAATTTGAGTTCCAAGAGAAGTTTAATGCATACTGGTAAGGAATGTCTCAAATATTTATGACCCTATTAAATCCCATAGAATTAATGCTGTAATTATTTTAAACCTATGTCAGCCATGATGGATGCAGTAGATGACCCACTTTACACACTGGGCATTAATCTCTGCTGGGTGTCAACATTCCCTTCCTATTCCCCTCTATATCTGCAGTCATTTCATCCTTTGGATGACAGCACACACAGCTAGCTTGCTTTAGATTGGAAACAGGGCAACAAAAACATTTTCCAACTCTTTTAAAAGAAGAATTTTCTTTTACTCTAATCGACTGTGTCACGGAGTATGAACAGATGCCCACCTGAAGGCAGAGATTCAACTACTCTGCTTTCTGTTGATGGTAAGGATACCTGAATAGTGTCTTTGGAACAAACAGGGCATGCTCTGGCACATCTAAGCATCTGCTCTTTTACTATGCTTCCATGAACAAAATGACAGTATTTCCATTGTTAAAAACATGCCTTAGCAGATTTAACACAGTCACCAAGTAAGCAAACAAAAACCTGAGGATTACACAGAAGTGGTCTCCATTGTGTTCTCAGGAAAAAAGTCTTGCATAACCACGTTACCTATTTTGACATTATGCTTAAATCTTTAATGTGTACCTATTACAGGTATGTTAATCTATGAATAAATTTTGTTCTGTATCTGTAAACTAAGCACTTCTCCCTCACTAAGGAGAAGGCAACAAACAGCAGGCAACAGGTAATATAACAGAAAAAGGTAGACAACCTAATACACTTTTCTGAAGTAAATACATTGCTAATTGCATATTGCTGTATCTGATTTTTGCTACAGTACATGGTTTATCCTATGGCAGCTTCCAGCAGAGGGAGACTATCTTCTTTACCAAGTAGTGCTGGAATCATGAATAATTTACAATCTCCAATTTGATTATGACGGGACAAGACAAAGCCAATATTCCCTGCCAGAAGTGCTTTCCTACTTACTGCTGTAAATCTCCCATCCAATAAATGTGACTTATGCATTCTACCACAGATTTGTTTCTTTTGCGGTTATATTTAACCGCTTGAATAAATACTAAAATGCTTTCAAGCAACTTAAAATAAAGAAATGGCTGTGTGAGACTTAAATTCAGGTATAAATCTCAAGCTATACAAACAAAAAGCTCAAACATAAAGAATCCCATATAGTAAAACAGGTATGTCTTTCCGTGCCTTAGCAAAACTACAGAATAAAAGATTATGGAAGTTCCTTCTAAAGCTCCAGCTTTGCTTGCACTAGGTGTCCATTAAAAAGCTGGCTCATGGAGAGGTGCATGACAGGCAAAATTAAACCCCTATTTTTAGACCTATTTGTGGAGATACATTTACACAGGCTGCATTTGGCAGGTGTTTTACCTTTTCTGAAGCCCCTGTGAAGGCTGGTTCAGGGGTCAGCTTCACTCTCATTTGCCATTCTTGCTGGGTTTCCTTGTCTTGAGCAGACACGACGAACTCTGTGGGATCTGCTGAAAGCTGGAAGCTTCGCTCTGCATAGACTACACCATCTTCACCTACTCTGAAATCTTCTGGCTCACTGCTCCCAAAGTGTATTTTTTTGTTTCCATCACAGCTTCGAAACCTCACTGTAAAACAGACGTAAAATGACAAACAAAAAAATCTGAAAAAGCGGCCCACTTGAGTTCACTGTGACATAAAATGCACTAAGAACAAACTCAAAAGCAGAGATACTTCACTTGTTGCTGCTATTATCACATGCAATTATGAGTTAAGAGTTGTACTTCAGGGGTCACTCCACATCACGTAACAATGATATTCTGCGGACTGCTAGGCAGAGATTTTAACCCTAGATAGGAACAGTCTCCCTCCTACAAATTCACCACACCACCAGCAAGAAAACCATCTCCTTCCATGTCCTCTGCTACATTTCAGTTGGTTGCCAGTTGATGGCAGCGGGAATTTGCACCTCAAGCCTCGCAAAGATCCAGTCGATGAAGCTGATTCATTAAAAACACTCAAAAAATTTACTTACACTGCAACCATAACTGCAAACAAAACTGCGCTTCCAGCACCTTCTCTGCCACTTGGGGTAAGGCAGAAACTCAGAAATATGTTAAAAACATTAAATTCCATGCCCACATCAGCCTGTGATTCAGCTGTGTCATCTCAGGAAGATTACTTATGAGCTCTGGGAGTTTCCTCATACCTCACTGACAAGATGGAGGAGGCAGTAAATACCTCACAGAGAAAACCTAAGTTAAAAGGCTTGAGTTTTAATTTTGGTTTGGGTTTTTGTGCTTGTTTGGTTGGGGATTTTTTGTTTGTTTTTTGTTTGTTTTTTTAAAGCTACATTATGTACCACACACATCCCTTTATCCACTTAGGAATCACCTATCCCTGTTTAATTCCCTCCCTCCTTCCTTTTGGCATGCCTGAAAGACACAGACTGGAACAAGAAGTCAGTAAAACCAGTTGTACAGATAATGATGTGATGAGAACAAAACAAAACTGGTAACAGGTTACTGCCTTCTCTACCTAATTGCTTTCACTGCCACTTACCTTCTGGGTTACTGCAAATAATAGTAAGTAAAAAAACTGAAAGTGTGCTTTTACAAGCAATGATCGCTCTTTAATGTTTCCAAAGCGTTATGAAATATTTTGATTGTATGGGCAAGAGAAGTGCAAAATAACATTACGAAGGTTGTGCTGAAATCCACATAGTGAAGATGAAGATGAAATGAGGCTTTAAGCTTCATTTCAGTTATTGGACTTTTTATATTGTGCTAAACCATGCACAAACTATTTAGCTTCAAAACCTAAAGGTCCTTCTCAAGAAAAATCACTACGAAATGTCATGCATCACATACTTTCTTCTGCAATGCACTGTTTCCAGGAAGGTACTGAGAAGAAGGATCATACTTTTTTGTATTTGAACTTCAAGGACCAAGCTGATGTTCAGATGACAGACTACATTTCTCTCCTTATTGCACCCTTTCAGTTATCTAGAATCCCCCACTTGCCCTCTCCTGACAGGAAAGACTGTAATTTAAAAGGGTCCATCAGATACAAAAATGAGACAAAGCACAGCACTACTCTAAATAAATGATATATCATCAACCTTCTTAATTTTAATCTTGCTGGACTGGCCAGGGATACTGCTCTTTCCAGACAGATCCCAGAGTTCAAAGGTCTCTTCCTGTGAAAGGCCAGCCTCACCTTGGGGAGAAGCACATAGCATGTCACTGAGCCCTGGAAGAACAAATCTGCCTGGGGAGAAGGCTGAAGCCTCATCATCAGGGCTGCTCCTGTGAGCCTCCTTGGAGAGGTTGCCTCTGGTCTTCCTCATAAGCAGAGAGAGTGCTTTTCTGAAATTCTAATGAATATTCAGCCTCTCACATAAGTTTTCATATATTTAAGCAATTCCTATGGCTCAAGTCCATCCTACCTGCTTTATCAGGTACAATTACTTCCTTTACTGTAATCTACATGCTACAGATCTGCAGATTTTGGAGAAGGGGACTGATTCTCTGTCCCATTTTCTTCTCCCATTGTTCTTCACATGGGAGAAGAAAACCGACAGGCAGAAGGTTCAGATCCCAGATGCTGAACATCCCACTGACCTCCCACTTTTTTCAAGTGAGCTCGAGTCAGCTCACTGCAACACTGTATTGAAATGCAATGGCTGGATGATAAAAATGCACGATTCCAAGCCAAGAATATGAAACTACTACTTAGAGCAACTATTCCAGTATGTAAAAGTCATTAGCACAGTCCTAATTCTGTAATTCTGACTG
>VXAC01001776.1:41213-114764 GCA_013399225.1 Rhipidura dahli
GGTGGGGAGACTGTGTTGCCCAAAATTTAAAAAAAAAAAAAAAAAAAAAATAGGTGCAGAAGAGTTTACTCAAAAGCCGCTACTTATAATGATATAAGAACTTAATGACTGGACTATTAAACAGTGCTACTTGTACTTGGTTACAGAGGCACAGACTACCCAGACCTTATGCACAGAGGAAGATGGGCATCCTTGAAATGCCACCACTGTTCACAAACAAAACTCTCAGAAACAGTTCATGTAAGTCAAAAAACCCAAAAAACCACCAGAAACATAACCCATAGCTCTGTGCCTCTGTTAAACTCTCATCTCAACTAGAGCTGCTCTCAAAATCTGCTTTTCTAAAGCGTGTCTTGACCAAAAGGACAAAGAGCAAAGCCAACTCCACCTCTGGTTCTTCTCAGACTTAACTTCTGAAAAGTACAAGAGTGGGAAAGAGAATGAAGATTAATCTAAACTTTGATCATTACTGTTTTTCAAAAAGGTGAAAGCTAAAATGAGTATCTGTCATTATGGTCCAACAGACTAAGATATCACAACAATATTTTATAAAAAAATTATTTCCTAAGTCTTGCACAGTAACAGAATATATTCATATTTTAGATACTGAAATTCATAAAGAAGAAGAAGACTTCTTTCCCCCCATCTCCTTACATATAGACTCCAGCAGCACAAAAATAAAACTAAAAAAAACCACCCTGCTAGCCACTTCATTGATATTCTTCCTCTAGGCAACTGTGTATTATGAAATTCAATGAAAATCCCTCCATCTGACAGTATCCTGGTAAAAACATATAAAATTGTCAGTGTGAGAATTATTCTCCCTTTGCAAGGAGCACACATTAACGAATTATAGTCAAGTACAACCAACTATAATTAAATTCCCTTGACAGAGTACAGGTTGTGCAGTAGCTACTCTCCCCCTCAACCACATGGTTATCAGTCCTGTAAATTCAATTTAGATCACTTTGCTTCATTTTTCAGTGTTCAACTAGTATGAACAAAGAGTGATTTCTGACAGTAGGTTTTTAGGCAAAGGTTTTTTTCTTTCCAAAAATGCTACAGGAAATGTTGTGGTTTTTGGTTTTTTTTTTTTTTTTTTTTTTGCTGTGAATAATGACTGCTTATGCAACCATGTTCTTTTCTAAAAAACACAGGAAAGGGAGGCATGCTTTCCCCAAGTCACTTTATGTTGACAGAACAATCAAATTTTTTTTCCACTTAAAAAAGGTTAACTAGATATAACCTCTCTGCAGAATCTTAGTCACCTTATAAGCAATAGAAAGAGTAATCAAGTATCTGATTTTACTGCTTTTTAATAACACTCTGCATAAATGATCGGACAACATTATCATAATCTGTAAAAATAACTCATGGATTTTTAAGTATTTCGGAGTATCCTGTGCATCTTCTGAAAGTACCTGCTTTTCAGAAGTGTATTATTTGAAATCCTCAGGAAGTATTCAGTCAAACTCAAATATAACTGTTTCAGTTTCAAAGTGAATACCTTTGGTCATATCAAAGTAGTAATATGCAATATGGGGGTAAATGCACTTAGTTCACAGGCTCAAAATAAGGCTGAGTACAAGGATTTACAAAAGTAGGGTCTTCAAACAGAAGAGAAATTGTATTTAGTACTAGCATATATTTACTATTAAATATTATACCCTAAGACAAAAGACCTTTAATACCCTAATTTGAGTATTTTCTTCTCCTAAAACCAAGGCAAGTATATTGTATTAAATAAAGAATAAAAAGAGGAACTCTGAGACTACAACGTTGTAAAATGAAAATCTACAGTTCCATGGTAGCAAAGGAAGCTTTCAGTTTAACACTCTGGCAAGGAAGTAATTACAATGTATGTATACACATGTACTGTACAAAACATTAAGAACTAGACATGCAAATTCATTTAAACTTCACTAGAGATCACCACCACTAATGCTCAGGTCTAATGAGATGAATCATTCATACTATCTCTAAAATACATGTCCAACCTCATGTACCTTACTAGTAATCTTCAATTACCTAGAACCATTTCTCAGACAATAAAACACTTTTTTCAGCTACTCATGTTGGTTTGCACTCTCTGGCAACCTGCTTCTGCTCTTTTTGTCTTAGGAAAATAATATCAGGATTACTTGCTCCAAACAAGGACTGAGGAAAAATGATACAATGGGCTATATTATTAATAGCAATTTTAAATGTATGTATTATATTTGTATGCAATATAGAATATTCATACAGAATTTTCATTACTCGTTCTGATCGTGAGGCTGAGCTGGCCATCGCGATTTTTTGCACTTAGAAAATACTCAAGTCGTTTCTAGCTAACACCCACATGCACATAAGGAAACTAGTGTGCTTCCTTCTGTAAAGCTGCTGGAATGCTACTCCTCTCGAATGCTCTTCTCAATGCCTAAGCATCAACCTCACTTAGCAGACATTATGGAAATTGCAACAAATGCCAAGTGCTAACAACACATATACTTCAGGAACACAGTTAAGAGTGTGCATCATAGAACAGGAAACCTATGGCTATTTAATCCACTTGGGATCGTTTTGCAGCAGACAAAATAAACAGAATAAGTTTCTTAAATACAGCTACCTACTAGATACCACTTTTATCTTTGATAGAACAAGGAACTATATGGAAACATTCTGCTTGAACTGTCTAGCTATCTACATACTTAATATCTAAACACTCTCCAAGAACACCCTGTATTTAACAAGTCTTTACCTCTCAGAGAGAGAAGCAGGAGACAACTACACAAGAAACCCCATATAATNAATTAGTAATTTATTCATACTGGTTACTTTCGTATCTGTAAGATGATCTGTTAGTCCCACTGACATAGTGCACATGCTTGTATTTCAGTTCATGGCTTGTTGGAGTGGCATGTGTAATGCCCATGAGACATCCTTTACTATAATTATAGATGACCTTCAAAAGAACTGGGTTTCTGACATCCTAGTGAACTGTTATAATCACAAACAACTAAGTACGTTCTAAATTGCCTTTTCCATCAGCACCTTTAAATTTGGTCTGATTTTAGACCTTCTGAAACTAGCTTTAAGTATTATTAAACATTACTTAATATTTGATTTTCTGATACATGGGCTGTCCACACCAGCCAGAACAATGTTGTCTGCAGCTGTAAAAAGAGAAAATTAGCTACAGAAATTACTGAGTCAAAATAAATACGAAACATAATCAGGTTATTTTAGGCAATGGCATTTTCCTACCTGTATTGTAATTCAATTTGTCATTATATCCTTTAGAGATATTTCCATATACCAGCATTGTTTCTAAAAGGTTCTAGTATTTTTTCTAATCCCTTTTTCTCTCTACTTTTATATTTATGACCTGAAGTTTATCCCATACTCCACACCATCCAAAAATCTCAATGTGCTACTCATTTTGACCCTTGTTGGAGTAACCAACCTGTGACACTTGGAAAGAAAGCTGGCTGTCAAAAGACAGCTACTTACCAAAGTCTGCTAATTCAATAACTGCTTTAGAAAAAAACCTTGTGCCTTGTGCTGAGCACTGTGTTCTGCCACCCCAGCCCACTCCGAGCAGCGGGCTGCTTCAGCAGGTCACGCAAGCCCAACTGGACTTTTGCCACTTACTAAGGGCCAAATATGGCCATTTGCTTCTAATTCCTATTTACACTTGTCTTCACCATCTTTACAGCCTGGTTCCATGGGTAAGCCTGGTTGTGAAGCTCTCAAACAGCAAACAAATGTCACATCAGAAGGTTTCAGCTAAGGTAAAACCGAGGACGTATTCCAGCTATTTACCAACTTTAGGTGTTTCATGATCTGACTAATAGCAGCTTAACCTCCCACATTTCCATGCTGAACTGTTTGCTTAATTGTCTATTCACTTAGGAAAACAATAATTAAAAGGAAAAGTGACTCATAAGAGTAAGGTTTAATTCATACTGTACACGTTTTTGATTAATTGAAAGCAGTTCGAGTGATCTGCATTAGGTAAAACCTAGTACTAATATACGACTTTGGGGAATTAGGATGTTAAGTAAGTAGTCTACTGCACAAAAATGCTAAGGTTTTATAAAAGTTGTACATCATGCTGGTGAAAATAATTTGTACTGGTTACAACTATGATTCAATGTAATTCTCTCTCCTGCCCCACCCCCGAGACTGCCAGTTCTAGATAGATAAGTATGTATATTTCCTAAAATAATATACTTTCAAAGCAATCTGTCAGTCTACATGACAGAAGGACACTGGACATGAACCCCCCTCTCCCTATTTCTGCAACATACTTCTTTTCATTCTTAATTTGTACAATTACTCTGAAATTTTTTCTTTTAAAGTATTTTGTTGCAGGGTGCAATTGGGAAATATTAAAGCTCCTTCCTACATAAGAGGAATGCCTCCTCATGAATCCTAATAATTCAAACATTAAGGTCTATTTTTAAAGTATTTTCTTTCACAGGTAGCTATCACCAGACTGCCTAATTCTTGCATTCACAGGGAAAGAATCACACAGTTCTTTAATAAAATGCCATCTAGTTTCCAGTTCCCATAATCCTCTTTGTTTACAGAACAAAGTGGTAACAGGCATGCCAGAATGAAAATGGGGATAATGTTCTTTCTATTCGATAGAAATGCCTCTGCAGCTTTTCAGTACGGGAATACCAGCCATCAGCAAAACACAGGACTGGTATCTCAAACAGAGTCCAAATTATATCTGATTCACTGACCCTTTTCAGTCCTTGCCTCTACCACTCACTGGCATAAAGACCTATGCTTTCGCACCCCTTTTGTCTTTATTTTAGAAAAAATAAAACGCACAAAAAGAGAATAATCATCTTCAAGAGGGAAAGTACTTCTATTTCGACAACTGCTTTTGTTTTAAAACACAAAAAGGTTTCTTTCCATTTTCCTCCACTCTGTATTGTTTAAGGCAGTTTCACTAAAGATGAGCCTATAGGCCCCTGCAGAGTTCTGCAGCAGCTTTTTTCCTAAATGATGCTAGCTGAAAGAAAACTCTGTAATAAATGTCATTTCTGTACTCTGGAGTATGCAATGCACCTTTAATACTATCCCAAGTATACCATTCTACACAGTAATAAAAAGAAGGATTAAACACTAATCTCTTATACCCATAATGCATCAACTGACTACACCTGCTAAAATCCAATTTGGTAATTAAAAAATGTATCCACTGAACAGTCAAACCAGGAGACTAAAGGGAAAGTACAGTCTCTGCAGATAGCTAGCAGAAAACAGTTGCAAAATTGAGGCACTTTACACAAACCTATTTTTACCTCTATTCATTTTTATGTGACCTTAAGCAGTGTAAGAAACAAATACCTACAATTATGGTGCAGCAATTAAAGGGCAGTTTTTGTGCTACAGTAATGACTTAAATATCTGGCAAAAACTACCTAAGCTGCTTTGCCTTTTAGTCTATCTTTAGAAAATGTCAAAAAAGTTAGCTCTTTTTTTTTTTTTCCCCTCACTAGCAATAAGGTAAGTGAGAAGAGAGAACAGATGCTTTTGTATGCTCTCTTTGCTAACTGTTCTTGGCCTGAAGTCCTTTTAGGCTTCAGGTTTCAAGATTTCTTCCTTGCTCTTCTCTCTTTCTTCTTTATTGTTCTTTCTTGCTGTCTCTCCAGGTGTTCTGTTTTCTAGTTTCTTTAAACTTCATTTATTCCCTGATGCTCCCAGTTTTCCTGTCCCCTCTTTCAGCTGTGCTCCTGACAGAGGTGCTGAGGTGTTGGAGCACTGCTAATTTCAGGTTGCAGCTTAGGCTTGGAGCACACCTCTGAAGAAAGATCATCAGAGGGCTGTCTCTAAAAAATATATTAAATAACTAAATAAATATCCAGGCTCCTAGAGTTTCTGTAAAAAGCCAGAACTTGCTGAAATATCAAATGGGTGCATACTTTCAAATGAGCTGATGATCTGTTTTATAGATTCAACTGGTCAGCAGCTTTAAACAGTGGCTTAAGCCCACACACTGAAAGGGGTTTAGGAACAACAACAGAACATAGGAGGGAAGCATATATCACTTTTAGGCAATGTGTCGCTTCTTATAATGAAAAGAAATACAATAAAATAAAATTAGGGATTTTTCTCATTAAATTACAGGATTGCTCAGGCAGAACTAAGTGTTGTCTTTGTGTTGCATTGCATTAAACCAAAATTCGCAGCACTGACAAAATGGCAGTGATCCTCTCAACAATCCTGTCCCCCATTAAAAAAAAAAAGGTCATGAAAGATGCAGGAACATTTAATGTTTTGTATTCTGCTGCACAGCCCAGGATACCACCTGTTTCTTGAGATCACATTTTGCAGTCCCTCCCATGCAGCTATGGATGCTTCAAGGGGAAGGGGACAGCTCTCTCTAAACTTGCCTTTCAGCTTCACAAACCAGCACACATTTGAATGCAGTGACCTTCCCCAAACACCAACACAGATTTTCCTCTGCTTCCTTCCTTCCTCTGTCTGGTCTGCCCAACACTGGTGGCTTTTGTCACTCTCCCACATGTCATTCCTCTGGACATGCTATGGTCTAATTTTCCAAAGCTGCAATTATTCTTTATGACTTTTAAAAGGTCCTCAGTCATACTCTAGTTACCATGGCAGCTCTGTGTGCCACTTATTTCGCAGAAGATGAACACTGTTATCCTCTGGGGGGAACCTGGAGAACCTTCCAGCCCAGGCAGCTGGGTATGGACACAACTGCATCAGCATCCCCACAGCAAACAGCAGGCACAGCTGATCTCAAACCAGAACCACCCTGTTGCACAGGGATGCTCATTTCCTTGGCAAATGGCTAATGGTGAAAAGACACCCTGCACAAACACTGTGCCTTTGTATTAAACAAGGGCAAGAAACCTGCCAGTTGCCAAAGGGGGTGGAAGAGACAGCAGAGACAGCCCAGCAGTATTTACACTGATGTGGTTAGATAGGAATAAAAATCATAAATCCCACAGATTATGCTATCACTGGATCATGTCCAGTAGGCCTCAGGCAGAAAACTAGCTGGCATGGCAGCTTAACAGTATCTTGTCAGACCTCAGGTTTTCATCACTATTATTCTTAAACAGAGATATTTGACCTTAAAAGTCAGGAAAAGCTCTTGGTGACTGGTGCAGGCTCGTACAGAGTATTTCACAGCCATGCCACAGTAGTGCTGCCCATAACAAAGCAGAGGACTCAGAAAGTTGGATGTCTACTCCATTATGAGGGAGTACCTGTGGGTGAAAATAACCCCAAAATGGGTATTTACTCCCTCTGTGTATCGCTTTCAACATCTGAAACAGCTAAGGTGACATGCTAATTAACTGATTATCATTAAAGAGGGGGAAATACCAAGAGAACTATCAGGAAAATAGCCTGATTTCATGTATTTCATGATTATTATTTGGGTTGTTCAAAGAATCTTGTTGCAACATCTCTCCTGATACGCCTCACATCCCCCCTCGATACGTGTGTAGATACCTTAAAAATAAATCAACCACTAGTACTAGAATCAGATTGAATTAGAAATATATAGGAAATTACTTGACACTGCAGACCATGGAAGCTCACCTAAAACACTGCAACATCGTAGGGAAACCTTAATGTTGTCATCAGTCCATGCATGGGAGCAAAAAGTAATTAGTACATATATTACATATTTTTCCTCATGAGCTAAAACAAGTACAATGATCAGAAAAAAAAAATCCAGTGCTGGAATACTTTCTAGTGACTGGCACTGAGTGAATACTCACAAATTAGTATTAATTATTTTTATCCTCTTGGTTGTCTACCTAAACTATACTCTCAACAAGATGAAAGCCGCCCATCCTTGCTAGGTCACCAAGTATCAACAGCAGAAAAGGAAAAACTAAAGAGGAAGAGAAACTTCGTCTTTTTGCATCTATGCTACAGAGTCGGGACCTCAGACTTGAGTCTTTTCAAATCACTATTTTATTTCATGTAAGGCCTTACCGGATTAGGTAAATTGGACAAACACTGGCTGCAAGAAGTAGTACTGTTGCTTCATGTTTGACTGCACAATACAGCACAAACTCATTAAAATGACCAACATGAGGTTACTTGTGTACAGCTGGCACAGTGTAAATCAAAATTTAAGTAAAGCTACTTTCCTTCAAGAACGTTTACCATTCCTTGAATATCCTGTCTGTGGATTACAAAATTATGAGACTCAGATAATCCCCTTAAATTCAAATTGCCAGTAATAGAATTGACAGAAATAAAAGAGGCGTTACACCAGGAAAAGAACACTGATAAAAAAACAGTTTTCTCCGCAAAATGCAGACAAGCGTGACAGCAGCACAACATGGTACCAGGATTAATATAGGAAGAGGAAAAAGAAAATAAATCCTTGGATACAATTTGCAGACAAATGAGAGAAAAACAGACAGACTTCATTCAAGAGGGAACTTTCGGTACAGCTGCTGCAAAATTAAGACATACTTCAGGATTCTATGCCAAAGCAATGCTGTGCAAATTTATGCCATTTATTCCAGGTGGAAACAGGAAAGACAGACCTGGCTGAACACTCTTGTTTTACAATGGTGATTCAGTCTAGTCACAGAAAAACAGAGAAGAAAAAGAGCAGATCTTCTGATATATTTGAAAATACTCTTCCTATGATAAATGCAGCTTTTTTTTTTTTTTTTTTTTTTTTTTTTATGTCTAGACTTTCCTGTGGGCCTTGTGAGCACAAAACACGAGACACTTGACATTCAAATTGTGTTAGATTGGAATAATGCCTGAAAATAGCAGGGGCTTGACTGATTGAACTAGAACTGAAAATTCTACTTTTAGCAAAGCCTAAGGATGAGAGCAGGGTATTACCTTTCTGAACCCCTTTGCTGGATTGAACAGTTACATGAGCTTTGAGACCAAAGATTACAGTTATAAATATCTCAATGAAAACCCCACATGTGATAATGGATCCTAGAGGGAATCATTAGGATTCATTTCTGGATGTGGCAATTAACCTATTACTGTCTGAGTCAAGACTATTCTGCTGAGAAGCACTGAGCCATTGCACTCTATGCAGTCTTGATTTTTCAATTATTAGTCACAACATTCTAAGTTTCTTAGTAAAGATTACACAGCAACACCCTCCAAATGCCCAGACTGCATCCCAGGTGTCTGGGGATTATTTCTACAACAATCAGTGTAACGGGACTGGTCCTTGACTAGGACTCCCAGGTACAAGATGGAAATTATAATAACTTCTAACATTTAGATAAATCAAACATGATCCAAACACCTGAACAATGGAAACGCTCAGTGGTAACTTGCAGAATCAATGCATCACAAAAATGAAACTACATTTTCCTTTAGAAACCCAAGTACTGTATTATTCCAATAGAAAGGCACTCCTTGCTTTGCTTACCAGAATACTAAATATTCATTTCCAAAAGGAATCTGAATGGAAAAGCCCCACTGTAATAAACATTTTAACATTTCAATGGCTATTTCAACTGCCATCTGTATTCCTCTCAATTTTCCTCAGATGCTTGAATTCCTCAAAAAGACACCTGTGGCATTCATAGACAGGAACAAATATCTGTTTTCACTTTCTTTTCCCAGAAACAATGCCAGTTTGCAGAGGGAATAAAGAAAGCCATGCTACACTTGCTACATACTTCAGAAAATACTATCCAGTCTGTCCTACAGTAATGACTGCTCATCCAGAGATATTTTTCCTTAGGATAAGCATTACCATGAACATCTCATGCCAAGATCACCGAAATGCTGTACTTTGATGGCTAATATAAGCAGATTCATGATCTATCTAAAAGATTATTAAAGTTACTCATGGCAAAATTCTTTCCTTTCTTAGTGCATGATGCACAGTTCCTCTCTAATACTACTCTCCAGATGTGCCTTCAGACTCATCTAAAAATGCTTTTGGTCCATAAATGCAATAGTGTCACCAACAGAGAGAAGACAAAGTCATTCAGTGAAACAGCATTCTGAGTTTCTGTTGAAACAAAACTGCAGAGCGTGAAATAGCAACCTGTCATGAGATGCTGGGAGTCTGACGTTCATCAGTAGCAGATAAAAACTGCTCACTGCTCTCTCCCCTCACCTCTGTCTGAGTGGGGCCAGTCTGCATCCATAGGCAAGGACTGGAGTCTCTGCACTGATGTTTAGCATCTCTTTCGCTAGGTTTAGAGATGTGTTCTAGGAAGTTTCATTAATTAAAAAAACAAACAAACAAACAAAAAAAAAAAACCAAAACAAAAACACCAAACAAAGAAAACTACACCAAGATAAATAAACCAAGAAAAAAAACACCAAAACAAAAACGCACCCCAAAGCCACAAACTCACAAACTAATCCAACACTAAAAAGCTAACAAACAAACTTTGCCCTCACGCATGCACACCCTGGAAATAATAATTAAAAAAAAAAAAGCCCCCAAAGCTACATACTTTCTATTAATTTCAAGTAATTTCAGTGCAGGTATTTCTCCACTACTTTGTACTTACTATTAAGAGGTGCACATTGTAACTGGAAGATAGATTCATATTCAAAGTAACCCTACCCCATTTTACAGTAAAGGTAAGGAATTCAGTTGATCTCAGGAGGAGGCTCCCAAGGATCACAGCCTGAGAGCCTGCAAACACAGGCTCAGTAGTTGACCAAACAGCACAATCCAGAACAAGTAGCATCCCATCTTCAGCTTTGTTTGGACAGGGTGCTCACAGTAGTCCCTGTATTGCAGACCTTCCTGCCCAGTGGAGAGAGTCTGCATGGCTGGTGTTACATGTTGATGAGGTAATCAGACAGGTTAGCAAGCAATATAATCAATTTGATTTGCCATCTCAGCTGAGCACTTGGAGTCCACAACAACTCTTATTAAGTGAGGCAATACCTACAGTAAATGAGTGATGTGTTATTTTGATTTGCCTCTCATGGCTCAAGTTTGTGGTATCTAAAGCTCACCTTCCCATGAGAAAGGGATTTTTGCAAACTAAAAGCAGCCTCTCCCTCAGCAGGAACAAGCAGCAAGTGAAACGGAACAGATCTGACCTTACAATAAACATCTGAGCTACATTTTAAAATACTGGCACTGAGTTGTTATTACTTTGCTTTGATGTGCTGCCAAGGGAAAGCAAAGAGCCACTAAAAATTGAACTTCATTTTGAGGTCCTCTCCATTTTTCAATAATCCATGTGATACTGTGTACATAACTTAAGGATGTTACAAAAGGTGACACACTATGATGTCATGAAATAATAACATTCATGTGAGGGTCTTAACAGATTCATGCTTAGCAATGTCATAAATCACAAAAAGTACCAAGGAACAAACACATGATGCCACAAATGAAATACATATGGTACCCTGGGTATGGAGAAAGGCATTTGGGTAAAATTAACAAGATTTCTGGCTCACAAGCACAGAACATGGCTGTTGTTCCTTATTAGAAGTTAAAAATTTAGAAAATTCACTTTAGTATGGATTTGTTTGTTTTATAAATGCAGAGATGACACTTTTAACGTGCATCTGTCCGCATTTTGCACATTATAGTCATAATTACAGATTTTCAAAACAAATGATATAACCAATCTACATGGTTTTTCATTAACTCCTTTATTGCTGGATGTCTCCAATAGATAATTCAAATTATTCTTTGAGGACCAAGGTAACAGAGTAACTTGAGACATCTGAAATTTAGTCACGGAACTGTGATTTATCTGTGCTACTCTCAACAAGCCTCCAGGACAAAAATCAGTAACTGCATTCAATTCGTTTACAAATCACATCCAACTGTCTCGTGTACTGCTACTTAACTCTGTTTTTACTGTAGTTTACCTCCAGATCCAACAGATTTCTGCACTTTTGCCAAGTATTGCAATGTGAACTTGTTTTGGTATTAACTAAGATCCTTAATACTGCTTGACTCCACCATGTCTTTTCTTAGCCTGCTTTCTCACATGACACAACCCAATTCTCTGCCTTCACATTTTTCAAATCCATGTCTGCAACAGGTGTTTGCCATAAAATGTGTCCATGTTTTTCAGGGCAGTACAATTGCTACATAGGTGCTTATTCTATCATTGTCCCAAATGGGAAAGATGGAAAGAGAATAAAGAAGTCTCTGAAGGTAGCAGACCCAATGGTCTTCCCAAAATCTTGATGCAGGGTGGCAGAGCCAGGACAAACAGCACTATCTTAAGAGAAAGCATCTCCCTTACCTGAGAAAGCCTGACTCACAGTATTTTAGGGGATAACAACATTGGACACATCACTTTTCCATTACTCCGTGAAATGCATTCTCTCCATCACAGCTAGAGATGCTGTTATCTAACAATGGATGAAGAGCAAACACAATTTATGCTGAATTTACAGAAAAAAAATCAGAAACAATTCTTAAATTAATTCTAAAAAGCAGGCAAGGCCTAATCTCAGAAGACTTCCACAAAGGAATCAGAAATAAGCACGAAAGTCTGTGAAGAAAAATCTGAAAGTCATAATGAAGTAATTAAAAAAATGAATGAGGCAACACAACACTACTCTCAAAACTGACCTGAAAATCTGTCACCACTTTAATTACATACAGAAATCTTTATTTACTTAGAGAAAAATAAATTAGTATGATTCGTGTCAATGTTTCTTTACTCTCTTGTCAAAGAGAACCATTCTTTCTTTGTAACCTCACCAGGTCAAAAGCACAGGCGAGCTTGTGATTCCTACTGATTTGAAGGAAAAACTTTATGTTTAAGATCAAAAATGCTATCTAATTTCTCTAGATGAAAGTGGAAAGGATGCATCTTTTCCTTAGAACGTCTTCTCAGTCATGTATCACATTTTAAAAGTATTTGTTAATATTTGATACTTTTATTCACTGTGATCATCAGCTGCAGAAGGTTGATATTTGAGGATTTTTTTATTAATGTAAAAAAGGTGGCTTTTTCCTTTACTTTTTTTCATCTGAGCCTGAAACACATTTAGAAGGCCTGTCCAACAAATGTATTTAACTTTGAATTAGAGAACTGGCTCATCAGAACTCAACAAGGTTTTGATACTGCTTAATGCTGTGTTGAAAATTATTATTGTTTCCCAAAATTAAACTTACCAAGTTTTTAAAAGGGGCATTTAGGTTTCCTGATATAGTACTTTACCACATTTATGGACCAAGAGCCAAGTCTGCATTTCTCATCTGCTCATTGAGATCATGCACATATAGTATTTCCTTTTCTTACCATGGGTAATGAAGTCAAATAAAAACAACACCCAAACTTAATGCAGCTACCATAAAACATGATCTAAGGTAAACAAAACCATCCAGTAAAGGAGGCAGGGAATGAGGCTATCCTCACCCACACTAATGCTGCTTTACTGGGTAACCCCAAAGAATATCACTCCCTGGTCAAACAGGAGTTTCCCTGCAGATGGAGGGGGAGAGGTAAGATGTGAGGAGGTTCCACTGCTACTGGTGCTGAGCCGGGCGGTCTTACGCTGCACAGGGAAAGCACCATCTGAGCCAACACACAAGCAGTTTCTGCTCCTCTATAATTGCCACAAACCTCTGTCTTCCCAGGCAAGAGCAGCCATCTCAGTCTCAGCTCAGATGAGGAATTTGTGCTCTGACCCACGAATGCAGAGCTCAGGAACACATCAAACAGCACCCAAATGCTGAGTTCTCCAGCGACACCACTGCAGGCACAGCTGTGCCATACAGGCGGGACAAGGGGTCACGCAGGTCACCAAAATATTGAGGGCAGCAAATTGTTTCATGGCTATTTTGTTTACTGTGCAAGTGGCTTTTGACTACGAGGGGTGGCATTTTTTTCCAGCTTGCCTTGGGCAGCAAGAGCTACAAAAGCATTTGTACTGACTGGTGTCTAGGGAAATTGGTGGAGTCCTAGGTCTGTTCATCAAGTTCTGTGCTATGTGTGGCACACTTATTTTCTTCTCTCTCTCCTCCCTTCCCAATTATTCTACATAACGTGGCCAGAAAAGACTGCTAAGCATGCCAGTTCAAAAGCAAACAGAAAGCAGGCAAACAAATACTTCCAAAACTCAGTATTTAGCAAGCTGTTTCTGCAAAGGTTTACAACTGGAACAAGAATCTGCTCTGGCTTTCATAGCAAACCACAATGCCACAGAGATTCCTCATGAGAAAAATCTCTCTCAGGCTGAAGATGTGCATGGCAAGTTGAAGGAAGCAATACATGGCTGAAAAATAATTTTATTTACAGCCAGGCAGATGTTAAGTGACAGAGCCCACTAGCAGGCATTACCGATGATAAAAATAGAAGCATGGATTTGTAAAATTTATTTATGGGCCATTGTGTAGTTTATGCAGTTCCACTAGCACATGTTAAATAAGAAATTATAACACAGCTGATGACAATGGGGAATAATTTCTTACTAACCTGATACAATTCATTTTCTTTCCCCCTAACCTTCATCTACCAAAAACTGAATTTTTTGTCAAAACCCGTAAAACTGAAGTCAACTGTAAAGTAATTCACAGAAGGTGACTTGAGCTAATACTGATCCATTCACAGAGAAACAATCCACCTTTCAAATGAAAACATTTAACATGAAACACTGATTTCATGAAATTATTAAATCATGAAATGATTAAAAATTTAACAGATTATAAACTGTGATTATTAAATGCAACTCAGAACAGTAGCTCAGAGAAAAGTGTGTTGTCTTACAGGTTATTTTGGTAGCACAGTAGATTAAAACTAATTATAGTTTCAAGA
Organism: Rhipidura dahli; assembly: GCA_013399225.1. NCBI lineage: Eukaryota > Metazoa > Chordata > Aves > Passeriformes > Rhipiduridae > Rhipidura > Rhipidura dahli. Next base: position 55,949 of record VXAC01001776.1, read on the forward strand.
TCTTCATTATTACATAACTCAGTGCCCACATCAGTCAATTTACTGGAAACATTACACACACACACAAAACAAATGATTTATGGTGCCACTGTACAACTAAAGGATGGCAGCCACATTATTAATGAATGTGAATTTACTGAATTTAAGCAAGACCTGAAAAGCCTGAACCAACCAGCTGCAGCCTGTTAATTTAGTAAAACCAATCATACCAACGTTAAGTTCTCGCAAGTCCTTATAAAATTTAAATCTCCACAAAAATATTTAAAAATTCATGTGTCCTCCCATTCTCTCCAGTTTCTAGGTATTATTTACTCCACTCTTCAGTACTCTTGGGTAGTGTCTACCGAAAATGTAATTTCAAGCTGTTTTGAAAAAAAAACCCAAAACCCAAAAAAAAACCCCACAAACCAAAACAATTTAAAAAAAACCCACCTCAAAGATTGAAAGCATTAAAGTCATCTCGGTATTATTTGTTCTTGCTTTAAATGAGGCAAGAAAGGAAAAAAATGAAGAGTGCTACAGAAAAATGAATGAGTTTTCACTTGTGATTTTGTTTGAAAGTTGGAACAAAAACCCAGCCTGAACATGCACCTCAAATTGATACTTAATAAATAAATCAAATTTCAATAACCAAAAGACCAGCTCTTCCAGAGTAAAGTCCCTGTGTTTGCAGAGTACTAAAGGGAAACAGGTAGATCCCAGAAAACTCTCTGTACTACACCAGACTGGTATTGATTTGAGGGGGTTGGTATGCAGGACACCTGCAAGACTGCATCCTAGGGAAATGAAAAGGAGCTCCAACACAGTTTCTGATGTCTGGAATCTTACTACCAAATGCAGGATTTGCTCCCATGGCTTTTCCTAAAATTTCTGATGACTGACAGAAAAAGGGGAGGAGGAGGTGTGTGTATGGGAATCAAGGCTGCCAAACCATGAAGAGTGTCCTAGTCTCCTCCTCCTTTCTAGTGTATCCTCTTGCCCCTTTAATTTGACTGCTCTGCTGAGACCCTGGTAAAGAACCAGAGGAAATGTTTCTAAACACAGTGCTAAGGGAATACATGACTGGTCTCACCAACTGCATGCAGGCAAGGGACAATGCTTCTGCTAAATTAGATATGGCCCTGGTCACAGGCACCACGGCTTGCTCTCATTCATTCCATTGCAGACTACAGCTCCACCAATACTGGATTATCCACACAGTCCTTTCTTACTGTCTACAGGCAAGTCTTTGCTTATCCTTTTCAAGTATACAGTGCTTGCAGAAATCAATTTTATCTCTAAGATACTGGATTCTGACATACAAATAAATTAATGGCCTACAACAAACACTATTAAAGATGATTCATCCATTTAAAGGTTTCCCAACATATATAAATGTTATCTATCTAGGTATTTATCTCTATATTTGTACGGTACATTATTTATATATATTTTTACAGTATATTGAGGCTGCCGAGAAAACAGAATTGCTACGACTCAGGCTGGAATCTGCTGTGAGAGAATTTTATTTCTTTTTCTTTTATCTAAGCATGTGGGTCTCACACATCCTGAAAAGGGACAGTAACAGTTGCTTAACTCTTAGACATACCCAGGCTAACTACCTTGACAAAGCCCACGGCAGGAATGGGGTGGTGTTCTTCACTGTGGCAGCTATCAACCACAAATAATTACATTATCTTTAACTACTCTCCACCTCAGCCAGAAGAAACATGCCTTGGATCCAGCTTCTCCTAGACAACTGTAAGGAAACAGAACAATGGTAATTCCCAAAGCCCCTGACCTCATGGAACTGTATTCCATTAACCAGTTTTCTCTAAGCAAGTGGAAGAGAAGTACATTACATGGAAGGGGACATAGAGGCCACAGATCTGGGGCAGCTGAACACTGGGAAAGGATTGTGACGTTGCTGCTCAGAGAACACATACCATGAATGACCACTCACCTCCTCCCACCCCAAGTCTGCAGGTCTGCAAATCTGCAAACTGGCAACTGTACAGAAATCATAGAACTAAGTATTTTGACTCTCTCAACCTAAATTTGAAGCCAGTAATCATTCAAGTAGGCGGCACACATGATCAACAAAAGAGCAGGCAGAACACAAGATTCAGTACATCTCTATTCAGTGGCAGGAAGGCATCTATTATCAGACACAGAATGGACCTGAAATGCAAAGAAAGCCAGCATTGTTGCAGGCGTTACTGGGAACATCCTAGCTGCTCGTTACAATTATTCAGCGGAAGATGAGCTGGGACAACCCCAAAACATCATCTTTAAAACCAGTATCTGATAAACCAAACTAAGTTCTTGCAGTAAAACTGAAAGCAAAGCAAGCACATAAAGTACTTAGGCACTACCCAGAAAACGCATGGATAAAAACTGGCTGGAGGTTGGCCCTCACAGCCGATCTCTGCAAGCTCGCTACAGAGCAGCAGTGAAAGATGCAGTCAGCCTTTCAGACGCGGTAGTCTTGGAGACACCAGAACACACTGTATTGATGACAAAGGAAACAAAAAGCTGGATGCACTTTCTAAGGCTTTTAGTCTGCTCTCTTTCATATGGAGTTTACGGAGGAGGGCCTCCCTGGGATGGGTATGTGGGGAATGCTGGCAGCACGAACAGCTCACTGAGGTAGAAATCTGCACTTGCTTAGGAGTTCCATGCAGCCCCAGAGCAGCCTTTATCCTAGGGAACAGGGGGCTTGGACATGGAAACTCTAGTAAATGAGACTCACATTTGCTCACTTTGAAGGTTTAGCCCTGCACAAACATTAAACCCCTCCACCTAAGGTTCTGTAAGTGAAATAAAGAAAGCAGTCTATCCTGGTTTGTGCAAGGGCCCTGGAGCTGCTCTGGGGGCTCTCTCCAATTATGCAAGTGCTCTTCTCCTAGGCTCCTTCCAAACTTTGAAGCAGAAATCCAGCAAAGTACCTTCAGGTAACTAGCAGAGAAATGGCTAGTGACATTTAGGCTGTAACTGTGAAAACTCCAAGTTCTATCTCAGTGCAACTGAGGTAAGCACGGAAAAGAATTTTGACAGAAGTTTAGAGACCATTAGCAGTGCATGCTTCTTATTCCAATTATCGAGTAAGTCTTGTAACGCTGAAATGTGTAACTCCCACACTACACTGTCAGATTCTAGCTTTGTGAGGAGATAGGACAAGATAGGATATAATTTTTGTCACCTTTAACCTGGTTGGAGATGAAGGCTACTACCATGAAGCAGCACTTGGTCAGTATACTGCCCTGCAGTATGTGCATCACGTACAAGAACCTTTTCAGTTGGTAATACTTTTCACTGATAACGCAATTTAGACCTACATCAAAGGATGCCATGACAATAACAGTAAATACTGGCTTTAGGTACACACTGTCACATGCATCTATCAACCCTTGAATCAAGCACTGTACCACTGAGATCTAGCTGGATAGTGTGACTATCTAGCTGACAGTGCAATATTTGCCGCAAGGGGTCTGCCTCCCTGTCTCCACATCTTAACTTCCTGCAGGACAAGCATGATACCAACTTCTTACTTGCAAAGAGAGTACAGGGGCTGTAACTATTTCTCACAAAAAGAGACGGAAGGTCTCACCCTGCCACAAGTCACCTGCTTGCATGAACGTTTATAAATTTCCTGACTTCACAGGCTTCAGAGTTCTACATTCCCACTTTCAAATCCTGCGAGTACACCAAAAATTGTGCATGATATATCAACATTTAGTTCTGACAGCAGGATGGGTGAAGCAGGAAAAAACTGGTAATTTTTCGTAATTTTTCACATCATAATCTCCTCTTCTTTCATGTTGCTCTTCTCTTTTGTCTGTACAGGGGATTGAAGAGGAGGGAAGCAGTGAGGCTACACAGATAGGTGATAACTCCTTGCCTTTCCATCTCTTCTGAAAAGCTATAAAATAGATAGGTAATAGGCACCTGACAAAGGGATATTGAAATAATCAGCACCAACACCATCTTAGAAGACCTCTGAAGGTCTTTACGTAAAACTGTGTATCTGTCGTAGATGACTGCTACCCTCTCATAGGTCTGACTGACAACAGCAGAAAACCTGGGTCAAACGATGCAAAAGACAACTCAACCTGATGGGAGCAATTACTGCTGCTGTATTTCCACATCAGAGGTGCCTACGTAATCAAACAGTGTTAAAACAACCAACTCTATTAATTCTGGCTCATTTATTTTGTCACTAAATGCAAAACAGTGTATTGAATTAACTGAACTGCTGACAGCAGCTGTGGTTTTTGGGACCACTGAAAATCAAACTATTTATAAATACCACAATATGGATTTTTGAATCTCATTTCAAGCACCACATAGCTAAGGCATATCCAGACCAGGACAAACATCATCAGGACAGAATATCTCTTAGCTGCAGAGCCTATGATTTCTGCAAGGTTAAAAAAAAAAAATCAGAAACCCTGTCCTCAGACACCACCCAGAACAAAACTGGTTAACTGTACCCTTCCAGGGCTTAGCCTGTGGTACTTGCTTTTGTGTGAAGCTTGCCAGGTCTCTTTCCTGTATGTCTATAATATTATGAGTCTGTACTTGAAATAAAAAAGATCAATCTAACATCCCTGTGTTTTCTTGGGTACAAGACAAAAAGCCAAGGAACCCAGGATTGACCACTTATGGCTGCAGCATCCTTATGACCAGTGCTTGCTCATTATTTCTGAAGCAAAGTCTTTGACTTGTCAATCATTTGTATAATGAAAATCTGCCACTGTTACCTTAAAAAAATTCAGCAATGTAAGTGCAAATTTGAAAACTGTGTTAGTTCCCCAGACTCGGGCAGTTTAACAGAAAAGTCTTTTTGATGCATCGTTCAGAGTTTCTTTGACGATGAGTAAATCCGCACACACTGTGTACAGATGACCTATTCCTTGGTGTAGCTACTTCATGTACCTGAAACACCTGTGACAGTACAATTCAGCATGATTTGTGAGGAAAAAAAATATTCTATTCCCTCAGGTACTAAAATTAAAACCCTGCCTCCCACAGAGAGGTCCTCCAGTATGGATACAGGTGAATTTTGCACTGATGCAGTCATAACTCCTGCCATGAAGTTCATAGGAACTAAATAGTCAAGCTGTGCCATCACCATTTCAGACAATACTGCCAGCGGTGAAGACTGAGCTCAGAAAACACAACCACGTGATTCTGATGATGATGATGAGCAAAGCAGAACGCAATACACAACATCCTTTCTCCACCTACTTCTATTTTTAAAATAAGTGAAACACTACATGAGAGTCATGAACAACTGCATCCATTTTGTGATGTCACTCTAGAGACACATTTTATCTGGCAGGAAGAGCAACCAGAGGATGAATAAAGAAGGCACTTGTGTATTCTTCTGCATCAAAATAACTTTTTAGGTTGGATGCCAATCTGCAGCCTACCCCACTCAAGTTGGATACCGATCTGCAGTCTACCTCACTCTGTTAGAGGAGGGTCTCAAATGCTCCTCAGAACTGGGGCACAAGATGTTTTTACATGATGAATCCAAGGACATTTAGTAAAACAGTCAGGCAACAACCACAATGTATGCTCATGGTAAGAAAATTTTTACCTTGAAGAATTTTTTCCCTAGACCCAATTCAAAAACCTCAAAACCACACCAACAAATCTCCTCTTGACTCCCAGACCAAAAAAGAAATCAAAAATTAAAAGTTCTAATCCTACTTTTCAGGCAATCTGTAATTAAGATCTTCTACTGCATTTATTTACAGGCAAGTGAAATTGAAAAGATAATATGCTTTTACTGATAGCTGAATTGTACCATTGTGGCCATGCCACACTGGATGTCTATAAAAATTATTTCACCATAACAAATCTGGGAAACAGTAAATTAGAGGTTTGCTCTTTAAAGCACATTCCTCTCTGCCCCAGCTCAAAATCACTGCAGCTCAGTTTACCAGAGCTTTTTTAAGGGCTTGGGCTTTATGTAGCTTATATACAAAGACTGCCAAATTTCAGAGTTATCACTGATTCGCCTATTATATCCTGGTACAACAAAACCTAAAAGCAACAAGAAAGAACACAGCTGTAAAAACCAAAACCTCGAATACTTTCTTCCTTCCTTTTGTCATAAAAGAGAGTGAAACTCTGTGAACCTATTCACATTTGGACAATAAATCTCTGTATGTTTTCTGTATTTGCAATAATCAGCCAATAGACTAAGTTTTCACAAGATCAATGCCCATAATAAATATTTGGAAACTAACATATTGAAACTTTTATTACTAAGCAGAACGGGTTTTCTTATTTTTTCGCAGCAGAAGCTACTTGCTTCCATTACTCTGTTTTATGAGAATTCTGTTCTTTATTTAGACTTGAGCACTAGAGGCTGCATGGTTTATGGCTACAATTATAACCACAAGTCTGTTTTCAATTTTCCAAAGCCAAACCTTCATTGTAACAGATAAAGTCAGAATTACAGGAACAAACCATGATCATGGAAGAATGACACTGGTAATGTAAACATACAAAATGTTATACTACACAGTCAAAAAGTGTATTTTGCAGCCTTAGCTAATACAAATCACCATGAGGTCAACTGTAGGATTTGCCTGACTGGAAAACAAAGCCTGAACCACTAAAACAATTTTTGTATTAATACAAATACTCTTGGGCTACTCACATACTTTGAACTGGGCATATGTATAAATCCTTGTGGAGATGCAGTCCTGGACTGTTAGTATATACATCTCAGTATTCACATAGTAGGTGAAAAACTGAAGTTTTACACTCCTGCTGCTAACATCACTTTTATAGCTTGAGTTGGTATTTACATCCATGCTATTCCTATGGTGGAAACTGGCAAGATAAAAAATTTGGTAGGAGACACTTTTTAAAAAGGTATCTATGACTGATTGCTTTATTTAGTCATCTGCTTCCAGAAGAACAAAATCACTTCAAACCCATCAGAATAGGCTCTTAATACTATACTTGAAGATTACTTCCTCTAGCTCATTTTCCCCTTACTTTTTTAAATCTGTGCATTATATCCCTTCCCCATTTTCTTCAGCTAAATCCCTTTTCTATTGTGCAGATGCAAAAAGAAATGCAAAACAAGCCTGCATTCCTGCTGTGGGATTGTGTCACCAAAGCAGAGAGAAGTTCACTAGAATTATGTAGTGTCAACTCTGCTCTACTCGCACGGATATTCACAGACATCTTACTGTACAGCAGGGGACAGACATGCAAAGCTCCAGCACACAGCAAATATGTTTGGGGGGGAGAAAAAAAAAAAAAAGGACTCTTGGCTTATAATAAATATTACAGACTCTGACTGTGTGCATAACAGATTGCTAAGCAGAAGCAACAGGAATGCTAGTTCTATAATCAACAGTCTTCCAATTTGATTCCAAATTATAGGTGTGTATAACTCATGGAAGTTGGGGGTAAATCACTGCTTAAACTTAGTGATGTCAAATAAACTATACATTAACAATTAAATGTTTCTCCTCTCCTCTAAATGCAATATTCATAACACAAAGTCTGACAAGTTCATTTTCAGCTGAAATCACAACTAAATACACTTCACAGGGGAGATCTGGTTGCCTGTGAAGTTATTAAAAAGACTCAGAACCACTTCAGTTCTCACAGGAAAGTCATTCAGGTTTCTGATGGCCAGGAATTATTTCAACATCTAAGACTTCCAAATATATATGTTATTGTTACACTTATTCAAAAGTGGTCATATTCCTCCCTTAGAAATTCTTAGATAAAGAGCCAAAATCTGCTAATAACACTGCTGAAAAACTTTGATTTTTCAAAGACTGTATCTATAATTGATATTAAAAGTTCAATTTCCATTTTGAGAACAGAACAAAATAATAAAAGACAGACAGAGAAACTTTTTCTATTAACTTGTCCCATTAAAAATGCTTTCTTGGACCTTTATCCAAAGACAAAAACTAGATACGTAAGAAAACCTCACACACATTGGAAAAGGACCATCAACTAGTGTATTTTTGGAATTTCAGCTTAACAAGATTGATATTGTTAGGGAATACAGAAAAATTCAGAATGTATTCAGAATGTATTCTAACAGGTTTTCCTGTATCTTAGGACATTTGCGTTGTTTATATACACATGGATGCCCTACACAGACACACTAATAAATATATGTGGAATCGTAACAATGCCTTAGGACACTGATGGCTATTTATCTATGCCCTAAGTTAACTGTGTATTTACGTCCTTTAAATGGGGATGCTGCTGATGTAGTATTCATATAATGGCTTCTGTCTTCAGGGGATCCTCAGAAGCAGACTTCCAGAAATTATCTGGAATGTTTTTACCCCATTTTCTACTCAATTTATCAAATGAATGTAAACATTTTAAACACAGGAACAACTAGCTGAAGATGGTGGAATTCCTGCAGCATGTTCTAATGTGTCTCATCATCTGGACACTTTCTGTACTCAGCAGAAAGACAAATTGCTTTGCTAAAGGGTTAAGACAGACTGGGAAACCTGCCATCTAAAAATAACTCCCTCTTCACTGGAGAAGCCAACACAACACAGACAACACAGACTAGAGGATTAACAATGAATCGTAAGTTTCAGATGAAGAAGTATCTTTCATTAGGCCAACTCACATAGTTTTTAAAAATGACACAAGACTTGGGGCAGACAAAGCCTTTTTTGTTTTAAAATCTTTCCAATGTTATTCTCAGCTAGGCAAGTATTCTTATTTTGGAGCCAAAGAAAGGCACACATACAAAGTTAAAAGATTTGCCCTGGGCTACGTGCAAGCCACCAGCAAACTACGATCAAAGACCATGCAGTTCTAGATGTCGATTTGGAGTGGGCTCCTTTCCCAGCTTACATCACTTCTGATACTTCTGGAGACCTTGCAATGAACAAAGAGAGACTTGTGAAAATGCCTTAAATGAGTTTTTGCAGAGCATATTCAAATGATAAAAGCAATTTGGTGTCATCTACCCAGCAAATACACTCACTGCTGATGATAAACAGTATCAGTTCAAGTCACAAGAAAACCCCATACTCCACCAACACTGTCCATTTAAAAAAAATGTCTAATCCACCTATGCAATTATTTCCACAAAGTCAAAGATCGGCCAGCTACCTACAAGGAGAAAGAATGCTTTTTTGGTTGCACTTGTGGTTGTTTGGTGTTTGCGATTTTTTGATTAAAAAATCATATGTTACACTGAAACAGATTTGTTCCAAATAATATTAACTAGACTGAAACGAGAGCCTGGTTTTAGGCAGTGTTTCTGAAAAGGAGAGAGAGAGAGTCAGTACAGATCAGAAGTGGTTTATACATAAATATATCCAGAGGGAAAAATTACTGAATATTTGTTTACAGTTCTGAGGTTGAGACTGCCTACAGGTAAATAGTCTAGATGAGAATTAGCATCTGAGGGTGACCAGTCTTTCAAAAGTCTCTGATCTGATATAATCCTTCCACTGAGCTATAGATAGATATCTGTGTACTTGCCCCTTGGGGACTCAGACACTAGACCTGACCTTGGATGGATACCAGCTGGCCTGGAAAAGGCTCCTACCCTGTATCTGAAACAGCCTTGATGATACACCCAGTGAAGGTCACAATTAGCACAGCCACTTGACAAGGAGCAACTCCTTCTCTAGCTTGTGTTGCAGTTGGCGGGCACAAACAAAAAAGCTTCCCATAAACTGTTGAGCAGTGCCCAACAGAGAGGAAGAATCCAGAGGGAAGCTTTAATAGGCCATTGAAGAAAACTGTGATGAGCCAAGTATGAAACAGCAACAAATAATAGTGGAAGATTGCGAAACAAGGGCGTATGGCCTAATATGAAAAGATGTGCCAGCTGGAATCAGACAGGAACTAACACTGGAGAGATTACAATGCAATTCTTAGAATAATGAATCAGATAAAAATATCAGGTTCCTCTTGTCTGTAGCCTGTGATGCATTTAGTTTCATTGCATATGCAGGGATGCTGCTTTGCTATTTGATTGTGCCCCCTGACTGGCTCTCAGCAGTCGTCAGCCAACTGTGCCACCAGCTCCCGCTCCTCACCCAACAAAGTGCTCAACAAACCTAGGTCCACATTTGAAGAAGCTCAAATAGAAACAGACTGATGATTGCTTTACCTTCTGCTCTGCTTTCTACAACCTGTAAAAGATACACCTCTCCAACGTTAAGTCTGAAATTTAAGGACTGGACATTGTGTCACTAAGCACTGCACACAACTACTCCCCAAGAAGCACTGGCTGAGCTTCACGGAGGCTCTGCTTCTCTCTTGGTACAGCCTCACGGTGCTGCAGTGGCAGGGAAGCTATTAAGACTAAAGCACAGCAAACTAGTATCAGTTTGAAGATGGTGTGAAGTTTCCAACTAATATATTTACAGATAAAAAGGGACTTGTGATTACAAAAGGAAATCAATGGGGAAGAGATGCCATAAAGGTTTGTTTGTTTGGGTTTTTTTCCCTGAAAAACAGTTTCTTTTAAAATGTTGAAGCAGCCAAACAAGACATGAATCTAGACAACTATAACAAGGCACTCCCCAATTAGGACCCATCCAGGTTTAAAAATCATGAAATTGTTTAATTTAGGAAAGACCTCTAAGATCATTGAGTCCAACACTTATTAACATGACACAGTCAAGTGCACCACTAAACCATGTCTCTAGGTGCCACATCTTTGTAGATGCCTTTTAAACGCCCCCAGGGATGGGTGACTCGATCACTACCCTGGGCAGCCTGTTCCAAAGCTTGACAACAGTTTCAGTGAAGAGTTTTTTCCTAATATCCAATCAAAACCTCCTCTGGCACAACTTGAGGCCAGAAAGTACCAGCTGCTCAGTACTAGCTGACAAAAATACACGATCTTGCACTCCAAGTCTTATAAAAGTCAGTCTTAAATAAATACATTTCTTTCTTTAGAGAAGGAGGATTTATTCTCTTTAAATTTCTAAGATTTGCGGTAAGGTAAGCACAGAGACCCAGGGGAGCAAAATTAGCAGCTGGAAGCTGAGCCCTTCAGACAAGCTGGCAGAAGATATCACATACTCAAAGAATATGTAACTGCAGAAGATCTATTGTTTGGAAGGAGGTTCATTCAAATGATGTATGAGAGAAGTGTCCCTGCTATTTGTGCTTTGAGACAAAGAAAAAAAATCTTTTACATACAAGATTTCTTTATTTAATTCATTTATTCTAGTAATGCTTTTAATTCCTTTGATTCAACCTCTTCAAAAGTCATTCTTTTACTGACTAACAGGAAAGAGAAAAGCATGTACCAAGACACAGGAGTAAGTACCAGTGTGGTGGACAGTAATCTGGTAACTACAGACTTAACTAGGCTTGTGTTTTATGTACTTCACCGTATTAAATTAGAATCAGATGATGCAAAAGGTAGGATATGAAGTGCATAGGTTGTTCCAGCAAGAAAGACTCCTAGGTCTGCTACAGGATTTGGTTCTCAAATTTTTTATATAGCTCATAAGAGTTTACTTATTAAGCCTTTCACTAAATGGTCTACATGGTAAACTGACTGAACAGAAAGAATCAGTGTAGAATTGTATCCTGCCTCAAACAACCGTCACATCAATAACATCTATAAGGCTATCTTCAGCTGGCAGTATTGCAGTGAGAAAAATAGTGTTTCCTATCTGTAGACAGCATCTTCACAATCTGGATGTATGAAACATTTAACACTGGTCATGCAAAAATGGTCTGAAATAAGTATCTGCTATTCCTTCTGCATTTGGAAATGACCTTCAGTGGTAACAGTTATGCCCTTCCAGCTGCATAGGCAAACATGGCATCCTCCATCCTGTCACTAACAGATTGTCACTCTGACAATGATTTACAGTGACCACAGTTAATGAGTAAGACTGCATAGCGAAGAACATGTTTCTCCCTATCAACTTGCTGTAGTGACTGAAAAGGCTAAAACGGGATTTACAAGCCAAACAGTTTGAGATAAGAACAAAATAATTCACTTTGTTCAAAGAAAACACTTTGTTTGCTTTTCTAGGACACCTCACAAGTTTAGGTTTTGGAAGTCTACAACAACATAGCTACAAGAGTCACTCGTAGCACTGACAAAAGCAAATATGCCTGCAGATAAGGATGGGCCTGAGGGTCAGATTTGTCTCTGGAATATTAATGTTTGTGAAACTGTTTCTGTTTTTTTTAGGTTGCTTCTTCAAAAGTAGTTCAAGGGTTAGAAAGTAAGTAGCCATTAAAGATAAACTCAAAAAGAATTACTGGAAGTGGTGCGGATCATACTTTTGATTTACCAACAGCCTTTGCAGAAATGTAACATTTTTGTTTCCTGCATTTCAAACAGTGACATTCCAACTGGTAAACTCTTCTAATGTATACTGTAATACACTAAGGTCAGTTGCCCAAACTGACCATTTCACTATAGGTTTTAAACTCTATTCTATTTTGTTTACAAGAAAGGCCTGAAATTATATTTTGGGTATTTACTTACAAGTCCATCTGTGTCCTCCCCTTGCCTGCCCTCTGCTCCTTGCTGTGTTGGCTTCTGACTGGTGCTGAGCAACCTGCTGTTTTGTGCCTTTATTAATACTTCAGTGGCTTTTTGCTGAACAAAGAAAGCCTAATCATCAGGAGGCAAGACCACAAATCCCAGCTTCACTACATATAACCAGCCTAGTTATTTACCAACGTTATTATCACAAGAACAGAAAACTATTCTTAGAGGAACAGCATAAAAGTTACAGGAAGATTTACTACTTGGCTCTAAAAAGTATACATTGAACGGTTGGACAGATAACAATGCAGGAACAAAAAATTATTCACAGTGTTAATCTTCCAGCTATGAGCCAGCCCCATCATTAATTTCTTACAGCTAGCTTTTCCTCTTTAGATACCAACATTCAAAAAGAAATAAAATGATGCTTTAAGTACTTCTATTTCTATCAGTCTCTCAAAACCAACTACTCCATTGTGGATGTTATGCTAATATGTTACTTCTGAATTAAATTCTAGAGAGGGGGACAAAACTACAAGTACTCTTAAGTCAGATGCTTATTTAATGCTACCACTGGATAAAATCTTAGTGGAGAGGAAAGACTGTGGCTACTGCTATTTACTATCAGGGTGGACAATAAACATTTCTATGTTTACACTCTGGAAAACAATCATCTCTGAATTTGGATCTAACAACTGCAAAATGCTTTTCAGAAATCCTTTTCAGCGGATTAAAGCATCTTTTAAGTCTTACAAATGGTTAATTTTGCAAGCAATGGGAAAAAACCTACCAAACCTAATATAAGAATTGTCAACTTCAAAACAAATTATTACTTCTTCTTGAACAGAGACACATGTAAATTCATTTATCTCCTTAATGCTTTTACAGTTCTGCCTCAAACCCAAAATATTCAGGTCAGGGTCTGCTAGACAATATGTAATAGGCATAATATTTTTAGCCTGTCCATGATAAAGAAATGATAAATACTATGAGAAGCCCATGGCTATGCCCAGGACCATGAGAAGTCAGGGAACACTTTGGATGTCCCTTTGAACTTTTAAGAATTAAAGGCTAATCGCCTTTTTAAAACGGAGATTGCTTAAAGCTTTCCGCGGAAGATAAAACCTTTACTAGATGAACTACATCTGTTCATCACATCATTCAGAGTCAGCCACACCAGTCATCTCAGAATGAAACACAACAAATCTGGGTGGAGGCTAAAAAGTGATTATTCTGACTTCAGTCCCTGCACACACTGTTCAGCGTGAGCCCCCCAAGCTCAATGGAGGCTTGTGCTCAATCACCCTTTCCCAGACCAAGCTCTCATCTAATTACAATTTCTGTATCCTCTGGTCCTGCAGAACTCCCCCCTTACCTTCCCTCCTGTTAAGGCACGAAAGACAGTAATTTACGTCTAATTAACGGAACTGAGTCATAACGAGCTTCTTTCTTTGACGAGACTTGAATGTTAAATGTCCAAAATAACCAATGAAACCCGGCTTTTAGTCCCACTCTGTGTGTTAAGTTCCTGCAGCACAAAGCTGTTATTCAGGCCTTGCTTTGCACACAGTCAGAGGGTCCGGGGTTATTCACACTGACAAATTCTTAAGATGGCACACACAGAGCCACCAGCTTCAATATTTTAGCTACGCAGCCATGCTGAAACAGGCTCATCCTTGGGGACCTGCTGGTTTTCTCCTCCAGCTTTGGGAGGGTATCCTTTTCTCCCTGACTGGATTTGACAGCGCCCTTTAGGAGGGATCAATTTCCATGCCACAGAAGACAAAAGGCGGGATGAAAGTAGGAAGGCAGGCGCACAAAGAGCTGTGCATTTGCCCCAGGAAAAGCATGATAAAGCAGTTCTGCTGCTGATCCAAGATGAACCACCAAGATGTCATTCGGTAAACCAAGGCTGTCAAAGAAACCAACTATGCAGGAACAAAAGCATGCACGAAAACGTAAGAAAAGAAACTGAGCTTCTCATTCCATGAAAGCAGCAACTGCTGCTGATCCAGTGAATCAAAGCACAGTAACACAAAAAACCAAAATGTATAAAGATGCTGATGTATCATGTCAAAATGATACCATATTTTCATCTTTATGTTTTAAAAGTTATATAGACAACGATGACCATGCATAGATTACGCAAATATTAATATGTATAAGCCGAAAGACAAGAAAACAGCCCAAGAGGATAGACCATCAACCCACAGTCTTGAACAACCTTGTTCTTCCATGTCCACATGAGACACCCTAACTTCAGAAGTGTGGTCAAATGGACTGTTCCACCTGCACAGCACAGATGTCTCTGCACACCCACTCGATTACAAATGGATCCATGAAAGACGAGGTTTCTATTCTGCTTCATTGGGCCTTCCTGCTTGGTTTTACACAAATTACAAATACAGACTCTTTTGTGGTCTACTAGATGAAATAAAGACTGAAAATTATCTTTGTATTAAAGCAATTCTATATGCTTGTTGTAACATTAGATTTAAAATCTCTTTTTTTCCAAACTAACTTTAGGATTAGAATCTTCTTTAATGTTCAACTATTATGCCTGATGTCAAGTGACACATAAATAGTTATAAATCCACCTACTCATTTTTATCTGTAGTTCACCTGAAGCACAGTAGTGACAACAAAACAGAATCTTAGTATAAGTTACTAATACTGAAATCCAGTTTGTATGGAAACATTCACAGATTTGTGTCAGTATCGTCACCTTACCCATAAAAACCTACATTTCCATATATATTGCTGCCTCTAACTTCCAACTCAGCCTCTCTAAAAATGTCATGAACAACAGCCTCAACAGGCATGGCATTTAGTTTTCAGCTGTTCTGACTTACCTCCTCAGTCTCTCTACATCATTCTTTTTGCACAAACTTGTCCCAGTAAGAAAAATCAAAAGATCATATTCTTCATACTATAAAATTAATGCAATTATGATTTACTGCATTAACTTTTAGGGATTTTGGTTATATTAGATCAAATATATAACGCAATACCTACATAGTTTTTTTTTTTTCTCTCGTGTCAGTCAAAATAACTGAGGCACATTAAGTTAATAATCTAGTTACATGGTAAAAATATTTAATTTGCTTAATAGAAAGAAAAAGTGATTATTTTTCATTGGATAAAAGCACCATTTGTTGAAACTGAATTACATTAAGAGCACTTTTAATTTTACAGCCATATGAAACGAAAAAACAATGTACGTTAAAAGAATCATGCTTGTCAAACATTCATTTTGTTAATGTACTATTCTAGTCTTCCATGTTAATGGCTTACTAAATGTACTTTTCAAAGAAATTTAACATCCAAAGAAAACAATTTAAGCATATCCCAGTGTATTAAAACTAATTTTCACTTGAAAAAATACTGGTAATGATTTAAGTTAGTAAGTGGAATTGCATTCAGAAGCAATGCAACTTCCCAATCAAAGATATGATTAATCAAACATGAATATCTTAGTACAACTACTGCAGTCTCTTTAAACCTAACCACCAAAAGCAAGATATATAGTTTTTCTTTTTCCCACATATATTTTTAAATATATGTAAATATAAAAAAGGACAAATATCAAGAACCATGTTATCATGAGTTTTTCAAGGATCCCATTTCTCCTTCCTTAATCATTCCAGTTCTGCGCCTTTCAAACTGAGTCAAATGGATTTGCAAAGGTTGATTAGCATCATTTGCATGTAAAATGCATTTTTACTGGAGAAGTACATAGGCCAGATAAAAAGACAAGGGGGAGGGAAACTGCTAATAAAAATATACACAAAAAATAGTTTTCAGAATTGTTCTCCCCCAATACGAGAACACAACAACAGCACAAAAATGGAAATTTATTGATGAGATCACCCTGTTTGCTAAGAGCTTAAGGTTCAGTCTAAAGTGTACCATGTTTTCTCAGAAGTTCCCAGTGCACAGTTGCCTGGAAGAGGTATTTTTGAAATAGTATACACAGTTTTTCTACAAAAAGCACAGTGTAAGGCGCATCACAGATTACATGACTCTACCCCTGGAAGAAAAAATAAGAAGTCTGACCAACAAAGCTGCACATAGTTTTCCACTTCAATATTTACAAAGGAATTTAATAATACCAAATTTGGTTTATTATTCATCTGATCCACATTATTTTCTACTCTACCATTTCAACATTTTTTACACATTATTTATGCAAGTAAACTGAATTACAAAGAAAACCCTAGCAGACTGAAACTGTGTCAATGGATGGCATTGTTGTGCTAAACTCAGATTGCTTCAACACATGCTGTACTACACCTGAGAACATCTTACCTTTCCTCCACTATGAAAACTGAATATAAAAGCCTGCATTCTCATGTAGCTAAAAGTTTAATTGTGTTTAACAGGAATCTACTCCTAAAATTGAAGAGTGGTGGTTAATGAAATTTTAATGCTAGACAAACATGCCAGATAGGATTCATTTGTGCAATTTAAATCTCAATTCTCTTTATTTATGTAGCAATGTAGTCTACTATTTAACAGACAACCAAAGCAAAACCTGCAAATCTATGGGAAATTTCATTTTGAAACAGGGATAAAGATGGATGGAACACTGCAAAAAAAAATTGTGTCTTTTGTTTTGCAAACAGATACCTTCAAATGGGAAGCCCTTCTATTGGCTCTTCCTAGCACCAAATTCTTAAATCTCAGTTATTGGTTCCACCTTGTTAGAAACTCTATTCTTAACTTGGATATAAAAGCTCTTTTGTTCCTGTACTTAGCAAACGACCGACAGGAACAATAACAGCAACGAAAATTCAGGCTGGAGAGAACTAGTTTTAGGCCTCATCTCTACAAAGGGTCTTTTAAATTGCTCGGTCAGATTCTTTTCTTTTGCATTTGTTCCCCAATGCAGCTGCACCAAAGCCAAACTCACACAACATAATGGATGCAGCATTTTACAGCGGTGCAAAATGTGTGCACCACAACTACGACAGTATCACAGGAACACAGGATTTCCAATGAAACATCAACCTTGTTTTTCACATCCTTAAGTCTTGGCTTTATAAGGCTTCTCTTTAGGAAACACAATTAATTTCAAATAGATTAAATTAAGTATTTTACAAAGGCATCAGTGGGGTCATTTTGCTGGGGTTTTTTGGGGGGTATTAATTTATCTTTACATAATATGGTTTCAGCAGAAAATGTGAAAATACTCTGAAGATCAAAAGTATGGCCAATGCATTTTTCCATGTCTGAGAAAAAGGAAATATGCACTTTTCCTATTCAGAGCAAGAAGTCTTGCAGGTGTTTATTACATAGTCATAGTAAGTAAAGAGCCAAGATCCAAGAGCTGGGTACCAGATCCATCTTTTAAACATTACCTCTGCAATCATAGCTAAATCGTAATAAATTTTGTGCAAAGAAGTTTACCATCATGATAATATTAAAAGAAAAATTAAATAAATATGGGTTCTTTTGCCAATATCAACCCCAAATACCACTTTTAAGGTGTTCATCTCAGGATTTCCTTAAGGAGATAATGATGACCACTGCAACATCCAATCTTCTCTGCTTTCTAAGTGATCCCAGCTTAAAACTAGAAAAAAGTCTGAAATGTAACACTGAACACATTTAAAAATGCATTATTTCAACACTTTTGGACGTGGTGAGTCAAAGGCTTTTTGTTCCTTTTTAAAATTTCTGAATAATTATACTAACAGAGACATGCAAAACCTCTTTTCAGAAAGGCAGTGTGTTGCTGCCTTCAGAGCAGAATTCACACCACAGTACACATTCCTTGATGAGTATAGGACTCCACTGAATAATGTTTTCACAGAACTGCAGAGCACAGTGTAAATCCTGGGTCACAATTAAAGTGTCCCATGGCTCCACCACACCAGCTAGTATTCCTCATGTGACCAAACACAGCACAGCGTTGGTATGTCCTGAAGAGACAGTGAGGCCAGGAACATTATGTTTGTGACTGAGGCAGAGAAATATACTGCATAATACATGGTTCTCTCATGGTGCTCATTTCAGAAGCACAAACATGCAGCCAAATAAAGGGAGTATTTCATTTTGGCCAAAATTAAGTATGACTTCCACCACCATGGGCACAAGAACAGAACACAACAAACTACTTCTAAAATTGCACTACTATTTTATAGGGAAAAAAAAAAAAAAAAGTAGTATCCCGGGAAGGTTCTTCTCTAGGTTAAGTATTATTTGATTGGTTTTTTTTTTAAAGCGTATCAGAGTCTTTATTTCATTAGGTAAGCGACTGTCTCGCTATTGGATAGACTAGTTATGTATATTGGAATTTAGTCTTTGTAACACAGAAACTACCCCAGAGTTCTGCTGAAGGTTTTTATTTTTGTAGTTCTTCAGTTCTCTATGTGTGACACCACCTCTGTGCACAGCCATTGTGATGTGCCCATGATTGTTAAAAAAGAATAAAGAAAAACTCTCATATTGAAAATACTGAACTTAAATTACAAACCTTCAGAGAAACTATTCTGATTCACATGGTCCACATTAACCAAGAATTTTTTTTAACTCCTATAATATAAATTACTTATTGAAGTAGTGAATCAAGCAGGTATAAATATAACCAATTATAAAGAAGCCAAGATTTATGGATGAAATAATTTTAAATCTAACTAGTCATCATTTTACTGTAAGGGACTGTTCTACTCTGCACGTAGAAGTAGATACAATACAATATTCATGACTTAAAAAAGGAAATAATCATGCTAGAGAAAGGCAAAAAATGGGAAATGAATCGCATATAAAAAAGTATTTCCTATGCAAAGAAAACAGGTGCGCTTGCAAATAAACCTTTGCTGTACTGAATACACTTTGTTAAACAGCATTACTTCAGTAATAAATAAATATCCTGCATCTAACATCCAATCAAGTCTGTTTCAAGCACAGGAAAAAATATTTCAGATAAACTCTGGTATCTGCTGGTTCACATTAAAAAAAAACCCAAATCAATAAATCTTTAAAGATGAACAAAACATTTAAAACTGTACTTTCAACACTTCACTCACTGGAGCTGGTCAGAGGGCAAACTACCAGTCAGTGATTATACATTCTTATATACCAACTGCAAGTCACAAGAAAGGAAAGACAGGATTTGGAAAGGGGCACTAATTCCAGAAAGGAAATTAGAAATTCAAAAAGGATATCCATAATGACTTTTTTACTTTTTTTTTTTTTTTCCTCTCCTTCACAGTCCAAAAGTGAGTTTTCAGAGCAGGAAAATAATGGTCATCTGAAAAGTGATAGGAACTCACAAAAACAAGGAGCTGTTGCAACAAACGTCAGTCCCCTGATAAGAGAGCTTCTTAATACATCTACAGGAGACCTTTCAAAATATACAAACAAGAAACAAAAATCATAGTAATGGAATAGCTATCCTTCCCCACTGCAGCTGAGATACAGAACTGATAAAAGGCATCTGGCTGTAGAGACAAGGAAGTCATGGTTGCTCAATAATTCTGCTCAACCAGAAAAAATAAAAATCTGTGACTGTGAGATTTAACCTATCAAATAACAATTCTGGAGGGCAATAATCCTTTTATTTGCTTCAGTCTGGAAATCTGTCTTTTCTCATTGGTGCTTACAGGCACTCACAGTGGAACAATGAAACTCAAACCACATATTTCTTAGAGGGCTGCTGTTAAATTTGGAAAAGCATATATAATTTGGGGAAAAGAAAAAAAAAATCATTCTTGCTTGCAGTGATTTCTTGCAGACATCTGCCAGATGGGACAATTCCCCAGACTGATCTGCTTTCCAATTCTGTTTCAGATACCCAGCTTTCCTAAATAATTTTAATTGTCTGACATAAAATGTCTGGCAGTAAATCATACATATTTCTTCTATAACTTGCTGTAAAAATTCTACCAGTTCTCACTGGAGTATGAGTTGTCATCATTTACATGTTTGTAATAACACCCTTTTTTTCTTTCATTCTGTCAACCGCTCCCTGAGCTTTGTTTTTAAAACACCATTCAAACATACAAAGGGACAACATGTTACCAGGTCAAGAAAACAGAGCTACACAGAAGGACTACAAACCTGCCACCTCTCTGATAACCAGATTATGGCCAAACTGTGAAGTTTCTTTGAATCAATTTCACCTCCATCAAAAAAAAAAAAAAAACCCCTTACATTTACTGCAACCAAAGGGTGCAGATGCTTCTTTTTAAGTCAATGCAATACTGAAGATGACTTTCCTCTTCTAATGACATAAAGTAGAAAAAAAAATACATAGCTACCTCATACAGAAAGACTGAAGGTAGGAGAATTAGTGATATTCTATTATCCACCCTAACTAGTATTCCAAATCCTTTGCTTGTCCAATCTAAAAAAGAGAAGGATAAAGACAAACCAAAAGGAAGAAACAAAGATAAGAAGCAGCCTAGCAAAAGCAGTTAATATTGGATGCCTGAAGAGCTGAACGCAGTGCTTCACATATCTTAGCGAAGCAACAACTGAGGGAGGCATGATATCCTCTGCAAAGTATTTGAAGGACACATAATATGGAGGAGGACGAGGAATTCTGTAAGGCTGCATCACCCATGAGGGTGCCACAAGAGCACCAGCCTGTGAAGACAGGAGCGGTGGAAGCAGAGTATCAGTAAGAGTCTTTAATAAGAATCACTTACCATTCAGTTATGTTTGAAAGAGTAACAACTTCCCCTGACTCTCCTAACTTCCAAACCTCTGCACCACCTCTGGAAAAAAGCAGCCTTTCATGTGGGAACAGCTCTTAGCTCTTTGCAACCTATGTGCAGCAGCCAGTCTGAATTTTTCACCTCAGATTTGTTTTCTTCTGTGCAATCTCAGTGTTTTTCCACACGGGCTTTGCTGGTATGGCAGGAATCATAAACCATAGATTTAGAGAGCCCCGTCACTGGCCATACAAGAGATGATTTATCTTTTTGAAATAAAATCCACAAACAGGAATAGCAAAATAAGAAAGCCCTTGAAAAATCCTTCTTAAACATGAAAAAAACCATAACCCTTGAATAAAAAACCCACAATAAACTCACAAAACAACAACAAACAGCCCAACTTCTTCTCCAGAAGAATCTGGAGGCAATACTCTCCAGCATGTTCTGGGGATGAACAACTTACCACAGACTAATGGGTAAGAGAAATAAGAACATCATTTTTTGCTTTTTCTAGGTGGTAAGAATTGCATCAGCATCTGAAAAGTATCCACAAAACCTTTCTATAAATCACTTTCCAGAGAACAGCACTGAAGAGGGTAGAGACAAAACAGCAAGGTTGCTGAACCTGCATATTCATGCATGTGCCAAACAAGAGTAAGACAGAGTAGATGACAGAAAGGCTTAAATCCCAGAAGTCCATGTACTCCTATGCAGGAATTTCCTCAGATCAGCTTTCTAACTAGCGATGGTTTCAAAAAACTACCATGGGAAAAGAAAAAGATCAGTTTTTTGGCTGTGTTTCACTCATGAAAGCTTGTATATGACTCCACAAGATCAAGGATGAGGCAGCTGCAAAGGTTCAAGGTTAGCAACATCAACACTCTGAGAGAGCAAATTTACATCTAGTCTTTGAAAGGGACTGTGATTCTCAGCTTTACTAAACTAGAGAGGGAGATACCAAAAAAAATCTATCAAAAATAAGTAAAGCTACCTAACCCTCCAAGAAAAAAAAAAAATCCAAATAGAACAAAACAGCCTCAAACAACTAAATCAATGCATCACTGGATACATACTTCATAAGTATGAAGGAGACACTTGTGTGTACACAAAAGGAAAGATGAAGAATGGCATTATTGCATCCTATCTAAAAAAACCCTTTCCTGAACAAATTATGCATTGATTATAAACTGTGAGCCAAACGCAAGAAGCCAATACACCTGCTGGCAGTGTTAAGCAAAATTATTTTTGAAGGGTGATGGGATGGTTGGTATAAATACCAAGAAAAAACAGTTTCTTTTATTTATAGGTATACATCATATCTGTTGCAGTACAGCCTCAACAGCTCCACTGGGCAAACCTGCCAGGACTAGAGCTGCAAAAATAAAGGCTAAGCTGAATCCACACAAGATTTAATATTGAAGATGATAAAGGAAAATGTACTTTAAACTTAGGTTCCAGACTGAAAATGCAAGACTAGCAATTAGAGGGAACATAATTAAACTTGCACAGTAAGCATATTTGATGCACATCACACTGCTGAACAATACTCTGGGAAGTACAAAGCCATTTTTACAGACATGCTTTACAGAACACATGCACGCAGACATTAACTTTAGGGTGACATCAGAATATAGCATCCTCTGTTGACTTTTTGTTAGTTCTCTGTCTCAGTCCTACACATACGACAGCTTTCAAATCAGTATATAGCAGCTTCCTAACTGATAATGGCTTGTTCCAATATCCTAAAGAGGGCTCTGCTAACACTGACCTTTGATGTTTGCTCCTTACAGTAATTATGTTTAGAAGGAGAAAACATCATTACTTTCCACTAATGTGATAGTTATCTCTTAATAGCTGTAAATATAAATAAGGGCCCTGAATAATGTCAGATTTACATGATGCTTTTTCCTCAAGAGAAAGAAATTATTTCTAAGGTCAGCTTTATTTAAACAAGCTAATGTAATCATTTTTGCCTGCCAGTTTTACTGGTGCTGTCCCAAAGAGCATCCCCACAGCCCTGCTCAGACCACCCCGTTTGAATTCTCTCTTTTCCTTTCTCAAAGTCTAATGTTAAATCTTTATTCAATACAGCATCCCTTGGCTCCACACACCAGGTAACAATTAGATTGTACCCTGTCTGAAGGATGGCACTCAGTGCCTTGTGATAACTCCTTAATAAGCCTGCTGTCCCCTTTAAAAACCAAGTTCTTAAACAAAACTCTTATTATTTTACTGTTCCTTCTATTGAGTAATGTCTATTCGCAGCCTCCAATACAAATGCAAAACTAGGAGAAAGACATGGACCCAGGTTATCTGATCCACAAATTCTGGACAGGCTGTCAGTTAAGATGCTTACTTACTGTCCTTTTAGACAGTACAAAAATTACATTTCATCCTTTACTACCCTTGCTCCCCCCATCAACATACCTCTGGCAAAGGCCGTCAAGTAGATACATCTTAAATGGGCCATCTGCATGGAGTGAATTTCATCCACAAACCCCATTTATTGCTACTCAGTATTTGTATATTTTGTGCATGAATCTTCTACTATATAATTTATGCAGTCAGTTCAAAAGTATACAGAAGTCATTACATGCAGCAGAACATTTAGTCTACTCAGATTTATGTTATGGAACCCTGAGCAGCATCTGAAATGAGATTATCTGGTTTGCAAGAGAAAAGGGAAGAAAGAATGGAGGAAGGGTCTTCAGTCAAACAGATCATTTTTCTAACATTATGCATCTCAGTTTTCTCTTTGAAAAAGAAAAAAAAAGTTATTGCAATGCCACACACCATGGCAGTTTGGCCACCTCCTTCCTGAATATTAAGCCACTGCCTTAAAACAATAAATATCTCAAAACTTCATGGAAAGCAAGAAGCATTAACCTATGTCCTCATAGCTGATGTAGATATGGAAAGCATGATTAAGTGTCAAAATGACCACCACTTTATTTCCAGAATAGAAATAAAGTACAATTAAAAAAAAACAAAAAACAAAAAACCAAACCAGCTCTTGAAAACAATGGTTCTGTAAACATAAAGCATTAAAGAAATTAAACCTTCTATCTTTCCTATAGTTAATATACCTGTGAAAAATAGTTTGCACAAGAAACTCACCAAGAATCCTTATTTTTTGTCATCAAATAGAAATTAGCTTTAGGAAAATTATCTTTTACTGTATTGGAAATTTTGCTTGTTTGTAAATTTCTAGTTCTCATGCAATGAAAACATGCCATCGACAATTAAATATGGACATTGATCAATGCATGTGTCCAAAACTGTACATAACCAACAATAGGAAGCCTTTAGCCCACTTTTACAAAGGCAAACATTAGTGTTTACAGATGCCTCATTCTGAGGCAATACTTGGCTAAAAGGGTTAAGCAAAAACGTTTTCTGTACATTTTGGTTAGCCAGCTTGAAAACTAGAAAGGAGACCAAGATGAACTTAACATCTTCTGTGGCTTATCGTGGTTTTCCTTCAGTATCATTTTTGTAGCTACTGACAAAATTTATATTGAAAGAACCCCTTGTTTAAAGTACACATATTATTCTGCCATTAATTAAATGCACTTAACCAGATTTTTTTTTTAATTGAAACTATTTTAGAATTCTCTAGCACTGTTTCAGTCCGCAAACAAAAAAATAACCCACAACTGATGGGAAGGATTCAGGGTGTACGGGAAGAAAAACAGATGAGTGGAGAGGGGTCTTGCTAGACAGTCAATTTTAAAAAATAAACCTATGTATGTCCAATGAGCATGACAAATGGTGAAGAGATAAACAGACTCATTTTCTAACACTTTAGGCTTGGCATTTGACCAAGAGGTCCCTTCCTGGCAAGCAGCCCTGCAAGCTACCAACACTCAAAACATCTGTTAAGTATAAACTTCTTCTGGACATTTATTCATTCCTAACATATGAGCTCATTAACTTTTTTCATAATTGCAGTCTAAGTGAGTGGATTTTTTTTTTTTTTTTTAATTAAGACAGAGGCAGAGTACCCAGCTAAACAGGTCCAGATGCTGCAACAGCAGCAGCCAAAAATGCAACTGTCCATGCCTGGGGCTCTGCCAGTGCCAGTGCACCCAAGTGGGCTGGTGCTCAGGCCTTCACCACACAGGTGCTGCCCAACTCTTTTACCCATTAGGAGAGATTTTGACAGTAAAGCCAAACCCAGATTTTCTAAAAATAAGGTTTGCACTGAGCAGGAAGGTGGCTGGACTTCTGTGCTTTGTTTGTACTGTATATCTAAAAACTTTTCAAAGCTTGTAGTATCTTCATCATGTTGGGGATCTTCGTCATATAATCAACCAGTCAAGAGTGTCCTCCCCACCATATCACCAGCTTAAAATGGAGGCTGACTTCAAAGTCTAGCTAGCCTTACTGTTGTTGCAAAGTTAAAAGTGGGGACAGAATTTCCTTCTCTGTTTTCAAACTGATGCCACTTCTCCCCACCCTGTAATCTCAGTATAAGAAGGAGCACAGCCCTTTGAGTACTGCCATCTTGCAGAATGGCATCCTACAAACCAAAACCACAAACATCTAAGTAACTTGACAAATTACAGGGCTTATGAGAAAATGAGTTAACTTTGGTCTTGCACCACGTCCCAAGAGAGCAGGAGAAAACTGCAGCATAACTTCTCATTATCCCTGCAGAACCATTTATGCCTCTTTGCTGTGTAATCCCTGAACTTCTGGTCTTTCATTACACTCTTAAGAATGCACACCACGTCTTGCTAAGAATAATTTCACTGTTCAACAGAGCATTTACATAAAACTCTCGAGAAGGAACTTAAACCAATACCTGCTCCGCTGTCTTATGAGGTGATCAGTTCTCAGTACACAAAACTCACGTGGGTTTGATATCCCAACTCCAAACATTACACACCTCACAGGGCTCTCTGTTGTAAGAGATGGGAAGGCTGTGCAAGAACGGAAGGGTCTATCTGCTGAGTGATTTAGTCAAAGGCAATAGAACTCAACTATGTACCTTACACTTACAAACTGTTTTTGGCATGAACTAGCAATGGATGGTAGCATTCAGTTTGCCACATTCTGGATGTGCCACCACTTGAGCATAAGTACAGGGAAGCTGTCAGCTGCTATGTGACAATGGTAACTTGCTCCAACCTGTTCGACAAAGCTGAATTAAAGGTGCATTTGAGGTACACATTTGAAAGATGATGCCTTTCTGGTTCAGCAGGTTGGGGATACAGACGAGGACAACGGCAGGAACTGTGGCAAAAGCAATGCTGGGGTCTGCCATTTAGGAAAGCAGGATGAAAACGTGCAGAGGGGTAAGACTGGGCCCTGCTTTCAGTGAGGTATGGATATAGTGGGAGTATAGGGAAGACAAATTTGAGAGCCCTCCAAGTAACTCCAGAACCTCCTGTTGGCATGGAGCAAACTTAAGTCAAAAAGGTCAATTCAGCCTATGTGCAACTACTCTGAAAACAAATGAAGAGTGAAAAAACTGACTCAAAGAAGTTTGGGGCTATTTTTATAACACTGTCATTAGTTCTTACGTACAGAAAACACTAAAGAATGTCTTGCAGGGTTTGCCACAAAGCAAAACCATCTTTCTGAAGAAAATTCATCTAGCTATTGAAAAGGATGGAATGAACTTTACGTGGCATTTTAACAGCCCTGTCCTGTCAGAAGATTACAGACATCACAAAATATGCATACTGTGCAATGGTTAGACCACGGATGGCGATAATGACAGCCTGCACTACCCAGGGCTCGCCATTGTCAGTGAGCTTTGAAAACAAAAAAAGCATCACCACAAAGGTCCTTCCTAACAAAATGCTGTCTGGAAAAATATGAAAGAACTTTAAACCCCTGACGTCTTCCTCTCAACTTTCCTTCTTGACCACATCCCTGTTTAGACTTTGGATGGCAAGTTAAGTGTGCCAACTTGAGCCTCTTTGCTCTCAGGGAGTGTAAAAGCTGACAGAAGACCAACTTTGCTCTAATGCAGCGGAATATTAATTGCCACAATTAATTAACTGTATTAATTCTATATGAGACCTCTGAACCATACTTGCCAGTGGTTCACAGGTGTAACAATGACAAATGGAGAGCGTAGCCTCCTTTTAGGGAATGGAACATCAAGGCAGGCTCTATGGAATTAGCCATGTTCAGCTGGTAGAAGAAACAACATTGTAAGGCCCATCCACCCCCACCTCCCAAACAATGTATTTGAGCAGCAATCTGCATCTATAAAAGACAAAAAAACCCCCATACTCACAAAAAAATTCTGTTGTCAAAGTTCAATCCCACTGCCAGAACTCTCACAATTTCTAGTTTTAGTACATGAAAAGTAACAACTTCAGGGTGCTATACCCTCACCGTAGTACTCTTCTCCCCTTAAGTATTTTCTTTAGTCATATTAAAGAGCTGAGTTAATTTACTAGTCAAAGGTTACTGATGTCCGGGTTGCATATCAAGTCCAACCCCCTAAGGACCAGATTCTTGTATTACTGTCTGGTAACTTTAAATTACTAGATCTGCATTCTTTTACATAGACAGATGGACAAACAAATGGGAAGCATGAGATTTTTACTCACATTGTTATGACTTTTTAAATTAAGGTTTTTAAATTTCTTTTGACAGTGTTTTTTGTGTCACCTTTGCATGTTTGATTATTGTATCTTACAGACTCTGGCAGTGGATAAACCATTAACTTCATCTAGCATGGCAGGATTTGACCCCAATTCTTCCTCTTTTAGCTGTAAAGGATGCCCACAGAAACATGCTCAGCTACTCACTGCTCTGAGATGTATTCAGCATTAAATCTGAACTGCTTGTTTCCCTTGATGTCCTAATTTTTGCTTCACTTTTGACTGAAAATTTCACTTTTACATTTTAACTTCACTTAATGCATGAAACAATAATGACTACTAACTAATTATAAACCTAGCAGAAAGTACAACCAGAATCCATATGATGAGGCTTAGGGAACACCTTGTCACCTACAGATAACTTCTTAAATCACACCCACTACTGGAGGCACGCAGTTCTTTGATTTTCCTATCTCTGCTTTGCGGCCAGAGACAAAGTCACTGCACCAAAATAAACCCCAGACACTTTCTGCTGTTACCATCCTGGGAGCTGCCTGGAGATGACCAGAGGTGCCTCCAGCATCTGACCTCCCTGCAGCTGCGGCAGGACAGCATCTGGGAACGCAGCACACATTCTGCATGCCCAGCTCCCATCCGATCTGACACTGAGGTGAGGGCTGGAGATAAGGGCCATCAGCTCACTGCCACACCTCCTAAGTCATCTGCTTGAAATAGCCTCGGTATCTGTGGCATTCAGAGAGAAGTTGGATGCATGAGCACATTCTGGTCTCTCTCTGATTTCACTCATTAGATTCTTTCTTGAACTTGATGTCTTGAACAGATAATACAGACAAAAATGTAAGACTTATATAAAAGAACAGACAGTAGCTGGTAGCAACAAAAATCTTCATTCTCCAAAACTTAACACTAGATTAACAGAGGCTAAAAAAAAAGAGAGGGGAAGAAAAGAAGAGGAAAAAAAAAAAGAAAGGTTAAACAACCATCCTCAGATTTCCCCATGATGAAAATACTGACAGCAGACGATCAGCAGTTACCAAAATCTGTCTTCAATGAGTATTTCAACTCCCAGCCTCTGCGGAGGAGAGGAGGATTTTCCCATTTTTCTTACTTCTTTATCTTTACATAACACTATTTCAGCCAAATATGTAAGAAGACTTTATTGTGAGGGTTTTTTACACTGTCTCTTCTGGGTGAAACAGAGAGTTGCTCTTTGAAAAGACTTTTATTCTCTAAAGGCTATTCTACTTCAGATGGTTTCTGGAAGCTTATCCTACAGCTAGAACCTTCTTAGATATAGAGATCAGCTTTGATACTTGCTTTTTATTATTTTTTAAAATGCATCTCAAGTCTCCCAAGATTTTGAAGATCGCTATTCTGCCTTCATTCCTGGTGCAAGGGTAGAGCACAGGTCTGATCTCCTTGGACAGAGATCAGCCTTGCTTGGCAGAACTGGTGGCAAACCAACTGTCCTCTCCCCCAGGGCACACAGCTGCCACCATGCCCACGGGTGGGCAGCAAGGCCTCACTAGTACACACGTGGCTCTGTTCAGAGCTGTCTGATCCCTAAGCTTCCCTTCCCACAAGCACAGTACAAAGGTTTCTAGAGCAGCCCTTCAGACTCACAGCACACAAGCTACCTTGACCAGGGATGCAAAGCCACACAGTATGACAAACAAACAGTGATGACTTATGAGATTGAAGGAGAAAATATTTCAGTAAAGGCAACCCAGTGAACTCCAACTAGCCTTACATTGACTTTAGCTAGATACTTTTAATCCACATGCTACTCTCCTCCTGCACTGCGAGGATGATATCCTTTCAGGAGCAAAAGATCACCATGAGAGATAAAAAACTGGACTAGGTGTCAGTAACTGGTATTGCTTACCAAGCTTTCCAACAGCGTGAAACAAAAGACAGCGGCTGCAAAACATATTCCATAAAACCAGGGGGTATTTTTGTTTTATGTTTTTAGAAAATCAAAGGCTTTAGTAGATAGCAAAGTTATTGCATTATTGAAAAGCCATTCCCATCTCAACATTTTTACTGGGAAGTTTTCATGCTTAATTGCTCTGAACTATGAACACTGCTCTGCCTTTTTGAAACCATTCTTGGCACCCTGCTCTAAAAAACCTATTCGTCCAAGGTTGTGCTTACTGTCTAAGTCAATGTCATAATGCTTTAAAAGTGTTTCCAAAACCCCAAAACTACAGCTCTTGAAATTTAGGGATGAGAAATGTTAAATGTAAGGACAGAGATGTGGAGAAAGCACTCGGTAAACACTCCTAGGGAGCAGGGGCTGGCTGAGCAAAGGGACAGACCTTTTCGGCCAGTGCAATCTTCCAGCCAAACTCCTACAGCAAGTTCTCCTCCCTACAAATCACCTAGAACCCTCTGCAATTTCTAGTGACGCACAACAGGATGTGGGCTCTTGCTCTCTACAGCATCAGTGACTTGAAAGTGAAAGGATTCCTGAAAAGAAGTGTGATGTTCCCTGTAGTTCTGGACAGTTCCTACACTAGAATCAGCTCACAAGGTGTTCTGCTTTCCAGCACTGCATGGCACAACTCATCTCCGGTATTAATTAATTACCAGTTTCTAGAAAGCAAATTTCACTTCAAGCTTTGAACGCAGCTTCTGTACTGGAAATGATGATATTTTACTGTTTTCTGCTGCTTCAAGAATGTAAAGGAGCAAAAAACCAAAACAATTCACATAATGAGAGCTGAGCCTATATAATTTAATTACTATTGAGGCACTGCAGTTATCATTTGAGAAAAACAGATGTCACTTGTTTTCACATCTAATGCAGTTTGACAGAAGTACAAAAAAGTTACAGAAATAACATCTAATTACCATCTAATCTTAATGGTAAGTGTGCAGGAGACTACAGACTTCCATGTTCTATCATGTCATGGATTTGCCAACTTGTGATTTGGAATAAAAGAAAAAAACATAGTGAACTCAACCGAATAATTTTCCTTCTTCTGGCGTTCTCCTCCTTCCTCCCTCAGAATACTTGCAGTTAAGACCAAGATGCACGTTAACTATCATGAGCTATTTATTGATCTCTGCTTAATAGGTGCACTGTTGCAAGTGTATTAAAATTGCTTCTTTTAAAATTTAGTATTCATATTCAGTACCTTGCCTAACATTCCAGAAAAGCTGAACATTACCAAGTTCCTATTACTCCTTCAAATTGCTCTATTTTTTCAGTATTACAGTCTACTTCTGAAGTTTTGCACCACGACAAATACTCACCCGTGCAAGGCAGACAGTCACTGAATTCAGATAAGAAAATCATTCTGTACTGCGTTTGTCTAAATACTGCAGATTTACTTTCACAGTGTTCTCACAAGAGCAAAAAATATTTCAGATGTACAAGAAAAATAATAAAAAAAGAAATGTCTTCATCACATTTTTGACTCAACAATGAAAGCTCCCCCCTTCCTCTTAAAGTCTGCTTAGAGAAATTAAAATTATTGGCAAAGCCACACTGTATTGCATTGAAAAGCCCCCTCTGGCCACAGCTGTCAGTTTTTACTTTTAGAATCAGGATCTGCCCATGGGCACATAGCTTGTAGCTCATAGGCTCATTACAAGTCAAGGGCAAATAAAAAAATAATCCATGTAAACCAGTAGGAAACTCTAATGTAACTTTGGATATTTAGATTATGCAACCGCACATCAGTATTCTAATTAAAAAGAGAAGGTACTAACAAACATCCAACTTTAAGGGAAAACACGTTAAGTCATAAGAAAAGCAACAAAGCTCCTGAACACTCACCGGGTCAGATTAAAATAAAAGCAGGTATCAAAAAATCTTTATCTGGAGAAACACACCTATGCCATCCAATACATTCTCTTCTTCACACACAACAATCTCGAGATACACCTTTATTCCTATTCATCCCTGAACAGAAAATCAGCATCTCTGTCAGTCCCTGTAACATTCACATAAGATATATAAAATTAACTTGCCAATCTTTTCTAGAACACAAGATCCATAGCAGATTACAGCATTTCCCTTTTCCAATGAGATATTCCAAAATAAAAAAACATCAAATCCCCAAACCCCTAAATACCAGAAACATACTAAGTTTTTGGCTGATTTTAGACTAGCCAGATTTGCCTTGAATTTCAAGTATTCTCATAAAGTCCAGACCTAGTTTTCCTCTTTCTTATACCACATACTTATGTAAAACCACTGGTTTTGATGAATTACTTTTA
The DNA here is from genome assembly GCA_013399225.1 of Rhipidura dahli. NCBI lineage: Eukaryota > Metazoa > Chordata > Aves > Passeriformes > Rhipiduridae > Rhipidura > Rhipidura dahli. The sequence goes on from VXAC01001776.1 coordinate 87,904, forward strand.
AGCTGACCACTAATTGAAGAGGAGAGATGGACTTCTCTATTTAAAGAACTCTGTAGTAGATAGTTTACAAGGTTGCCCTTTTTTTCCCCTCCCCTAATGGAAAGCTTTAAAAATATTGCCCAAAACAAATCACAGTCTTCAGATTAAAAGGAAACATTCCTGTTGTTTTCAACCCAAACTTAATCAAACTGATTATTACAAGTCATGCAGAATGTGCCTCTTTATTTTTAACCCCAATTCCCGTAGTACATACACCTGGAACAGCAGCAAGCCTGGCTACCACAGGAATTTACTGCAGAAAGCACTGAAGACCATCCTCTGAAGACCACATCAAAGGTCCCTGTGACCAAGTGCCCTGGGGCTCTTTTGCCTTCCCACCACAAAATATTTCCAACCATAGATACCTATCTTGACTTTGCTAAGGACAGTGATAAGCAAGACCTGACAGGAGGCCATGCACATCCTCGTGCTGCTCTAGCTCTTCTGCTGCTGCCCCGGTGTCAGCACATCTTTATTGATAATTCTCAGGATGCTGTGACCCTCGGAGGCAAAGCACAGACAGGCAGCCTGCGTCATCAGCCCTGCTGCAGGATGGCAGCCTCCAGCAGAGAGCCAGCATGCATGCACTGAGGCAACAGCATCCTCTGCCACAGAAGGAGGCTCCAGCAGAGCTACTCCTCAAATCCCTACACATGGAACAGTTTGAGGAACCGAGAATGCTACTGAAGCCCCTGAAGCAGCCCTGGTAGACTGTCATGTTTTACATCACTCAGGTGACTAAAGAGAGCTCAACAGAGAGTGCATGCAAAAATGGCTTACAGCTGTGGTAGTCGGCTTTGCTTGCTTCATTTTATCTTTGAATAAGCCTGCTACTCTTCTTGTCTGAAGAGACTGCCACTGCTGGATTGCCAGTGTGGAGGGAGAGAGACTGGACAGACTGAAGATTAAAACGCTGCACATCGTTCTCGTATTTCACAGAAGGGCTTGAGCTAATGGTGAAAATATCCATGATTTATACATTCATTTAAAAAAAAAAAAGTAATCACAGTGAAAAGGTCATCTGATTTGCATAGAAGATGCTCAAATCAAACACCCTGGTTCTTCAGATTTGAAAGGACAGCAAAGCAGTATGGCTGGCCAGTGAGAGATGAAGAACTCAGAAGAAAATGAGCAATATTTACAGAGCTAGGATGCACTTCTAGTGCAACAATTAAAATTATTTAGGCACGAGATCCTGCTAAAAGATGTGGTCTTGCAGCCCATGGTCCCATATTCCTCTTCTCCAAGAAGCCACTGCAGTGCAGCTATGGGACAAACTGATTCATCCAGCTGATTCACAGGAATACTGCTCCTCTTTCATGCCAGTGCAAGACTGCCAGTTGATCAGATCAATGCATCGATTCATACAGAGGCTGCACAACCACTGTATCTAGTGCAAAACATGCTCTAGGACCTCTGGGAAGGGCTAGGAAGAGATGTGGGACTGCTCTCTCCCAGGGTAATTTAGATCACTTTGTTCCAATACAGGATTTAGACTTTAGGCTTGAGAATTAACATTTGCCTGAGCTCCTTTACCACCACTGAAAATGCAGACTGGGTTGTCTTCTCTGCACTGTGAGTCATATCAGTGAAGTTGTATCATTCAGTCCCTCACTGAAACACCTGTTTCAGCCCATCCCTCTCTGGTCCTACTACCTTTTACAGAACCAAAACCAGAGACCAAGCTTTAATTAAGCCACCTCATCCACAGCAATGCACATGCCTCTGCACAGAATCTCCCAGTGCATTTGTGTCTGGGAGAGTGAGGCAAGAGTAGGACAGTTATCAGCAAACCTTATTTTAATGTGCATCTGTTTCATGTTTGTCCCTTGCTAGTAAGATATGCTTCTCTAATTGGGAGCTGCTGATGCTGCTCTGCAATTCTTACATCCTCTAAATAAGGGGAACTGCTGCTCTTGAAATGAGGGAACTTGGGGAAATCATTCTTCCAAACTGGACTTCCAGTCTTCCTAGACATTTTCAATATCCCCCATGACAGCACACTTTAAGTCTTTCAATCACAGAGATTTAACTTTTTTCAAGAGCCACAGATAGTGCCTGGAACCTGCAACATACACCTTGGATGGCTCTTAACACCTGATGGTTCAAGTCACAGAACCACTAAAAATTCTGCAGCCTGTAGCAAAAATGTTTTACAAGATAAACTTTATTATTTGCTATAGTGAGAAAAATGTATTTTGAATGTTTAATAGGAGCATCAGTTAAAAAGATGAGAAATATTCCTATCATGTTCATCCATATGTGCTTGGAAAGGCAGAAAGTAAACTGCATAAATGAGTATTAATCCCCCAATCACATTAGCAGAATTGGGTATGCAATATACAAACAACCTAAAACCACTTGTCTGTCCCATATCGAGTATTACAGACCTCACTGTCCCCTTGAAATTTCCAGGTCTTGCTAAAAAATTGTCTAATATTATCATTTGTTATTAAAATAATTATTATATAATAAAATACAAAAAACCCAAAAATTTATTTTTGTTGCTGATGATTATCAAATTTAACATAAAGTATGTGATACAAAATGAGCAATGTTATTGACACAGTTTGCATTTATGGCACAAAGGTGACCTTCTCTCTCAGTTCATAACGTGCTACGCTCAGAATTTAATTTATCCTGTGCATGCAGATCTGTGCATGGCTCACAGAAATCCTAAAATGTAAGACAGCAAGATTCCTACCTGAACGATAATAGAGAGACTTTAGAACCCTAGCACCAAATAAAAACAAAGACCTATAAGCAAAAAAAGCCACATTTTGACCTAATTTTGACACTCTCCATAATCTGGAAAATTCTCTGCATCATAAATGTACATGGTTGACAGACATTATTAAAACACTGGTGTAACAGCTCACCAAACTATTTACCTATCTCCATCCCTTCTGTAAAGGTGTAAATGCCTTACAAGAAGTTATTGCTACTAAAAAATACGTATAAAGCCTTACCCAGACTCTGCTCATCTGCTACGTTCACACTCACAATTTTTTAAGTGTTTGCAACAGAAGTCACACTGTCATCTTCGAGCAGACAGCAAGTAGTCTTCCAAAGCAGCTTTTCCCAAGACCTTATTTGGTAACCCTACAAAAAATTTAGGTACCACTTGAAAGCTGATATGTCACTTACAGGAACAAATGTTTGGAGAGAGCTCCTCCAGAGTTTTGTATCTAAGTGCTGCATGATAGACAGGGCTTAAATAATTAACAATCTTTGTATACAGTTGTTGGGTTTTGCGAGGAACATACAACTCAATAATGTTAGGACTCAGTAACGTTTCTTTTTGTTTTAAATTGACTGCAGTGTAAAACCCACAGACCCTGAGATATTTGCCGCCTTAAGCCAGGCTTCATCACTGCACCATGACCTGCCCAGCAGACTGGAACAGCCATGTTCTGCTGGGATATCTCTTGAAAAATTGCATCCTAAAGCCAGGTGCATCTGTCCTTTTGGAGGCTTTGCTTCCTTTAAACAGCAAACCCACTGAAGGCTAACAAAAATTTTCCATTTTAGCCACACTATACTGGCTTTTTTGCATGCATCTGTAAATTGCAGAGACTTTGTTCGAAAAATTGGAAGGAGGAAATAACTTCCAGATCATTTGCAGCTGTAAGAACTGCTATAACCACCTTCTCTGAGGAAAAAAGACCCATTTTTATAAATAAAGATACATATCATTCTTAAATAATTAACTGGCACACAGGCATAACGACAAGATTTTAATTAAATGAGACTTGACATGGTCAGAAGTGCAGATAGTGACGTATAGGGTAAGGATGAGAGGGATTTCTTTTGCTGTTAATTTGTATTTGAAGTCTCAGTGTGATACAGACTTCATTCCAGTTCTGGTAAACACACTGAATCAATTACAGGTAGGCAAAAACACCTCCAATACCTAAAATTCTAGACTGTGCTATTTGCTCCAAGCCGATAAAACAACTGCCCTAATGTATTCCAGCTCTGCATAAATGCACTCCAAGAGGATAAAATTCCACTCTGTTTCAGGGCTTCTCTCTTCCAGACAGTCGGGAAAGCACTGTGATATTGACCTTCTGCAGATACCTTCATATACATGAACACTCCCTGCCTGCATGTGCTGCCCCAGTTTCCACTAATTTCAGCAGTATTTCTGCTCTTATGTAATAAGTACCTTTTCTACAGAGACTCCTTCAGAAGAAACCAAATCAACCGAAGCTCCTTTTGCATAACCTACCAAGCAGTGATAACTTACTGGCTGCTGGATGCAGATGACAGACTGATCTGAACCTGTGACCTCCGAGGGACATACACTCCCCCATTAACCATCCCCTGAGAACTAAGTTGATCAATTTTTTATAAAAGAACATGCACTAAAACACTGTAAAGGGAAAACTGGGGTATTTGAACAGAAAAGCACATAGTGAACTGCAAAGTCAAAGACTTTCACTGATGCATTATTTCTGTGGTGTAAAATGCATACCTGCTGCTTTACAGAAAACACTTAACATGAGGTTTTTTTGGTTTTGAGGTTTTTTTTCCCCTTGAAGAATTCAGATGATAATCAGCACTGAAAGCTAAATCTATGCAAACATTAATTGTATTTAATGAATGCAGAGTGATAAGAATTTGATGGAGGGAAGTACATGCCAAAGAACTTTCAGCATAAAAGATGATGCTGAACAAATATTCTAACAGCTGATGGAAGGGCTACTGGTGGTTGATAAAACCACATACTTGACCCATTGATACAGTTCACAGTTCTGCCATTAACCAATATGCTTACAAAGGGTAGTTAGCAAGGTATCAGTGTGTCAATGAGCGAGAGATGTTTTTTAGATAAGAAAATAAAGACATTAAAAAGACCAAGGAAACCAAATTTTAAATGTATGATCTTTGTTTACCTTTCCCAAAAGCAGCTCCTATGCACCAGCTTTCTTGCATGGCTAGGGAGAAATTCTTTACTGTGAAGGTGGGGAAGCACTGGAACAGATTGCCCAGAGAAGCTGTGGGTGTCCCATTGCTGGGAGTGTTCAAGGCCAGGTTGGATGGGGCTGTAAGTAACCTGGTCTAGTGGAAGGTGTTCCTGCCCATGGCACGGGGGTTGGAACTGGATGGTCTTTCAAGCCCCTTCCAACACAAACCATTCTATGATTCTCCTTTGTAGAAACCTACTTGAGCCAGGCATTCAGTTCAAGTTTAAAAACCTGTACTACATACTACCAAAAACCTAACAAGAGAAACACCACTAATATTTTATGCATCCAGTTTCCAGCACAAGGCTTGAAAATGAAATGGCTACACCATACAGCAATGATTTTAATAATGAACACAAATATGATCCAAATCCAGGAAAAAACTTCCACTGAATCAGCTATGTATCAAATCTTATGTGCTCAACTAGTTGACAAAACCAGAAAGAAATGAAGACAGGAAAAAAACTCACACGCTTTGTATAATGTTACTAATGTTTAAAAGCCACTCACTTGTGGAAGAAAAGGCATTTCTTCTTCCTCTTTTCATGTGCTTAAATTAAAATGATGACCTATTGTAACCAGTGAGCCACCATCGCTAAAAGCTCCATGCTGAAAACAGTAACTAAGAGCTTACCCTTTATCCACACATAATTTTGATACAGGGTATGCTAAAGGCAGACACCAAAGTCTACTTACATAGATGTTTTGCTTGTATTTGATTGCCAGTTTACTTGTATTTGAGTATCAATTTGCAAACTAATTAGAGAACATTGCTTAGCCCATTACAGAAAAATAGTGCTCCACCATTAACTGCAGTGCTATCCCACTAATTCCTTTAAAGACCGGCTTCAGACACCATCTTCATCTCCATTCAAAACAATTAGTGTACATTTATTTCACATTTTAAACTGCAGCGAATCAAATTTTTAAACACTTTAACAGATTGCACTGCTATTTTGATAGCTTTTATGTTACAAATTGTACTTTTAGGGATTCTAACTTTTCCTATTTAAGAGAATGTTAAACTGGAATTCACAAAGGGCTTTAAATAATTCCTCCTCTCTACAACCTGAGAGGCATATGCCATTAATTTTCAAAACCAAACAAAATCTACTTCTTAAAAGGCAGCACAGGGCACAAGAAAAAGCTGCAGGCAAGCAAACACAATAATATTTGCCACTGCTCACAGGTCTGCCAAAACACAGTAGACAGTAAAGAAGAAAAAAAATGGGACATCTTCTGAGCTCTGCAGGCAGCTCAGAGGAGGAGGAGGAGCACCTGAGCCATGCTGTGCTGCTCCTCTGCCCAGAGCATCAGCGCCCACAGGCAGGCAGGAGCTGCAGCCAGCAGGGAGAGGACGGCAGCCGAGGGCAGCGCTGGGTGCCCTGGTTCTCCAGGACTGTCTGCAGCCAGGGGGGCAGGTTAATGGGATTGCTCACTGTCATCTGCAACCCAGATAAGAACTGTCAGCACAATTCACTGCCATACCTGGGTAGCACTGGGATGCAGCTGGCATCAAGGGCAGGGGATGGCAGGGTACTGATCACCAGCTGACCAATCCTGGAATATATATAAAGCAGCAGGATAAAACACTGCAGAGAGAAAAGAGGGTGGAAAAAACCTAACAGAGAATCTAACACAGTGGAGTTTCATTCAGTTATGACCTCCTTTTCTCTCATCACCACTGACACACCTCTTTTCTCATTAATTTATCTCTTTTTCCACAGCAGGTCCTGGCAAATCAACAACTAAGTTGATCCAGAAGAGAATGAACCCACCAGAAAAAGCAGGAACAGGTCTGTGATGGACCATCTTACTGATCAAACTCACTCATCCTGCAGCCACATCACTGTCATTTTTGTGTCAAGAAGGCATGGTGGTTTCTCCTAGAAAAGCTCCTCAGCAGTATGTGCTCACTTAATTCAATGGTGGGTCCTCAGCACTTCCTTTAGGGCAGGTGTCTGATGCCCATGACTAGCTCAAACTGGATGTCATGAGGAAATCTGAAAATATTCCATGATATTTTCATTTTTACCTTGGGTTGCTTCTGCCTCTTCTTCCAACTAATGCATAGAGTTGTGGAGAACCTGTGCTTTCCCTTTCCCCTTGAATAACAACAAGGTTCAAACCTCCACCCATTCCATCATCCTTCATCACTTGGATTCTCCTGCTTCTATCCTTTCCCTAGCCTCAGCTCCATTTGGTATTCCGGAGTTTCACTCCATTTATCCCCCAGCATTCTCTTCCCTGCCCTCTGGAGGACACATCACCAGTGAGGGCATATGGAGAGGAGTAGAAAGCCATCTGTGCTATGTTAAATTGGAAAGAATTAAAGTGTACAAAAGGCCATGGTCTCCTTCTACAGTCCAATTAGAAAATAACAGCAAGTCCAGTAAATTTCCTTTTCCATCCAATATCCAACCCCATTCCTTTGCACCTTCTTTCTGCTCCTTCTTGCTCCTGAGTTTAGCAAGGTTGGCTCTGATGCCTAGGACAACTTGTGAAAGTTTGGAAGTGAACTCTTCCAGAATAAAAAAATGCCCTTACATTGAGTGTCCCAAGTTCAACCAAAAGCAATAAATCTGTCTCACTGCATTCAACCAAAATCAGAGCAGTTCAAACTGTACTTGGGATTTGCTGACTGACAGCCAAGCATTCAACAGAGTAGTATTTGATTTAATGTGGTCTTTAAGTGTTTAAATACTAGAGGAGTTTATCTGTATTTAGTATGGTAATATGCTTCGCAATAAAGAATATTTTCCTGTAATATCAGTTCAGTAGGATGCTCTCATAAATTTGTCTTCCGGATTGTTAGAGAAATGACAAGTCAACAGAAGATGTACTGTAGTCTTAAGTGACAAATTGAATGCCTAATTATAAATACCATTTTCTCATATTATATATATGATAACACAGACAGTCCCACCTGAGTTTCTGCTCCATGTATTCTATATACTTATATACCACACAAAGAAACAATTTTTTTTTTCCGCACAGCTCTTGCATGCAACAGCAACTTTTCTTCTATAACTAAATAAATAACTCATACCTAAGGGCACCTTTGCCTTTTGGGGAGGTTTTCTGCACAGCTTTGCAGCCACCATTCCTCCCAGCCTCCCCTACAGCACTGGTCAGCGCTGAAGAACGCTCTAACTACGATTTCAGGAGAAATAATGGCCCCTTGGGAATTAAAGCCAGATGGCAGAGTTTAAAATTGAACTAAGGCTACACTAAATGGTGTTAGAAAGAGTATAATGCTAGAGCCAGCTTCAGAGGGCAGAAACAAACATCCTCTCTGCCATCCTTCATTGAGCCATGCTCAGAGCTTACTGAGGCAGCTAACAATCCTGCTGTCGTAATTCAGATTTCTGCACGCAGCAAGGACACTACGTTTGAGACCCTCACAAGTAACCAGCTGAATATAGGAAAAGGGAATGAGTACTAATTAATTCAGTGCATTCCAAGTAAATGCACCATAGACAGAAATTACTATCTGGACTGGACTAATTAACTAAGATAGTAATTTACAGATCCCAGAACACTGCAACCATTCAAGATTTCTAATTTCTCTGTATGTATATTTTCCCCTTTATCAAGATGTAGCTTCAAGAGTCTATACAAGAAACAGAAGCAGTGCTCCTTTTCCAGGGAATAAGAGAGAATCACGTTTCTTCTTTGGAAAAGGTGGACAGAATAGTTCATTTAGGATTTAACTGAGAAACACTCTTTCCACCTGTAATACAAACATTCCATATAAAGTAGAAAGTTTAGTTCAGTACATATTCATAAGGTTTTTCTAGAATTCCTTCTTATCTAGAACTCAAGTGATAAATTCTTTGATACTGAATATACAAATGGATTCAAATATTACATACAGTTCTGTAATAGCTTTACAGTCCACCAAGGGATAATGGTTACGTGTCACAAATGTTTGTCGCTTGTACACATCCATAACATCACAGCATTTCATTATTTATGCTTATCCTGTTTATATGTATGTAACACTCAACACACAAGCCTGAAATGAGAAGGTACCAACTTTAGCCAGTAGTTTAATAGTCAAAAGTAAAATCAGATATCACATACAAATCAGACAAAAAAGCAAAAAGGAGTCCCCATTCAAATAGGTGTATTTCCACTGTTCAGCAAGATGAATATACACTATATATACACTAGGATATAGTCTGTGCTTAAGTAGCTGGTAAAAGGGACTAAGGAAACAACATCTCAAGAAAAGCAGTCTCTTGCTTCAGCAAAAGAAAGCTCTAATTTTCAAGGGACGAGTATCTAAGAATACATTAAGACCTTGGTACATGAATAGACAACTGGCAGCATAAAACAGGTACTGTGCTAGCGTAGTGAAAGCAAACAGAAGCAGCTCTTCCAATCCAGGATAGTAAGCTCAAAACTGACACTGGAGAATTTAGGATGCTGTGGGGTACAAACAGGAAAGCTGTTTGAGAAAAGATGATGAAAAGGATTAAAAAGGCAAGAAACCAAGAACTGGAATGCAACTGTAACATACAAAAAACAACAAGGCACAGCATCACCAAGTAACAGCAAGAGAATTTACTCTGCTTCTCACAGAAAAGGGCAAAACTGAACCTACTAAATGTTAAGCAAAACTGAGGGCGAAAAATATCTTAACAACAGAAGCTTCTGGAAAAAAAAACCTCTCACTCCCACTAAGACTTAAAAGACTAACTAGAAGGATGGTAGGTTGTAGTAGTTTTTTTTCTTTCTTCTTTTTTTTTTTTTTTGCAAGAGTGGACAGGGTGAAGAGTACAGGAAAAGACTTTCAGAAAACAATACAGTTGGGAAGAATTGAAACAATTTTTCCCCAGCTTGCCAGCAGTTCATAGAGAGACCCTATCCATCTGAGATTCTTTGGCTGCCTGCCTGGAAGGAACTTGTCAACTTGTCTTTTTGCTTAAGGCAAGGAGACTTCAAACAAAGTGGTTACCATTTTCATTTTTTTTTCATAGTTAAAAAAAAAAGGCCAATTTTTTTTTCCTGAGGAAAGACTAATTTCCCTCTTGGAAAATATAATTCTTCTAAGTGCACTTTCACTGGCTCTATAGTTAATGTGCACTGGAATATCAAAGCCCCCTGTGTATGCTGCTACAGTAAGAATACAATTGTAGAAGAGCTCTTTAGAGCAAAGAAAGGCTCATAAGCTTTAAAAGATGTGCTGCTGTCTTCAATTATAAGCGTTATGACTTTTTAAAGAGGAATTTTATTCTTAGCTGATGGTAGACATTTGTATACGTAGAATGAAAGAACACCACTAACAACAAAGCCAAGTAGCTCCACCTGGGACAGACAGCATCCATGTAACCTTCCACCATGCCATGAAGAAATGCCAAGTTACTCCTAAACAACAGGCTGTGCCTGAGGGCCACGCTCCCAACAACACGTTTCTGGGCTGAGACCAATTGGTATTTTCAACGGTAAACTACAAAATAACTCTGTGGGAATGCAAAAATCAAGTTTTGTCACTCAGTTTGAAAGCATCAAAACAAATGCTGTTTTCTAAGCATTTCACTGCTAGAGGAGAGAAGGCAGCAGGGACACCATGGCTGTTTAAGCCTACAAGGTCTTTGAGAAGGAAAATCTAAAGGAGTGGGAGTGAACGTTTACCCCAGATAAATTGGCTAACCCCGTTCATTTTATGGTTTCATGAGCACTTGGTACCAGGCTCAAAGAGGAGGGAAGGCGTAAGCGTGCCTTTTTTGGCAGAGCTGATGCTTACTGGGGCTTAAATGGCTCACAAAACTGCAGTGTTAATCATCCATAATCACTGCTTATCTCTGTGATCAACACCAAAACATTTTTTTTTATCATTGTGCAATGCAAAGACCTTAGAAATATTTTATAGCTACACAGCACTTGAAGGAATGATTTAGGAATGAATTTGCTTAGCAGAAAACTAAAACCATGCATTTAGTAACAGGAGGGACAATGTTAAAATAACATCTTTGAAAGATAAGAAACTACAACAATAATTATCAGAGTAAGAATCGCTAAGAAATGAGTCTGCAAACCGTTCAAGTAACCTTCTGAGGTGAATGATTTTAGTTGGAAATGCTTTATTTGTATCTTAAAATTTGCAGGATATAGAACAAAGATTAGATAAACAGGCTGGACATATCAAACTGCCACAAGTACTTTTTCCTGGATGAACTACAAAAATGTGATAAAACCAGCACAAGGCAAGGGCATTTAATATATTAAACAGAACTCCCTCTTGACTTAACCTCTTCTTCTCTGAATACAACATCTTATTTATGGCTCTCTGAACAGTAATCACATTTTATTTACAGAAACCAGTCTTAAATACTGTGCCTTATATTTGGGTTGGATATCTACTGCTATTAGGTGATGGCTGGAGACTTACTTGCATATTACTTATTTTCTTTTTTAAATGTTGGAAGATTTAAGTCCTAAAAAAAGTCAAAGTGTATTACATTCTAAAAGACCCGGAGGCCCAAATAATTCCATGTTTTTATTATTAAGACACTTTTTAGCAATGAGTGAAGTTTCCCTTAATTCTACTTCTGAAATTGTTATTTTCTTTTTTCTCCCTTTACAGAAATTAAGGTAGTAGTTCTGAGCTCACCTAGGTCCCTGGCAAAAACCACCCTAATTTCAGTGAAGCCACTGGTATCAAGTGAAACAACATGTCAAACGTAATTAATAAATACAGTATTAGGCCTACATGACTCATCTTAAATGTATCTAGTGACCTGATCATATAGTATCTGGAAGTCAGACTTGCCAGGCATTGTACAAGACAAATTGTAATACATCAGCTTCAAAGCTGAAGTCTCCAAGACTATGACCAGTGAAGTCTTTTCCAGGGGAACACAGAATCATGGGGCACTGGTGACACTGTGCCAGGAGGAGGCTATAGGGGACAGCCTATATGGTGCAGGTTACCTCCTACACAGCTGTCACAGCCTACAAAAGGAGTAATTTCCAACTTCTGTGACTTCTCAACTGGAATCATCTTTTCCATTTCCTTGTCCTGAAACCAAGGGCAGCAAGGGCAGCTCTCCTTTTCTTTTTCTCCCCCTGCCCCCATTAATAAATACAGGGTTGTTTTTTTTTTTTCTTTTTCAATTTATGTTATTCTGAATATAGTGCTCCATATCCACATACTGGGATAAACTGAACACCTGGCTAACAACTGACTGTGTAGTTGCCTCTCATGCACTAAAGGAAAAATCAGTAGATGCTGTCATAATGTCCTAGGCCTATGAATGAACGATGCCATTATGAATTATTCTTAAATGCAATGGGAACAAGCCCAATCCTCTGTCAAAAACAAGCAGCACCTAAACACAGGATTAAAGAGAAACCTCTTCAAAAAACATGCAGTACAGCACAGGACATTACAAGGAAATTTCTTATAACAGTGCTTCAAAAGCCAGATATCCTATGTTACTGTAACAACGCAAATGCAGAGACCAACAAGTCATATGATAACTCTAATTTTATTTAATTTTTGGTAAGACAGAAGCCAAAGAACTTAAGAGAAGCCTGTTCCCCAGTGTACTAGACAAAAGCAAATAAACAAGACAGGTGATAACATGCAGTCTTTTTTTTTTAGCAGTCTTTTAAGAAGAAACTTGTCAAGAAAGCATCAAGTTAGGGTCAAATTACTCTGCAGACATCTGAGACATCCATAAAGCCTCTGTGCTGCTGGTTATCAATGCACAAAACCAATGAAAATCAAAGTCTTAATCTCTAAAACATACAGAGACTAGTATAGGCAACTACAAGGATATTGTACGGTTACACTGAGAGAAAATTAGAAATGCCAATACCCAATTGGAACATAATCTGGCAAGAGATTACTATTAAAAGACAATTTAAAAAAGATTTCTAGGAATCAGCAACAAAAGCAGGGCTAAGAAGAACCTCCATCCTTTATCAAATGTGAGGAGAAGCATAGGGACAAAGAATGAGGAAAAGGCTGAGGTACTTAGTGCCTTCTTTCCCTCAGTCCCATAGTAGGATGAGTTGTTCTCTGGGTACCCAGTCCCCTGAGCTGGAAGACCAGACCAGGGAGCAGAACGAAGCCCCCAAAACACAAAAAAAATGGTCAGTGACCTGCTGCAACACTTAGACACACAGAAGTCCATGAAGCCAGATGTGATCCACACAAAAGTACTGAAGGGACTGGCAGAAGTGCTCAGCAAGCCACCTTCCATCATTTATCAACAGTCCTGGATAACCAGGGAGGTCCCAGTTGAGCAGAGATGAGCAAATGTGATGCATAGCTACAAGAACAGCCAGAAGGAGGATGTGAGGAGCTAAAGGCCTGTCAGCCTCACCTAGGGGCTGGGGAAGGTCATGGAGCAGATCACCTTGAGTGCCACCATGCAGCACATACAGGACAACCAGGGAATCAGTCCCAGCCAGCCTGAGTCCACGAAAGGCAGGTGCTGCTTGACTGACCTGGTCTCCTGTTATGACAGTGTGACCCGCTGGATGAGTGGAGAGCTGTAGATGCTGTTCACATGGACTTTAGAAAAGCCTCTGACACCAATTAACACAGTACCTATTAACACAGTACTCTCCTGCAGAAACTGGCTGCTCGTTGCTTGGATGGGTGCAAACCCAAAAACTGTCTGGATGACCAGACCCAGGGAGTGGTGGTGAATGGAATTGCATCCAGTTGGCAGCCGGCCACCAGTCACGTTCCCCAGGGCTCAGAGTCAGGGCCAGTCCTGTTTAATATCTTTACTGATGATTGGGATGAGGGGATCAGGTGTGCCTCAGTCAGCTGGGCAGGAATGCTGGTCTGCTGGAGGGTGGAAAGATAATGCTTCTTGGATCTGTGGGCCAAGGTGAATTGTGTGACCTTACTGCTCTCTACAATCACCTGAAAGCAAGTTGTAACAAGGTGGGTGTTGGTCATTTCTTCCAGAAACAAGTAATAGGACAAGAGAAAATGCTATCACCTTCCATCAGAGAGGTTTAGATTGGTTATTAGAAAGAATTCCTTCAGCAAAAGGGCTGGCAAGCATTGGAACAGGCTGCCCAGGAAAGTGGTGGAGTCACCATCCCAGGAGGTATTTAAAGGACACGTAGTTGTAGTGCTTAGGGACATGGTTGACTGATAAACTTGGCAATGCTGGATTAATGGATGGACTTTATGGTTTTAGAGGTCCTTTCCAACTTAAATAATTCTATGCATTTAGATAGGCGAGGCAACCGAGATCAGAATCAGGCATATGATTATCCCTACAAAGCAAATGTCATGCAACTATACTTAACTTCCAGCATCATCTGAATCTAGTTTAATAACCAGAAAATAGGCTTTTGACAACAATAGTATTTCAAAATGACAGTGTAATTAAATTTAAGTCAAAGCTATGCAATGCTGGACTGTATGTTTATGTGTAACCAGCAAATTATATGCTTTTAAGCATGTCAAAATTTTCAAAAGAATTAACCACTGCAGTAATTCAGCTGAGGAAATGGTGGTAGGAAAAAGACTCCCCCAGGTCATTTTTCAACCAGCTGATATGATGTGATACATACTGTTTGCCTCATACAGTGTTTCCAATTCCTGCTTCCCTAAAACGTTATGCATTTTAATACCATTCAAGGACAAACCAACAGTCATGCTTTGCTCACTTCTGAGAAGCAAGGGAAGGGACTGTGGGAATGGGATGAATAATGAGACAGCAAGTCAGTCTGTCATCCTATGTTAGTAGTTCAGACTCAGTTAAAGTTGATCAGACATTATCATCAGGTTTGCATGAGCAATGACAACAATCAGTGCCCAGTCCACTGGTGGGAAAAGAAAAAACTGCAGAAACAGCCTTGATTCCATACAGAGTAAAGAGAACTTTCAGAGGACAGAGCAGATCTCAAAAACTGTGTGATCTCCATTTCAAGAGGAACTGATGGCATGACAGTTAACCTGTAGCAAACATTTGGTGGTTTCAAGGCAGCACCTTTGGGAAGCACTTGACTGCTGTGCTCTGTGTCCCTCTTTCTGCCCCCTGCCCCTGTTTGTTCATCACATACCAAGGAGTTCTCATGCTGCTGTCTATTAAAGGAGTCTACAAGAGAGTCATCTATTAACTCCCATTTGACGGGAAAGAGGAAAATTCTCTTTCCTCTTTATTATTTTCTCAAGTGGCAGAACAGTTACTTCAATACATAAATTTCTAAGCCATCCTTTAATAAAAGAAAAGTGTGGTAGCCACTGTGCTGGTAGAATATACTTCCTTGAAACTGAACAAAGAAATCTTAAACTCAAGTTTGAATACACTAAAGCTAATCAATTCATCCTGCATTCAGATTTCCATTATATTTCTAAGAGAGCACAAAACAGGTCTGTAAAATATAATTAAGGAGAAACTGCTACATATAGCATGTAAAATCAAGACTACAGCTTTTACTTCGTTTTGCAGACTCATTAGAATTTTTTCATTTAAATGTCTTGAACTGCATAGCCAAATTTATATGTGAAAGAAACAACAAATTAAATTAAATTAGTCCTTATTTAAGCTGTATTTGAAACCGTCTAAAACTGTTCTTAGTTCCACAATTTCCAAATTAGATTAAAAAAATATGTTAGCGGTTCAGAAAACAGACAAACTAATGCGGATTTTTAAAAAATGTTGTACTTCTGCAAACTTGTATACTGCAACTTAAGTGGCTGGGAAATTTAGGAAACATTCAGAGCATCTGCCTGTGTCCTACTCTATCCCGGAAAAATAGAGACACAAAGAGAACAGTGAACTGAATTCCCAACCTGGACAAGCCGCGGGCAGATGCGCTGACTGCAGGGCATCCCCGGCGGAGGAAACGGCTTGTGCTCGCGGAGCACGAGGCGAGCAGGTCATCCCCAGCCTGGGCACCGTGCCATTCGCATGCAGGTAGGTGCCAGGGTGAGAGAGCAGTGCACTGTCCCTGAGACAGCCCTGGCACTGTCCTGCCTCTCCTGGCACAGCTCCTTACAGAGCCCGCAGTGCTGCGGGCACTGACCAGGGGCTCACAGACAACTCGTGTTGCTGCCTGTCCCATTACTTGCTTTCCATTGGTGTCTTCCCTCAGACTACCAGGAAAAAGCAGTAAGGGAACTATCTCTGCATTAACATGAGCACTAGGACTGGCTGTAATTGCAGTTCTTCCATGAGAGATGTAAAGCAGAAAGGAAATTTTCTTCACCTCCTCATACATACATGGGCTCTAAGTACAGCCTGATGGCATACCTATCATCAGTGGTATTAAGAAACATCAGTGTGAATGCTGTGCTGAGAATTAGAGGATAATAATGGGAAGTTTTGCAACACTCAGTGTTTTCAAATTACAGTCAGAGGTGCATGTGCTGCCACTAATGCCAACAGATTTTCCAAGTCCTATGACAGTGACCAAGAAATAATCATAGAGCAGCTGATGTTCTTTCCTGCAAGTGTTTGAGTCCTATTTAAGGATAAAAAAATGCTCCAGAGTGACTTACAGCTACAAGTAGGAGAAACAAAAAAGTTCAGTAAGTTTTTTAACAATACCATTGAGAAGAGGCTGTCCTCCGTGTACACTCCTTGACACTACTGCACTGTGAACATCTTCAGGAAATCCTGTCTTGCATGACATATCTTCACAGGTTGCTTTTATTGGTGCCTGAAACACAAGACAAAATTTATGTAATACTTGCAACCCACATTCACCAGAGAAACCTTACAGTTGGCACACACTCCACTTTGCTGCTGTCTTGTACAAGCAGAATCTTTGTTTCTGAATGACTGCAATTAGGACTGCGAGGGCAAAGGGTTAATCTTTCTGATAACTGGAATGGAAGGAACAAATCCCACTTGTCTGGTAAGATCTAAATAATACACCATCTTGATTCTTCTGACAACTGAACACTTACAGTAAACCAGACATGGAGACTGAAGGGGAATCATAGGAGGAACAAAAACATTCCTTCCTCTGGAAATAAACGTTGCACAAAACCCATTGGCAACTTTTTCAAAGCTAGATTACTTGAGAGGAGTAACTTCAACCACTGCTTTAAAATTCTTTATTTAGAGTATTTCTCTGCACTAGAACAAGCAAACTAAGACAAAATGTTACATTTGCAATAACTTAAAGGAACTTACATTTGTGTTCATGTTCAAACAGATACCGTATAAAGCCAAATGTTTCCAATGCAACTTCCTATTTCAAAGGGACATTAAGCTAAAAGGAGAGTAGCTCATTAAATTTGCACAATGGAAGAGCTGAGCCACTGAAACTGTTTATTCTCTCACTTAATAAAAAAGTTTACCCTCAAATCACATTCTTAAGAATTCCATAAATGCCTTTTTATTAAGAAATATAATACAGCATTTGGAAATTTGCTTGTTCTGTAGTCTTCTAAGTTCAGAAGACACTTCTGGTATAAAGCTGTTTTCCAGGACAGTTTGCTGCCTATTTGAAAAAAAAAAAGAAAAACCAAAACCAAAACCAAACATTTTATGTGGCAAAGGACTAAGATTTCTTTTCAGTGGATTGTTTTTGTCGTATTTCAGTGCTGCACAAAACAATGGCCCACCTTACATGTGGCTACATGACTCCATTGGAAAAATCCCCTTCACATTGCACGCAGCAGAGAGGTCATTGCCCATGCCAGCCTGGGCTGAGATACACCCAAGAAATCGTCACAGCCCTCACAAAATCTCAAACACACCTACATGCAAAACAAAAGCCTAGCCACATGCATTCCCAGATATAGTATATGGTCTTGGACAGCACAAGCAACTGTGTGATTATATCATACTTAAATCTGATTAAGACTTTAATTAGATTTTCCTGTTTGCTTTCCCAGATGGGCTTCCATCAAGCGTACCTACAAGGCCATGTAAACATGTCTGAATACACTTGCAAAGAAAGCCCTACAGGAAAAAAAAAAAAAAAAAGGAAGGGAGAAAGAGGAGATGATGGTGTTACACCCATTCACCATAGTAACCTCAGGGAAAGAGAGCATTAACGCAGAGGTGGGACAGGAGCACCTCAAACCACAAGGTTTTCCTCAGGGAAAAGGGACTAGGCAGAAGCATAATCCCTACACTTCCAAACATGGCCAAACTCAGCATGCCAACCCCTGTTGGAACAATTTTAGTACAAGGAGGCATTTGTAACCCATTGCATTGCATTTACACCAACGGAGTCCTAACTGTGCAGATCAACACTGACACTAGCAAAAGCAAACAAACAAAAATTTACTAACTTGCAGCTTAATGCACTCTCCAAGCATGTGCTCAGTAAGAGAACCTGTCTATCAAGCTTCAGGTTAACTTAAAACTGTTGTGACTTAAGTTCTACATGGGTATCTCACCTGTGTACAAATGCTAATGTACTTTAATATGTTTATATGGAGACCCTAAAGTGAAAGCAAATAAAGCAACAGTTTAGCTATCACAGGACTATGTTACCTACAAAACTGGAACCTGGATCTGTAGCTAAGTGTCAACAGTCTACTTACATAATGAGTTTTTAAGATAAAAAGATGGCAAATCAAAAATAACTAAAATTTCAACCAGCCAGTTTCCTCAGTTTTAGAACTCAAATCACAGGTTTCATAAGGCTTCCATAGTTTGAAAGATTCATTTAAACTACTGTACAAAAGGTGACTTCAAAGTAAATGTGGCAGAAAAGGAAATAAAAGTCTTTCATGGTATCTTTGAAACAAAAGTTTACCATGCTGGGTGGGCAGCTGAGGAGATAGCAGGATGTTAACAAGTCTGCATCGACGTGCTTGGGAATCTTTCAGCCTTTCCAGTAATCTATATGTACTAAACAGCTCTTATAAACTGAAACAATGCCCACTGAAACAAAGGCTGGGGAACATGAATAGAGAGCCTTCTTTATTCTTTCATTTGCAGCCATCAATTTTATCCGGAAACAAAAGACTGTACTCTGCTCTCCAAAAACAGCTCTTTGTAAAGATTGTTTCAGAACAAAAACACAAGGGAAGGAAGAATTCAAATTTTCAGCAATTCTTAATCACCCTGTGTTAAGCATTCTGAATTAAGTAGAAGTTGCAACTTCAGACATACTGGGTCACAGTAAGTTCAGCCTAGGAGTACTGCAAGACTTAAACCATATTAACTCTCAGAAAAGAAAGATGCTGAAATATTTTTATCCCCTTATCTGGGGCAAAAGGCGAAAGCTAGTGAAGATTATGGGACACATTATTATAATTTACAGGATTTTGTGTGATTAGTACAATTCCCAAGACATTTTCAAATTCAAGATAATATTACTTGTACACTCATCTACAGAAGGACACTATTTAAACAAAACCCCTGTCTTTTAAGACAGAAAGACATTACCTTAGCCTGTACCCACATAAAACCTACTCAGTGGAGTCACAAGGCTTTGAACAAGCTCAGCACTTGAAAAATTCTCCTCTCAAGTACTAACAGACTTTGCCATAGCAAAACAGACTTACTTCTAAAAAACTATTCTGCTTTCCTCATCCTTTATGACTTGTTTAGCCATTTTTAACTGCTAAATGAGTGATAAGCATCACCATCTACAGATGCTAGAGAGCTAGTCACACATGGTATCAGATCACGAATATAAACTCAGTACTGTAGATCTCAGATTAAATGCAACAGGAAAACTGCAATTACGAAGCAACGTGATGTAAATTAGAAGTCTTGTGTCAAAACTGTTGTTCAATCAATTTAAAGAATTCACCACTTTGATACAGTTAGGCAGTTAAGCCTGCAGTTTTGACACCCTGCTCCTCTGTTACTTTAGTTTCATCTCTAGATATGAAATCTGAGGTTTAATTCCAAAGATGTATTCCAGCTCACTTAAAAAAAAAAATATAACAAAAGTACCATAACAACCTGTTTACAAACTCAACTGCATAATTCTAAGGGATTTGTATTTACATCTTTTTCTAAATACCACCAGTAAAAGTCTTCCTTACTAGGAAGACTAACATAGGCCTCAAAGTTTTTTAAGTTTCTAAGGAGAAACTGAGGGGTATGCATCAAAGAAAATATCATACTATAGAGTATAAGTGAACACAGTACAGTTACCAATTGCCAAGTCTGGCCAACTCACAGGACATTATTGTGTGAAGTTCAAAACAGTGTCTGATATAATTATATGTATGATAAAGCAAGAACGGAGTAGTTGAGCTCTTCCTTCTTAACAAACAACATTAACTTGCAATTACCACAGTAATATTCAACTTAAGCACAGATCACAGAAACATTTGTGACTGTGACTGTGTTTAAAGACTGGGTGTTTCTCCATTAATTTAAAAGCCAGGATGGTACCCAGTACCCGCTTGCAACTTAGGCTGCAACTCTAGAGATTGTTCTGTCCATTTTTAGCTTTGTGTGCAGACATTATCTGACACAATGGAAAATGCTGTATGAGGTGGTGTTACTTAAGAAAAAGTTTCTACTTACTACCATAAGCCACAAGAAGGATACTCTGAAAGATGACAGAAACATCTCTGAAAAGCTTTAGATGCTAGAATTCAAAATGTTCAGCAACTCTTTCTTAACTCTCCAACTTGCTACAAACAAAGCTGCCAACAGTTTATACTCTCACAGTACTCAGTCCTTCAGCAAATGTAGTCAAGTACAATTTGTTTTCAACCGAAGAGTGCAACTAGAGAAAAAGAAAAGTGCCTTTCATTCAAATTGTTCTGGAAGCCAAAAGCTTCCAAAGTGGGTGCCAGGCTACATCCTCCCAGAGGTCATTCAGTTACAGCAGAAAGGGCTTTCGTTATACCATCTTCACTTCTAACCAGCGCTCTACTTCATGAACCGCGAGATTTTAGATCAAAAAATCCAATTTCTTAAACCAACACTTACAGCTCTCAAGCACCTTCCCCAAGTAAGAGAATCTGCAACTTTTATGCTATCATCTGGTTTAAAATAACTTGCCTTAAACCACCAAAGGTTCATAGAATCATAAAATGCCTTGAGTTGGAAGGGAACTTAGAAGACATCTATTTCCATGCTCCCTGCCCACGGACAGGGACACCTTCCACTAAACCACGCTGCGTGAAGCCCAATCCAATATGGCTTTGAACACTTCCAGAGATGGGGCATCTACAACTTCTCTGGGAAAGTGGTTCCACTGCCTTACCACCCCCACAGCAAAGAATAACTAACCTAAACCTACTGTTTTTCAGTTTGTAGCCATTCCTACTTGTCCTATCACTACATGCCTATGTAAAAAGCCTCTCTCCATCTTTCTTTTAGGGTCCCTTCAGGTACCAGAAGACCAAAATTAGGTCACTCCAGTGTTCCAAGCAGAAAAAAACCAGTTCTCTCACCCTTTTCTCCAAGAGAGGTGTTCCATGCCCATATGATCATCTTCATGACCCTAGTGTGGACTCACTCCAACAGGTCGATGTCCCTCCTGTGCTGGGGACCCCAGACCTGGACACAGTATTGCAGGCAGGTAGGAGGCGTATGGGCAGAACTGGCTCACTTGCCCTGCTGGCCATGCTGCTTTTGATGCAGCCCAGGACACATATGGCTTTCTGGGCTGTGAGCATGAAACGCCGGGCCACGTCCGGCTTCTCATCCACCAGCACCACCAAGCCCTGCTCTGCATCTCTGCTTTGCATCTGTTCATCCCCCAGCTCTACAAACCATGTTCACAGTCTATCCTGCTAACCCCCACTGAGAGACAGTGTTCATTTGCATTATTAAAAATTGAGACTATTATTCAGTATATCCCACATAGCTCAAAGCCATAACCCAAGTTTGGACTTCCCCTCAATTAGGAGAACATAGGACTGGCTGCATCTTCCAGAACACATGGTTCTTCAGGTAAGTCACAGCTCAAGAGAAGGATATCTTAAATTAAATTTCAACTGGAATGACAAAACCAAATAGAATTTCTGTATGTCTAAGTTACATTGCTTTAATAACAATTTTTTAAAAAAATTGGTCATGTATTTGACCAATACATTGATACATTCTGATTTCTCTACAAGAAATGACCTCTCTCTGATCGATAATAGCCACTGTATTGCTCACATTGAACATCTCAGCCCATAAAACTGCTGTTATTCCATATAGGAGGATGCTCCTTTTCTCTGACCATTGGGGAAGCCTTGGAAGGCCTCTTTCGGGGGGATCACATAAATTTAACTATGTCTTCAGCTGCTGGGTGATAATTATATGCTAATTATAAGGAATGGGAGAGTCCCTAGAGGAGTCTGTTGGTAAAAATATATTTTTTAAATATGTCAAGGAGTGCCTAGAGGAGAGGATAAACCCGCCTTTTGGAAACATGCTATTTAATTAAATACACAAATACTGACTAAAACCAAACAGTTCAAGTGAAATGCTGAAAAGAATTGGCAGCGAATTACCTTCCATCTTGGAAGCTGCTGATCCTGTATCTGTTTTCATAAGCCATTTATAAATAGAAAGCCTTATTTCCCTTCTTTATTCACATAGAGCTCCCATGATCTTTCAACAAGAACTGCAGGATCAAATCAAATGATGAATCATACACTCTTGGGTTATTATATACCAAGGTGAACAGCAACATGGTCCAACACCCAGGTGAAAAAGGTCCCTCTCAGCTCACTCATGAAGTACAAATGTAGATGAGGAAAATACAGATCTTCCTTAAACTCATCCTGCAATAATGTACATTTCTTTCCTCTCAAGATTCACCTCATTGTATGCCAGTGTAAACTCGGCCAACGAGTGAGTCTCAGTTCAGTGGTAGGTCAGAAGTGCTTTACCACTGCTCCTGCAAAGGATGTCAGGTATTCTTCTTGCCTTCATTACTCTCCACCCAAATTTTTGACAATGCTCTCAGGCACATAGTTGAGACTCTTGGGATGGTGCTCTGCAGGGTGAGGAGATGGACTCCATGATCCCTGTGGGATCACCAGCTTATTCTGTGATCTGTCCTCACTGAACCTCAGGTACAATTACTGCCACTGGGTTAGTGAAAGCACACAGACTACTCAGTAAGGCCACTATGGGTTCCTCCTACATTTTGTAGCAAAAAATTTAAAACAAAAAATTCCAGGGAACATTAGAGATTCCACAGCCTTTGGGAATGGACTTGTGTTTTGTGTACATACATTGCTCAAAATAAATTACACTCTCACCCTAATGGGAGTACTGGTAACTACTGAAGCTATTCCGAGCTTTCTGAACTTTTATATTCCCCTTAAAAAAGCACTTACAAAAGCAATGAGAAACAGAAGGAGAGTTTAACTAAGAAATGATTCTGCTAAGCAGGAAAAGCCATTCAAAAATTCCTGTTCCTTAGCACATGACAAGTCCCTTACACAATACTGTCTGTATTGAGTAAAAATAACTTTACTCACAGCTTCCTCAAGCTATTTTTAAATATACACACGCAATTCTGTCACAACTAAATTGTCTCATGTGTTAGCATTCAGTTATTAAAAAAAGTAATAAATTAAATTATTGATATAAAAGCATCAATGAATCCAAGTAAGATAGAACATGCCAGGGTTCTTCCAATGACGTTTATGGAGGTCCTCCAACTTCTAGAAACAGAAAGGAAAATACAAGATAGAATTTTTTGAATGACGCACTCTGGACTAGATGTAGTACAAAAATATGGTAATTTTGGGCAATATTTTTAAAGCTGGTATCATCAAACTGTGCATTCATCTTTCTAGCACACTGAGCTGCATGCCTAGGTAGCAGTACTACTGGGGAAGAAAGAGAACAGTAGAAGGCTCTCTGAAAAACATATTTATTAAAAATACATTCTAAGACAGGTAGAGAATATACACCTTCTAGTACATAAGCAGAATGTGTATTTCTGAGCTTGCTACAAAATCTGCTTGGATAAACAGAGTATTTTAACACACACAATTATCTCCTGTTTTGTCAACCAGTGACTTAAATTTGAAAAACTCATTCAATTACACAATCTTATCTGTCCTATAATGGATGAAAAAGGAGTTTTTTAAAAAGTATTTTAACAAAATATATTTGAATAATAAATATATGTAGTTTAATATCCAAAGAAATTCAGCTCAGCAATTAGCTGTATTTTGAGGATGTGTCAGTGGTGTCACTATTACCTAGACCAGAGAGACAAGGATTGGGAGAGCTCTCTGCTGCAATACCCTGCCACATTTAACTTTTCCAGTAGATTCGTTGAAGACAAAGCAAAACCAGAACACAAGGATCTACATCCAGAAAGGCTGAGGTACTCACCTAACTACCCTGTTCTGGGGCTTATGAGATGTGTTATAAAACACATTCGACTCACTATATTCAGTTCACTTTGAAAGGAGTTAATGGTGTTGGAGTCTCTTAATAGAGTCATTAATCAGAGACACCCTAAAACTTGTGCTTGTACAGATTAAAAAAAAAAAAATCTAAGACAGGTATATTGTGAGAGACAAAAGATGTACCCACAATAGGGGATCTTGTTTGTTTCTGCACAAAACCATGTTAATATTCTTCACCCCAATTCTGCCAGAGACTACTGCTGCTGGGGCTAAGCACTACTAGAGGGGTAGAGCTGGCAAGAAATGCCACTGCCAGATTCTCGGCTGAGGCAGCTTAACAGGAGTGTCATTTAGGGTAGTAGCTTTATCACCTGGATACATTCACTAAGACCTGGAATAAGACCAAAATTGCCTGCAGAGGGTAATAACTTACGTCCTCTGTCATCATAATTCCAATTCAAACCAGTCACCTAAGCTCAAAAGCCTCCACTGTTTACTTGCTTTTGGTTTAGAAACAGACAACATCCACAGTGATTCAATCAACTTGTATTTTAAAAAAATTATTCCCTTTTTGAACACTTTATTTTGACTTTGTGTTCCAGTTTATTTGTAATAGTAGTTTGATTCCTGTAAACTCATTCTAGCTTTCCCATTCCTTCATTTGATTAGAGATGTTGTTTTAGCCAGAAAAACAAGACACACTCCTTTCATCCTCTCTTCTGTCACGATTTTTTTTCATGTAATACTCCCAGACACATACTGATAGGCTAACCAGCAAAATAAAGAGCAGTTTTCATTCCCTACTTTCTTGTGCAGGTTACACACTGCCAGAACTCTTAAGCTGTATTTCCTGTACATAAACAACATCCACAGAACTGCTTTAAAGTCTGTCTCCAATTACAATCTTTCAAGTCCATAATGACAGCTTTTCTACACCACTAACAAATAACAAACTGAACAATAACTTTAGAAAACAAAGATAGATAAATGCTGTGTTGCAGAGAGGAAAAACTAAGTGAAAAGGTTTTACATTTCAGAAGAACCCGATACAGATAACCTCCAACAAACCAAAATTAGTAGGTATGATGGCAGGGGAAAAAAGTTAGCATTGCACCTAGCTGGTGAAGGTTCCTGCAGTATGCATGATGGAAGAACGGGGGAGGACAAAAGAGCTCTTAAAATGAAAGTGCTGTACAGACACAGGTCTATAAATCTGATTTCATACCCAAGTTCCAATTCTGTTACACACTATTAAAAATCAACCCTAACCTGATTTAATGGATACCCAAACAAGGGGGAAATTGGATTCCCCAACCGTAACGTGCCAGTGACACTGAGTGATACATAAAAGCAACGCGGCTAGTTCCTGTCCTTAATTCATAGCCTGTGCTTCAATTTCAAACCTGCCTTGGGTAGGGGGAAAAAAAAAAAANNNNCTCAAAAACTGCTTGAAGGACTCAACTGCCCGGGGACCCCGCGAGGGGACGAGTTTGTAAGAGAGAGGGAGAAGCGGAGATGGGAGGCCTCCCGCCCCCGGTGCGGCGCAGGCAGCGGGGCCGCACCATGGACAGTGGCTGCGCCCGCCGCCTCCCCTGCCCTGCGCCAGCCGCTGCGGGCGCGACGGGAGGGCGCCCTGCCCGCCCCGGCACCTCGGCCTCGCCGCCGGCCTCGCCTCAACCCGCTCCCCCGGCCCGACAGAAATGCCCCAATCGTAAATACCATTAAGAGGCGATGATCTGCGCCATCTGTCCCTCGGACTTACCGCCCTCTCCACCCCCGGCGCCGCGGCGGATACGAGTTCAGCGAGCACAAAGCGAAGGGGGAACCCACCGGGTGCCCCGGCTCCGCGCCCGCTCCGGACACCCCTCGCCGCCGGAGGGGACCCCCACTATCGCCCCGCGGGCACTGCCCCCGCTGCCCCAATGGGATCCATTTTGTCGGATCCCCGTCCTCCCCACACGCTCCCCGTCACTCCCATCTCGCCCCAAACCTCCACTTTCTGCACCCCACGGGGAGCACACCACGGCTTAGCGGCGCTCAGCGCTAGCCCGCGACCACCTGCCCGGGACCCCGTCACTCGCCCACCCGGAGCACCCTGGCGAGGCCGCCGGGGGGAGGCAGCAGCAGGACTTTCATAATAATAAATTAAACACTTCGGGGCCCGAGCCCGTCCCAGTGGAAATTCCCGTTAGCGGCAGGGGGTGGGGAAGCCCAGCGCCCAGGCGGAGGCAGATTAAATTCTTCCCGGGGAAGGGATTAGCGGGCGAGAGAGCCGGGGGTAGCGGAGGCGCAGGGGCTGCTCTCTGCCCCGCACCTCTCTGGCACCCCAGCCCGTCCTTCCTCACGCTGGGCGAAGGGGGGAATGTTCGCTCTGTCGCCCACTCCGATAGTTTGTCCCCCGCGGCGAGGCCGAGCTCCCGTGCTCCTTGCCAGGCGCGCGGGTACCGGTGAGCCCCCACCCCGTCCCGCGGTACCCACTCTACCGAGAACGAGGGGGGACCGGCACCCCCATCACCTCTCGCGTCTCGGGACCACCCTCTCCCTCTCAGCCGGCCGCGGGCAGGAGCTCCCCCCTCTCCCTCTTCGCGCGGCGCGGAGCCAGTGCCGGGGCTGCCCCGAGCAGG
>VXAC01001776.1:123841-372936 GCA_013399225.1 Rhipidura dahli
AAAAAAAAAAGAGGCTTTTGCTTATAGCACCACGGTTTGCTGCTGTTAACAGCTGCCCACCTTGTCTCTTCCCAGGAGGTCTCCATGCTCAGAGCTGAGGGGAGTGTGTGCTTGTAGCCCTCCTCACCAGTTTGTTAGGTCATCCTGTTCCACATGAACGGGAGCTGAGCAGCTGAGCGCTGCCCCCAGGTAGCTGCTGGGCGGTGGATTAGAGAGTGGCATGGTGACTCTGAGGCCAAGGAGCGGGAGGGTTGTTGGGATTAAGGTGTTAACAACTGTCCTGGCAAGATGAGGCACGGCTGCTTTGTCAAAGCCCTAAATCTACGTCCTTCCTGCTTATAAACACCCCTCTGCTGCTTCTCACCTCAGGATCAATGGGAGTTCCTGAGGACTTGTCACATTTGAAAGTTGGTCCACTTTTTTCCCAGAGTCTTAAAAAAAGTATTTAGGAGTTGAAATTAAGATTTTTTTTTTTTTTAACTGTAGCCTTAATTTATATTCTGTGTTAAAGATCACCATACAGTACAGTGCAGATTCTGAAAACAACTAAATTTAAAAAAAACCTATGACTTTAGTTCTTTGGCTTTAAAATAAAATATCTTTTTCTCCACTGCTAATGGATCATATTCATTGTTTTTTTATATTTTCTGAAGTCAGAAGGGGCCATTTTAATAATTTATTTTTACTTCATCAAAGCACAGGCTTAAAAATATTACTTAGTAGTTTTCCTAACAAGGCCAAGAACCTTGTGCAGAGCAAGGGGATGTTTTTGAGGCAAACGCAGAAGCTTGACTTAGAATGACAGAACACAGTTACATTTTCCCAGTGAATGTGGTCCTTCTGTGAGAAGCCTTGTTTCACAAGTCAGGGACAGACACTTTTTCCACCTCGGCCTTTCTTTGAACCACTGTGGAGAGGGTGCAGTATGAGCTGCTGCTACAGCCTCTTCTGTTCACAGCTCCTGAGCTGCAGGCACCAGCAGGGAGCTCAGCACAGACTAAACACCCAAGTGTTCTCTTTGATTTGCTGAAGGATTTTGCATCCAGGGCTGAGCTTTGTGCTACTGCAGAGGTACCTGCGTTGCAGCATGGCTATTGCATAGCCAAGAATAGTTTTTGGAGAAAAAACAAATATATACTGAAAATGCTTAAATGCCTCACAGGGGTTGTAGTCTGTCATTCTTTATGCATGCTTGTGATTTACCTTGAAATTGTTACTTTGGAAATGTTATGTAGTTTAGATTAAATGAAGAAAAGTATAGGCTGTCTTTTGACATCATATTACATAAAAAACATTACTGAGGAAGTTGCTGCCTAAACTAGGTATTTATTCTTTTCTACAAAAAAAATCAAATTTCATTTAAAAGTTACTGATGGTGGAGTGTGTAATGTCACCTGTACTAAGTTGTTCCAGTGGACAGTTACCCTTCTCTTTAAAAATGTCACAGATTCATGGAATGGTTTAGGTTGGAAANAGTAAAAGAAACCAAACCCATTTATTCCGTTTGTGTTGGATGGAAGAATCAGAAATAGAACTCTGGCGAGCCAATGCAGTCATCTGTCTACACAACCATAATAGTTTTATAGATCTCTAACCATGTAACAATCAGTTCTGTTACTCTTTATTTGTGGAGAAGTGCACAAAAATAGATGAGGATATCTTCTTAGTCCTTAAAGAGCAAATAAATCTTAAAATAAATTCCCAAAAATAAAAAGAAAAATTTGTGTTATACTAAAGGCATTAAGCAATTATCTTTTTAAGTGTCTTGCCAACAGTTCAAACATGGATCTAACAAAACTCCTCCTGTAATCACCATAAAAATTAATAATCTTGAAGCTGGGAAGGCCTCAGACGCTTGGACAAAGGAGTCTGCAACTGCCTTACATTGTTACTTTATGACCAAATTTTTTTCAATTGGTAATACTCTATTATAAAAGCTTTAAGTCTCCTTACGTGTTAAGTCAGGCACTTTATAGAGAAAAAAATCAGAAATTTTAAATCCCCTGGCAATTAGGCACTGAGATAACAGTTTCTTTGAAACAGAAGAAGCCTACTCTTAGGATGAGCTGGCTAATAAAATCCACAGGTCACCAGAAAAAAAGGAGTGGTGAATATTTTGAGCATATACTAAATGGTCACATTTGAACCCTGCTTCTCCTTGGTGAAGCCCAAGTAACATCTACTGCTAGGAGTGAGTCCATGGACTTCTATTAAATTTCTTCTTTATATTTGTCATGACCTGAGAATCTGCCATTCCTCTGGCCTCTACTGCAGGGAATGAGCAACGTGTCCTCTACTGTATTTCACTTCAGTTACCCTTTAGATGCTCCTTCACTTGCCTTAATCTTCTGTGTCCAGGATTTATCCTAATTCCCTGAATTCATCCTGATTTTCATTCAGCTCCATTGAAGGTATCTCTTACAGTCTGAGCAAATGTTGCTACATTATTAAACAAATGCAGCCAAGGTGATTAGACTAGGACAGCTGGCTGGTATTGAAATTCTTGTTTTAAAGATTCCTGTAGTTATTTCTATCTTAATCAGTCTAGAAGTGACATGTTGCTATAGACAATCAATTTGTTTACAGCAGAAGATAAAGTCTAATATTTATTATTCAGTGCTCCAGCCACTTATATGTGTGTGTATGAATTACATACTGTACTCAAGAAAAAAATAAAATCAAAAAAGCATGACATGAGGCAATTTTCATAAAAGACTAACAGTGCTGACAGTAGGTTTCCTTTTAACTGAAGACTTTTTTTCTTCAGGTCTCTTCAGTAACAGGGTAAGTTCTTTAAAATAACAATGTTAATTGTAGCTAGCAATGAAATGATAAATAAAAGATTTGACTCTCTACGGGAGGCTATTTTTTCAACTGATGAAAGGAGAGAGATGTCTGACAGAATAATAGGATTCATTTTAAAAACATGCTCAGCTTTGGACATTATGTCCAAAAGCAATTACATGATTACTGTTGTCTTTAAAGAATGTACAAGAGTTTAATTTTAGGGAAAACACTGGAAATGCTAAGACAGTAGGCATTTGATTTGCTGTGATGACTTAATAGACAGTTTAGCTACCTTTCAAACTGATGGCTGACAATTGAAAAGGCTGCATTTTAAATGAGTTGTTGGGATTTCACAATCTCGGCTTCTATGGACTTTACTGGAAATTGTACTGTTAATAATCTTTGGCAACAAGTCTCAGTTCTCTTGAGTCAGTTATTTTGAGTACCCCCACTTTCCCTGTCAAGCAACATGGGCAAGGAACACACAACTTTACCATACTGATCTAAAAGGAAAAGCCAATCACATTTTAGACAGTTTTCTTTGAAAGTGAGATCCTGATCACCTTGAAATTAGTTTATTTTTAAACAATTTAAAATGGTATTTTTTTACATAAGCACACAGCTCTCTGAAAAGAAACTTTCACATGTTCACACACTGAAGTTGGGTAAAGATAATATAAGAAGCTATTTTGAATTTCCTGACCTTCACAGATTGAAGTTTCAACTTCAATCAGTGCTAACACAGTTTTTCTTCTTCCCTCCCCTTTTCACAATACTATAAAATTTTATTTGAATATTGTAGTGTGGGTTATAAAATCTCAGAGAATTGAAGTGGCAAGTTTCCAGGATCTGACTGTGCTAAGAAAGAGATAAATTACCTTTCTTGAAGAAGAGAGTGATTGCTTCATTTTTAAAACCTTTCTGCTATTAGGAATGCAAAACAAACACTTGGATATTGGTCTGTGACCTCCCTACAATGTCCATGAAGGAAATTACATAAATGTCAACTAAAGCAGGCCTTCACCTGGCATGGAGTTTGAAATTATTTCCAGAGAGAGTGGGGGCTTTGCCAGCTCAAAGAATAACACTTTTGAAAGACATTTTGGGGACAGGTGTATTATTATGCTTTACAGTAAGCGAACTCTTCCAACTTTTGTTGTTTTAAGCAAAAAAAAATATTAGGAGGATTTTAGATTAATATTAATATGACTTCTACCTCTGAAACAGACAACATTTCTAACATTTTAAAAGTCAATAAAGTATGTTTAGAGGAGCATTCTTGTTATACCAGAAATACACTTTTAAGCAAACATATTGTTATTCTACAGGATTTGTCTGTCCCTTTCTATGTAATAACAGAGTTCTAACATTAATTAGAAGAAACCTAAGTAATATAAGTACCTCTGCTTAGAACATTAGCTGCAATACTAACAGTCCTTGTCATTGTTAAATTTTAAATCTTCATTGCCAAATACACATGAGACAAAATAAATAATTTTGTGTAACTGCAGAAACCTTTCTCCCCCAGATTCCTTTCTTTTCCCCTCTAAGACTTTTTCATGCTATTTTAGTGGTAGCAAAACACGTTAACGTCTTTATGCTGCAATTTGCTGATATGAAGTTTCATTGTACATGTTAATATAGGAATGCTACAAGAAAGTTGCTTGATCTTCTTCCAAGTTTTAAATACCAATTTAAGCAGCAATAGACTCATTCACTAATTGCTGTTTATTTCTTACATGCTGCTGTATTTTTCCGTTTCTTATTTTCTCTCTTTACCACAGCAGAGTTTTTTAATTGCAGCACAATTTTTCATTCTGCTCAGGTCAGTTTTATTTCCCTTCTTCCCTGTTTAACAGCTTTAACAATATTTGCACAGAAAAATACTGAGTGCTGTGTTATTTTTGGCTTTCGATAAAAGTAGGCAATATATTCTAGCTTTGCATTAAAACTAAGGTTAAGTAGTGTTATAAGTAAGGTGTGGACCAAAACTGAAAAAGCTGCTTAGCTAAAATGTTGGGTTTTTTCCAAGAGGTATTTTTCACATTCAAACAATAATTTGGAGAGATGCAAATCTGCAATCTCATTCCTAATGGAAAAAAAAAAACCAAAAAAAAAACCACTTATCCTTTTTATTAACAGGTTAAAAAAGAAACAAGGGAAAACCTATGAATTTTTTTTCCTATTTCCAAAGATGGGAAATTATTCTTGTTGTAGATGCTTTAAACCTGAAACAGCTGTAACGTTCTAGCCTCTAGCCTTTCCTTCAACTTTGCCTCTTAGATCAAGAAATAGAAATGAAAACATTAATGAAGGTTTTGCTCTTACTACCCAGACTTGGGGTCTCTTCAGGCATCCTGGAGGCCTTTCTTGAGCTGCTTTTTGATTCAAGGGAAAAGTGTAAGTTTCCTTGTACTGCCCTAGTGTTACCAAACTGAACTTTAATTAGTCTGTGTGTACTTCGAGGAAAGAAGCCATCATCTCACTTTATGCTCTGTGTGTATCTATGTGTTCATAGCAAAATTAGTTCTTCAGTCTGATCCAAGTCTAAAAATTGGTCTCAAATTAATAGGAAAAAACTCATATTCATTAAATGTTCTGTGTTCATTCTCTCTCATCAATTGTTTTCTTCTCTAAACAGTTTTTTCTCTGTCTTTCTCTATTTCCTACACTGTATTCGTAATGCAGTGAAATGTCAAGGTACTTAAACCAAAATAACTCAGCATTAGATAAAACAACAACTAAAATTGTGGGCTGATTTTTCTCTTCCTCCCGCTCTTCTTTGTATTAATGATGGTTATAAAAGACTGTGCAAAATCTCCATGGAAGGTGGAACTTAAGTGCAGCTTGATAATGAACTTTGCAAAATGCCTTTTGACATGCCTTTGTTACTGACACTGCATACCAGGCTCCTGCTGAGCTTAGGGCCTTTTCCTTCTGAGCACTATGTAAACAAAGAAGCTTTATACTGCACGGGGGGAGTGAAAGTGGGAAGTTATTCTTCATCTTCAAGAAGGATGGTGAAAAGGGACTGTGTTCATTCTGTTTTCAACAGTGTCTCTGGCGTGATAAGATTTGACCTGTAAGACTGATACTACAGGAGATGTTACAGCTGAATGAACCTGTTAAGACAACCAAGAAAAGGAGGCTCTCTAAATTGAGTTTGTGCTGTCCTGTGTATTCCTGTGTATTCTCAAATTTCAAAAGTCCAAAATTTTAGAAAAGTTAGAGTAAGAACAAGACTTAATAATACAGGACTTTCCAGCAGTCCACTATTACATAGTACTTGAAATAAATGTTGATTTATGTTGTTGTAGTTCTGATAAGTACTTCCATTACAGTTATTTTTGGAACACTCTTATGAGGTTTAAATAAAACCAGACAACTTGGAACTGCCATAGAAACTTTTATTTAAATAATGACTTGCATATAAATCCATATAAAGATCTTTTGGTGCCTAAGTGAATAAATACAGAACACCCATAAAGAATCTTGAAAACACTGTGCTACAATTTGTTATTACTTTGTTGTAACATTTATGTTAAAAAGGCCACTTTAATCTGAGCTCTTTAACTTATACATGAGCCTGTTAGATCTTCCGTTCCTCTTCCATCTTTGCTCCACGCACCTGCTATTTAATGCAAGTGTAAAAGATTTTAAAGTTCCTGTTTCCCTTTGTTCACAGAGCTGGAATAGAGGACAGGTTTCCATCAGAGAGAAGAAAGAACTTTTATAATGACAAAACAATTAAGTTCTCACATTTGGACTGAAATATGTCTTTTTCTAATTGAGAAGATTTCAGCACCTTTGAAGCACTGTCGTCTCCCTTTGAATCATTCTTCCTATCTCATCACCAGACTTGTCAGGGATTTTGTTGGTATGTATACAGCAAATGTAAATGTTTAAGCTGGAGCTATGGTGTGGAAAGCATGGTCTGAAGAAGATAGATGTAGAGTCTAGAAATTTCTATCAATTTGTCTTACTTTGTAAAGATAATTAAGTCACAGGATTTGTCTTAAAAGAAAAGCCAATATTGCCTCTGTACAAGCACACATCCTCACATCTCTTCTATGTTCTCTGTTATGCAGTACAACTTTACAAAAAAGTGTTAGTTCTAAACAGCAAACAGCTGGATCAAAAATAGACACTCTTTCCTTTTAAACTTGAGGCAGGATGAACAGCAAAATTATTCTTCTTTCCACTTCTAATATCCTCTCACATGGTCCATAATGTGATCAGAAGAACTCCTCTCTCTTCAAGTTTCGCAAGTCATGTTTTTCAATACAGAAATTAATTTTTAAACCGAGCAGCAATAAGATTTCCTTTAAAAAATATCAAATCCAGACTTTTTCTTGAACTGTTGACTTTTTAATGTTTCAACTTAATGATAATTGATTCCTAGAAGATTTATTTCGTTAGAGATTTTTTTATCGTCAGTGCTTCAGTGGCCATTTCGCTGTTTTGGCTGTTGCTAGTGTATCATAGAATTCTGTGTACTGGCTGTCCAGTCACATACTGTTCAACCATTGCCAAAACCATCTTCACATTTTCCACTAATAAAACTGCAGTAGAGAGAAATTGTCACGTTTATTGTGTTACTAGAAATAATAACCCTTTAAGACTTAATATACTAAAAAGGCAAATAAAACAGCATCCCTCAAGATGGCTGAGGCTGTGAAACTCAGTTCTGAAGACTATTTTTTCTGTACACTGCTTTTGCTTTCAGACTTTGCCATCACTTCATCTTGTACTGAAGAAAATATAAATTGCTCAACAACAAAGTAAAATTTAGGAGAATTTCTAAGTCATAAAAGAGATTAAAGTACACTCAATCTGAAGAACATTTGTTAGAAAACCAGCTTTACTCAGGTCTTTTGCATCTTTCCACCCACAAAAGCAACTGTAAAAACTGAATTTTTTATTAGTCTGGGAAAAGAAAACAGCAAAACCAAAACTGTTAGTATTTGGAGATCAGGTGGGTGTGCATAATAATTTTTTCTATCTCTCGTCTTTTTATTTTTTTTTTCTAATGATGCAGAAATGCATCATTTATGTGTTGACATGCCCTGAAAAGTTCTAGTACTATGTGAAGGAAGGGGACTTGAGGAGGTAATCTGTTCTCAGTGGGAAACATAAGATGCACGATCTTTGGGGAAGATTGCTGAGGGGATGGAAGGGCTCAGTTTCTTCCATTGGGCAGCCCCAGCTGTATTTGTCATCCGAAAAGGGAAGCATGGTGCCACTACCTTCTTCTTGTGTGGACCACCCAGTGATGCTGCGTTCTGCATACAGCTCTGAATCAGCACTGAGACTGCTCTCATATCACACCATTGTCTCTCTGTCATGAAGGACTTTGCATCTGCTGAGCTTAACCTGAGGTATTTGTATTATTCAAAACCACACTGGCAAGCAGCTCTCAGAAAAATGTTTATGCACTTCCCACAAAGTTTGAAATTCATGGACTATGTACAAACTAGCCCAGGTGTCTTTCAAGTATCTGGCACAGAAAATCCAAGTATGTTGTTATGGTTGCATGACTAATTGTGCTTTAGATCCTGCTAGGATATCTATTAAGTCCCAGGCTTGTTTTCCCTCAACCATCACAGAACTTGAAGCCTTGGAGTCCTGTAGCTCTGTATTCTCATCTGTGTTGTTATACACAGCAAAAGGAAGATCTTCCCTGTCAAAGAGCCTATGATCAGCACACTAAGTAAAAATTACTCTAGGCTTTTATTCATTCATTCATTTACTCAAAGAACACAGAAAAGCAAGAAAAAGATTAAAAGTTAGGTGTATACCTGTATTTCCTCTTAACTACCACTTAGTCTTTACTTTCAAAGTTTGGTAAACCAACTTGCACTCAGTTCTTGTCAGGGAAAAATAAACTAAGCTTCTGCAGTGTGCTTTATTTAGCTAGGTGTAACTGCAATGATATAGTGACAGCCTTAGGTCAAGAGGATTAAACTGAGAAAGGCTTACAGCTGCTCATCATACTGTTTCATCCAGGTAGTGGATGTACATTTGTCTGCCTCTAAATCTTGGAAGTAGGAAGTAGGTTAAGCATCCCAACTAGCAATAACACAGGAGGACGTCACTCCTGGAGAACCCAAGCCTGAGTTTTAAATTGGGAAAAGCTGTCTTTGGAGTTCCACTGCACAGAATCAGTCCTGCAGAACCTTTTTCTTTTAAACACCATGAAATATAAATGTGTGATGCAAAGGAAGAAGAAAAAAGGCGGGGAGTGGGACAGGTGGGGATTGAAATCTTGCTGTACATATTTGGAATGCAGGAAAACTGCAGTATTTTTAATGAAGCTAGGGTATGAGAGGGTGGACTGAGTTCAGTTCTAGGTGTAAAAGCAGAAGAATGAATGTAATCCAGAATTTGAAGCACCTCGTGTTCCAGGCAAGACTGTATCATGAGATATTTTTCCTAAGGAAAAGAGACAGGGGAAGGACTTGATTACAAAATTCAAATATTTAAAGAGTTGCTTGTTATTCTTTATGTCCATGGAAACTGATGTAGCAGAGGAAAAGGGAATGTGCAAGGAACACGTGAGAAGTGCTGTTCTAAGGGCTCCCAGGTCTCTGTGCCTCATAGGACAGGAAGAGGAGAGGATGATCAAGTTGAGGGCCACCCAGGTAGGTTGGATCTATGGGTCTGTGTGGGGTACCATGAAGGTTATTAAGAGGACTGGTCACTCTGAGGCTGCTGTTTGTCATCTTTGAAGTGGGGTCCTAGCAAAGTTCCCACTTGCACATGCGGTGAGACCTTCACTGTCTCACAACTTGACAATCAAACCTGGGCCACAATTCATGATATCATTAAGTTGTCTAACAGCTAACATGTTAAAACTCTAAGAATTTCACTACTTAAATTCCTTTAATTACTTTAAGATGACATTATGCTATTTATGAATATTAACATGAGACTACTTATGAATACTAACATGCTGCTACTTATGAATAAGTGCATTATAGTGAGGTTTGCCATAAATTTCCAACCAGATCAGGGGCTTTTTTTAACTCTGAAGCTTATTTCTTGATGTCTTTTTTTTGTAGCTGAGGGTCAATTGTACTAGATATTCCTATTCTCCCATCTCTCTTTCTGAGTTTCCCAAATATGAGTCAGCCTGGTCTAGAGGTGTACCTGGACCAGAAAGCTGAAAAGCAGAGTGTATTAACACTCTGCTAATTTGCCTCTCTGGCTGCCAAGCCAAAGCACACGCACAACTTCCTAGCTTGGAGTGCAGCCAGGATAAATCTATGACTACACTTATACGAGCAGATACACTTTTCAACATCTAATTCCTTTTTACGAACATCATTCTACAAACCCTCTCCTCTTTCAGGATAGGAAGCCTCTGTCTTTATACATGTCTTAGCATCAGTGTTGCTGGAGGCAGTGGGAAGCAGCAGCCATTTTGAAAGAGAATAATTCCTTTTTTCACTAGGAAAAAGCACCAGCTTCTAATGAAAGCAAGTTTCAGCTCTGTGTTTTTATTGATAGTTCAAACAATAGCAGAGCTAAGAAGCACAGGATAAGGAAGAGTGAGTGTGTAGGTGTGCATTTAAACAGAATGTGTTGAGAAGAAGTATGAGAGAGTATTTATGGAAGAGGAGAGCATGTGTCGGGGCTATGCGGGAAGGATAGGGAGTTGTGAGGAAGTCTGGCTTGGACTCTTCAGCCACATGATCTCCTGTTTCACCAGAAAGAGAAAGAAAAAGGCATTTTCACGGGTTCTGGGGAGTCATTGCTTTTAATAAATATTCCACTAAAGGTGCCTTAGTCATGACCTGAGGGAGGATATTGCATGATTTCACTGGACATCGTAGATCAGAAATGAGTTGATTTGATTCCTCTGCTGTCCATAGGTGGTGCTTGGTTTTTAAAATGAAAGTTTAGCATTTCTTTTGTCTGTGTACATGTTGTACTTCTAAGCTCTATTTTGATTATGTTTTGTATGATGGTTTTGGGCAGAAAAATACAGAGGTGTTGGTTGAACATGATTTTCGAGCAGAACCACTTCTTGTGGAAGATTCTGTTTTGGCAAAAAACTGACAGTTTAAAAAATTGCAAATCAAAGCTCTGTCTATAAAACAACATAATCATTTCATGAGTCAATAATTTTTCAATTGCAAATTTAAGTTAATTTAATCAAACCTTTTAAATAAATTCATTGTTGAAATTGATTCCACTGTTGACTGAATTGTTTAAATTGAGCTGGATTGTACCAAATATTCTTGAGATCTTAATTTTTTTCTTGATTTCATGTGGGAAGACATTATAAAATCTTGACCTTTTTAATGATGATTAAACTATTTCCTATACAGTTTTAATTTTTAACAGTGTAAGAATATGTATATAGATTTCAGATACATGCCATCAACGTTAACTCAGTTTTATTGTAGGTTTTTATAGCAATTTATTAACTGACACAAATACATTAAGACTATATTGTAAGCCAACCACTGATATAGACAAATTGAGGCTTAAATTCTATCTCAGCTTCTGTTTTCCCCTTCACCTTCCAGCACTACATTAAATGAAATGATTAACATTGATCACATGCAGTTGTAGCAGAAAGTGGCAAGATTTGTAAAGGCCATTATTTTGTGTGGTAGCTTAATTCATAGTCCTGTAGGCATCCCTAAAGAGTTGTGTCTCCTGCACAGACATGCTTTACCTCTGTCATAAAATTGCCCCTGTGTCTGAAAAATAATACTACCACCTATTAGTCATCATTTGAGAGCTTTAGGTGACTTTTCAGTTACCTTGGCTCCACCCCAAATCTTGTACAGAAGATAAAGACTGTGACCCATCACAAGGAGTGAAAAACTGATCAGATGTACTCATGGTAGGTGACATTATTGAGGACACATGCTTAAGCTTTACTATTATTATTATTATTATTATTATTATTATTATTATTATTATTATTATTATTATTATTACTACTACTACTATTATTATTATTATTATTATTATTATTATTATTACTACTATTATTATTTCCCAGCTACTGATTATTTCCTATCCAGATAACTTCCTGCAATAACGTTGTGATGGGACAAGACAATGGATGGTGATGATATCATTTTCCTCTAGGTTGTGATGGAGGGATGAGCCACTACCAGATTTATGTTATCAAGTAGTGTTGATAGAAAAGACATTTCACAAGTAAAGTTGTGGAGAAAACTGGTGCAAGCAAAGTACTGCTGCAAAACTGAGTCAGGCTGACCAACTGCTCGCACATACTTTTGGCCAAAAGGAACTCAAACATTGCAAAGCACACTGCACAAAGTATATATTCTGTTTACTTGCATGACCTTTGCCTTGCTTTGATTCCCCTCCATTTGGCTTTATCTCATTCATGAGATTCTAGCAATTAATGCTGAAGATGAAGTAGAGTTAATTTTTTTCTTGAAATATCATCCTTTCCCCTGCATTTCTTGATTTCTCCATAATCCTGGTATTTTAAATGCAGCATTCTTTACAGTAGTTTTGTGTTATTCTGTTTTTCAAGTAATAGTCCTTTGCCATTGGAAAAAAGTACCTGCTAAGTAGCCATATCCATTTGGTGGCATAGCACCTTTTATAACATGATTATTCATATCCTATGGAAAGATAACAAGGTCTAGGTAACTGCATTACCTATTACAAATAGAAAATATCCACAGTTTCACACAATTCAGCATGCCAAAAGGGAGAGTTAATGAAATATAGGTGAGTAAATAGGAGACATAGGAAAGGGGTAGGAAATTATGTGAATAATCCTAATGCCTTCCAACACAGATGAAGCAGTGCAGGGCTGCAGCCATTTGGTGCTAGTGAAGTCTGCTACCTGTCCTTTTCCAAAATTCTCCTAAATGTGAAAGGACATTTTAGGGATGTATCAGCACAAGTATTTAGGGGTTGTAATGTAGCACTGACAGCCTTTGATGAGGACAGTGCTTGAAAGCAAATCCAAATATGTATGTGTAGAAATACACAAGTGTGTATTACATGCATACATGCACACACATATATGTGTGTCCGTATATTTGGAGAGAGGCATAAATGTGTGGCATGTAGTCAGCTATATATTCAGTGTGGAATGCTCTTCAGTTTGCTGTTGTGAAAATGACAAGTTTGATCATGTCATCTATACATGTTTGTGGCTGTTAGAAAGAAGCAGTTTTTACTTTGATCTGAAAGGTGAGTGAGATGTGGTTTGTTCTGATTCATTCCAGATCTTTGTAAATATAACCTGTATTTTAGCTGGAGACTTTTGCTGTGAGCGGATGGAAAATGATGTATGGAACAGAAGGAACATAGTTTAATTTTTTCTTTAGGCAGAAGCTGAACAGGCAACATAGACTGTTGGATAAAAAAGCAGTTTAAAAAAGTCTCTTTTGATTTGTAAACTGAGAAGATTTAATCTGGAAATCACCAAGGGAAAATAAATACAGTACATGATAGATGTCATTTTTATAGTGTCATTTTTTTTTGACCAGAGTTACACTTTAGCAGTTCTGCTGACATGACAGATGTTCCAGAAGAGTCTTGTGCCTCACAGAATTTTAACTGCAAACCTTTATACTTAACACATATCTCCTAAGGCAAAAAGACACGCCACAATCAACACTAACATCATTTACAACTGCATCAGCCAGAAACTACAAGTCTCTGTCAGTTATGATTGCTGCCCATTAATGCAATCCTTTGTTATTGTACCACCTATTATTTTACCACTTGTCATTATACCACCCATCCCTAGGTGGTATGAATGAAGTTTGCTTTTCCCAGTAGAAGTAAAATGAAATTTTATGCTCCTGGAAATGTTATTGACCATACTGCATTATTTCAAAATCATGCAACTTGAGTGATTAGTCCCATATGGGAAAAGGGAACTAGCAATGAGACCTAGAGATTTGTGGGACATGGATTTGCTGCAGTGAGGCAGCTAGAGTAAGTGGAGAACCTGACAGATGATAATTTTAGAGGAATAGGACAGCATGAGAAATGACAGTAGAAAAGTAAAAGAACTGAAAAAAAAAAATGGAGAAGCGAAAGTGCAAAGTGAATAGTGGTACAAAATCCAGCAAAGAATAGTAAAGAAAAAAAAAAAGCAGATATCCAGGGGAGTGAATAAGCCTTTAGTTATCCATAAGTGGTCCCATTACCAATTTAGAATTCATTACAAGCATTAGCATGGCAGCCATCAGCATCGTTTCTGGAACCTCCCTAAATGCTTTCTTTCATCCTTGTGAAAACCTCCAAAGCATAGCAATACAGCACGCCTGGCGCAGCGCCAGCTCACAGCTCCTCAGCTGCATGGCAAAAACAGAGACATGCTACCAGAGGGCAGGAAAAGTGGGGCCAGGCCAACGTCCTCTCCTGTCACTGGGATGGGCAGAGGTGGGACAAAGGGTGGCCGTAGGGACAGAGGCTCGTTCCTGCCGTGGGTGAGGGGACAAGCTGTGTTCTTCACCCCTGACCTCCCCCTGGCACCCACTCAGCTGCAGGAGTGACAGCAGCGGTCAGGGAGATCTCCGGGGCTTTGGCACCGCAGCCTAATTTGCTGCAAATCTATTGTTACCCCAACTGCGTTATGGCTGCAGTCCCTCTGCTGCCAGCTGAAGAGTGAGGGAGACGGACCAAATCTCCTGATATTTTGGGCAGCTCTGGTTTCATAATATCTGATAATGTGTGAATTGGTGTTCTCGGTGATGCTAACTCCGAAAGCAGAAATGGAGATACGTTAAGAATGCTTGTCAAATGGTGTTTGCTGGAAAATACTTTTTTGAGAATGGCCAAAGCCTTGTAGAAAGTTCTGCTGAATTTGACTTACTATTTTAATTGATGAAGGTTGAAATATTTTAATGCTTAGTAAATGTGGTTTTTTTGTTTTGCTTTAAATAATTGATTTTAAAAATTAAGTAGAAAGTAGCAATGCAAAATGTGTTAATAAGTGAGAACATTCAAACTAAATTGAAAGATATCTAAGTCAGACAAAATGTTTCAGTTTCCAAGACATGACCTTTTTATTTTTTTGTAATGTCAGCAGTAAAAGTGGAGGAAATTTTTTAAAAATAGATGCTAAAATGAGAACTATGCCTGTAGCTTCTCTGAGGACCGCTGCTCTTTCTTGTGTCCTTGGAAGGCATTTGTGCAGTCCTCCAGTATTCGAGG
Source organism: Rhipidura dahli (assembly GCA_013399225.1). NCBI lineage: Eukaryota > Metazoa > Chordata > Aves > Passeriformes > Rhipiduridae > Rhipidura > Rhipidura dahli. The sequence goes on from VXAC01001776.1 coordinate 138,803, forward strand.
GAACATTATTGTGGCATTTTGTTTTACTCAGGCACTAGTAAATGTTGCAAATAACTGAGTTTCTCTCTCTTACTCAAATATTGAATTTGCCTGGGACACTTAGAGATTCAAACACATTTACGAAGACGGTTGTATCAATACAACATCCTTCATGGTGACCCTCAGAGTGTCTTCAGGGAAACTCTACTAACAGCATAATGTTTTCTGAGAAACATTGTTTCCTTTGTAAAAAGAAGCAGACAAGATTTTACTTAGCTGGAGTAAGCTGGTCTATTGGTCCATTACGAAGAATTTTTGAAAATTATATTAATGTCTGAGACAATTCTGGTGTAAGAACATATAATCAACACTGATATCCTTGTTATTCACGATGAGAAAAGAATTTTTTTCTGAATTCTAAACAAAAACTTTTTAATTTCAAGAAGTGTAGCAACCTTGTTAATGTTAGGCATTTTACAGTGCATCACAGACAGATTGGTCTAATTTCCCTTCTGACTCATGCTTTCACATCCCTGGGTCAGACTTACCCAGCTAGATTTCTTGATTCTGTGAACACTGAAATGTCCTATGTCCTGATTGTGCTTCCTTTTCTTTCGTCTAGATCTCCAGATAAATACGAGGAAATGTTTACTGCAAATGTTTCAACTTTTATAATGACAAGTGATATTCAAAATGCAGCTTAAAATACAGACTTCTTCCTGCTTACCCCCTCTGTATCCATTAGGCACCATTCTGTGGCAATGATGAATTGGATGAGAAATAATACAGATTGGTCTTTTTGGCGTTTCCATTAAGACATTTTGCCTTTGAAAGTGTGGGAGAAATGGGCAGCTTATTTGGGTGAGTCTTACTTGCTGTCAGGAAGCAGCTGGTGCAGGATAAAACATTGGTCTTCTCTTTCATTTTGCTTTTCCTTTCATCTTGTTGCAGCAGAAAAGCATTTCTCATAGAACTGTAGAATGGTTGGTGTTGGAAGAAACCATGAAGATCATCCAGTTCCACCCTCCCTGCCATGGGCAGGGCCAGCTTCCACTAGACCAGGCTGGCCAAAGTCCCATCCAGCCTGGCCTTGAACACATCCAGGGGTGGGGCATCCACAACTTCTCTGGACCACCTGTTCCAGAGTCTCACCAACCTCCCAATAAAAATGTCTCCCTATCCTTTAATCTAAACCAACCTTCTTTCAGTTTGAAGCCATTGCCCTTGTCCTAGCACTACATGCCCACTACATGCGCCTGCAGCTCTCCTGCAGGTACCCATTAGGTACTGAAAGGCTGCTCTATGGTCTCCCCAGAGCCTTCTCTTCTCCAGGCTGAGCAAGCCAAGCCCATATCTTCACCTAAAAGAACCACTAGGAGAACTTAAATGAAAGAGGTGGTCTCCAAGAGAGTCCTGCCTGGAACTGGTCTGTGTTTGGGCATTGAGCAACTACAGTAAAAATAATGTGAGTTCTGGAGTTCCAAAGCTGAAATAATGTACTCAGTGTAAGTGGTGGCTAAATTCTGAAGTCAGATAAAACAGTGGGAAGCAGACTTGGGGGTCAGTATAGCCAAGAAATGGGAGGAAAATGCATTCAAAGGGGAATGGTTACAGCAGTGGTGTAAACACCACTGGTTTGCAGCACTGGTGTAAACAAGTATGGATTCAGCAGTAACATCCTTGTAAGCAGATAGCAGCGACACAGACTTCAGTGAGATCAGAAAAGATAAGGTTACAGTAATGAAGTGTTGAGCTGGTAAATCTAAAGGTGACTATTGTTATTGTTGTGACCATTAGTGTTATTTTGAGCATTTGCCTGAACAGGTAAAAGTGATCAAGTACTGTGTTTGTGGGAAACAGAGCAGCAAGATTTGGATTTTACAAACAGGAGGCAAGGCAGCAAAATGTAGTGTCTAAGTACGTTTTTAAATACCCCAGTAGTATTTTTCTAGGATGGCATTAGTATGCTATTGTACACCAAATGAGTCTCAGAGGTGCTACCTACCTGTCAGCTCACCACCATATCATATTTCCAGCTTGTCCCATCAGTCCCCAATGTGTTTTACATCTATTGTAGAAGCTGAAAGCCTTATTTCAACCCTGTCCTTATTCTTTTTAGATACTAAATTGCCCCAGTTCAGTGTAGAAGCTTTAGTTTTTCCATTGTTTATGTGCAAAAGAGGGATTTTAGAGGAGGACAAAAAACAACAGATAAAAATTTCATTCCTGCTTGGGAAAAGCTTGGAAAAAAATTATCATCTAAGATGTACAATATCCTATACAACAACTCAAGTGAGAGGTAGTGTAAGGTATGTAAAGCATATGGAGATGTTTACCACCACCAGTCCAGGACTTGGGCAGGTGTCTCCTGGGCAGAACACGGGACAATGATTTTGGAGAAAACAAGAATATCTGTGACAACTGAGAGCCTGGGAGGAGAGGCTTGTCTGAGCAAGGGAGCACAGGGAAGAGAAGAACGTTTCCTTTGAAGGATGATTCATTGAGCTGACAGACAACCTGCTAGGTCAGCAGGCCTTGGTTCAAAGGAAAGTACAAAGAGCTGAAGAGCCCCTCACTATGTCCCCGTTGCTGGTAAGGTGAAGATGTCCTGTGACCTCAGGCAAGGGTGCTGAGTCAGAGGGCTGGCCAAAACCCAATGGTTTTGCTTTTTGAAACGTCTCAGGGTGGTTGAGATTGACGTGAGATGTCAGCACACACAAAATGGAGACTTCCTGATAGTTATCACTGAAAGAATATATCTGAAAGGATCCATCAGCCAGTGAAATAAGGCTTTTATAGGGGAGTTACCTGCACAACACAGTGAGGATGTGGGTCTGACTCTGTGTGAGTACATTGTGGGTACGTGTGAATGTGAGGGTATTGACCAGTGTATCTTGTCCCCCTAGCAGTGCAGCCACCAGCTCTTGGACAGGGAATTCTTGGATGGTCAGACTGGATCCTTGCTCAGCTCTGCCTCTCCGTTATTTAATCTCATCAGCACAACAAACCCAGCATTGCTGCCTGTCCTCATCAGCATTGCTGTTTGTTACTTGCTGTCATGGGGCTTGTCCAGTGAGGAATTTGTGCTGCTCACAAATGGAGTAGAGGAAAGGTAGAGCAGTGCAGCTAGAGAGGAGGGGAGCTGGCTGTACAGGGCTTTCCTGTACTGCTCTCCCCTCCAAGTCTCTGTGACTGAACACAGCTCCTTCCCCCACAGGAATCCCATTATTTCACTTTGAAAATCTGGTCAGTCTGCTCATCATTAGGTTACATCAGGATTCCCTGTCCTGTGCCTAATGTGTTATGTGGGGAATTAGGTAATGACACTTAAAATCCCTTCTAATTTTAGTTTAAATTCTCTACAATTAAATCTGGCTTTCTTGGCAAAATTATTCTAGATTATTTTAAGCAATCAAATTTGCTGCAAACACTTGCCCCTTGATGCTCTGAGCTTCACCCTGCTCTTCCAGTCCTGGAGTGACTTGGAGCCATGTGTACTCCTTGCCCCTTAAGAGAATATCTCAAGGACAAAAAAAGCTGTCAAGTGACAAGAACAAAGCACAGGGAAGTGCTGCTTGTCCTTGCTCTCCCACCCAGTCCCTAATAAAGAAAACTAATAATGCCCATTTTAGGTAGCTGCTTGTACTACTCTACTCTCATTATTTCAGTAAAGCAGTGTAAGCTGCCAGCTGTATCTTTTGTACCTCCAGACACACTTTGCAGAAGAGCTATTTGCTGCTATTTTGAATGTGAATTTTCCCCCTCCTCCCTCTTTTCTTCATGTTACTTCTCTAGATCCTGACTGAAAGAAGAGTAGGGAGAGCTCTGCATGCATGGCTGAGGATGACAGGCAGGGCAGGGGGTGAGCAGCAGCAATCCCTTCTATTACTTGTGTCATTTTCTCACTTCCTTCCTAATACCCTGATAATTAGAAGGGTTCTTATTAAGCTTATCCCAGTTCCTTGGTTTAAATGCTAACTATTTGTAATATCCAGAGGCATCCTGCCGACTGCTATTCTGAATAAGAGCATTTCTGCTTACATCCCCAAGGCTTTTCAGCTGCAGAGCCCTTTGGGCAGCCATCTCCCAGTTCCCAGTGTAGGTAGCTCTGACAGGGGACGGATTCTGGGAACGTACAGAGTGCCTCTGTAGGGCTGCAGCATGAGTGCTGCATCCTATCTCCTTTAGTGCTGTCCCTACTGGCCTCAAGCCAAGTTTAGCCCTTGCTGAACACAAGAAAAGTCCAAGTGTTTTTTGGCAGAAATACAAACCACTTGGAGCACTTTGGCGTATGGATGTGAAGTGTTTTACAAGCATCCTTAGAAGCCCAGCATCGCTCTTTGTATCACAAATTTCTGTACTGTGGACAAGCCTTGAGAAAATATCTAGGAGAGGAATGGAAAGCAACTGACAGCATAATTACTGGTTTGAGGAAAAAGGAGGCCAGAAAGGGAGGGGAGAAGAAATACTTGTTGATTGGCCAAAATTTTAATAGTGCAATTTGGCCAAGAATGGGAAATCAGAGAGGAACTGAACACATTTCCACTTTGAGGCTTGTTTTTTCCTTACTGGTAGCAAAACCTAAAAATTTTCCAAAATTAGAATAATTTAATTTTATGAATTAAAACATTTAAATTTACTAGTACCCAAGTTTTTCCAAATTTCATTTTGGGTTTAGACTAATTATGCAACCCTTATTTTACTGTTACTTCCATACCATAGAGTCCTCTGATCTCCCTTTAATTTGCATGGAGACAATAAGAGTTGTCTGCAGAGACTGTATTTCTGTCTGTACAAAGCCTCTGCATTATTGCATTCTTCAGCATGCTGATGTTGATACTAGTGTTTTCTGCATGTATTTCCACATTTTTATTCCTCAACCGATGCCTTGGATGCAACCACAATTTAGTTCCATCAGAAGTGATGACAAATGTTCTTTGGTGAATCTGAAAGATGATATCAGAATACACTTTCTGTGCAGTGCTCTCGTAAGTACATCAACAACTTATTTCTCTTGGCCTGATGAAAGGGAAGCAAAGTTCCTGCATTACAAAAATATAAAAAGAAAGTGACTCCACTGACTTAAATTCTTGTCTCAGTTTCACCATCATGAATGTGGAGAGAGAAAAAGATATGCAGTAATATAATTTTTTTTTGTCTTGGCCACCTGTATCGCTTGAAGACTCCCTGGTTATGTTTCAGTAGCTATGAAGCTGGACACATTTGTGAAGCTGCTTGAAGATTAGTGGGCACTCAAGACAATAAAGCAGTGATGGAATGACCCCAGTTAACTGGTTTTATCTCAACAAGGAACTTACTCCCATCTGCCTTAACGAGTTTAAAAGTAAAATAAACAGAAGCTGTCAAGGTCTTAGGAGATGCGGGCATCACTTCTGAGCGTTAGTAGGGCAGTTTCACAGAGCTGAGGAGTCTCAGGAAAAAACTTAGAGGTCTCTGCTTAGCTCTGGCTCCTCTATGGCATTCAGACCACACCGAGCACATCCCACCACTAATGGACAAAACACAGAATATCAAGCCAAACTAAAGCAAATGGTTAAACAGCTTTATACCCACTTCTTATCAAACAGGATGTCCTCTCAAACATGGGGCAGTGAGCACACAGAGGTGTTCTGCCTCCAGTAAACCTGTAGAGAATATATATGCTCTCTCCACATGCTGTTCTTTTACCACATAGGAGATACAGGTTTTGTGGTGAGTGAATTTGATGGTCCCCAATTATTCTTGCTATTTCTTTGTTGAGAGAACAGACCAGTCCCTGTGTTGAAAGCCACAGCTATTTACTCCTTTTCTACCTCTTGCAAAGCAAATCTCCTTGTTTTCTATAATAAACCATGTACTTGCAGTTAGAAAATGATCCTGTAATATTCCTAGTTTATTAGAGGAAAATGGGAGCAGACAGAAACTATCTGAAACTATGGGAGGGGAGAGAAACTGCATGAGGAGCAAGTATTCAGGAAGATTGAGCATTACATGTGCATGGTGGCACAGGGGGAGTCTTTGCAGAAGGTATAGATGTTTTTTCTCTGAATAAAGGAAACATGCTCCTTCAGTTCTGCATCTAGTTCTGCCAGTGAATCCTTCAAAAAAGAGAAGAAAAAATATAGAACTTGGGAAACTTAGAACAACTTCCTGGAGGCTGGAAAGAAATGTGAATGAATGACCTCAGCATGGGGAGAAGCAGCACAGTGCAGGCTGTGAAAGGGGGTGCACTGGCTGAGACTCCCCTCATCTGCTCCTCCCTCTGATGGCTGCTCCTGAGTTCCAAGTTACTCTAGGGGCTGCTTCGTCACAGACCATCTGGCAGCTGCTCCTGGGAGCACTGCTTACCCTCTGCAGCCAGAAGGAGATGGGATATATTGCTCATTTCACCAGGATTTACCAGCATGGCATATTCAGACTGCAGCTGGTTAAGGAAGACTTGCAGGAACATTTTGTCCCCTGGATCTGAAGGATTTTCAGTCTTCAAGGGGGCATTGGGAGCTTTTGGGGAAGGAAATTGTGGCACTGCTAGTGTTGGAAGATGGTCATGCATAGACTTAATTGCAACCTCTGTTTAAAAATACACTCCTGGAAACTTTAGCCAGGTGCAAGAAAACTTCTGAGGCAGTAACTAAAGACAAACCTTTGGGTTGGTCCTTTCAGTTATTCCCAAGCTCTGTATGTGTGTGAGGAATTACTGATACACAAACTTAGGAACACGGAGATGTAGGATACAGGCTACTGTTGATAATGAAATAAATAGTGGTATTGATTGTTTCACCTTCAACAAGTAGGACAGGGAACAATAAGGCAAATGGGGACATCCTTCCACATGGTGAACAGCCAAAAATCAAACATCAGTAAAGATTAAAAATAATTGTCATATATGCTTAGGATTTGTGCTTTGATATAGACTGAGAAGAAGGCAATTTAATCAATTTGTTATACTCTGTGTGATATGCATGTCTCAGAAGTTTGTTGTTTTGAAGCTGGTTTTGAAAAAAAAAAAAGTCTAAGAGATTTCATTTACAGATAATATGCTAAAAGTCTGTATCAGAGAGGCCTAGAAAAATGTATTTGTATGTAAATGGTAATAGAATTTAAAGTTATAAGACTAGAGGATAATATGGTAATGAAGTTTGGCCAGACAGGTAGGCAGGACTCCTTTCAGTGTATGGCATCAACATGTACCATTCCTGCCTCCTGCAAAATATTGTCTATACACTGTACATTTTTCTTGTGAGGATATCTGGACTAATATTAGTGTGTCTTTTTTTTTTGATGTATCTGCAAACTCTCCTTCCTTACTGATGCTCTATTTTTTAATTGTTTTGGTTTTGTTTTTTAAAGATTATTAATACACAGCAGGTCAAGCCTGGCATGAAATCCCTGTTAGAGCAATATATTAGACTATGGAATGTGCCATACAAAAATAAGATAAAGACAGCAGTTTGCTATTATAAAATGTGGCCAGCAACAATTCACAGCCACAGCAAAAGAAAAACTGATGCTGAAAATTGGCACATTGAGACATTCTCACTGTTCAAGTCCAATTATCTCCTTGGTAACAAGTTCTTTCATTCATTACATATTGTGTTGTCAGAATAAACCATGTAATAGTGCTGTATCTGGGTCTGTACTGCTCCCGCAAATATGGGATATGGAAGCCTAAGTATGCAACCTGCCAACCATTTTCTTGTGCTTGCTCGAAAATTAAAATATCCACGTGAATCCAGATCTGTCAGACTACTGTACTCTTCATTTTTCATGTGTAACTTTCTTATAAGATACAAATCCTCAGAAGTTAATGGATTATGAGTTACTTACTGTCTGGTGAAAGAAAAAACTCCACCTGGCCATGATTTAAAATACCCGTCTCACCAGTATATTGCAATTTTGCCTTGCTAATAACCTCATTCTGATGAACATGTTTTATGCATTGAAAGCTTTTTACAGAAGCTGAGTGGACTTTACCCAAAGCACGGGTGGAATATGCTGAGGTGATTTACACAGAACCCCATACTCGAATTAAGTGGTTGCAGCTTTGTGTGCTGAAGATGTAACCTGATGATGTTGATTTTGTGGAATTTTTTCTCCTGATTCCAGCTTGACTGTAATTAAGATAATGGTTGCTGGGGGCTGAGAGTGGAAGAGGCCATTCATTCAATAATTATCAGGTCTAGTGTCAAGGAAACTGCTACGTGTGAAAAAGAACAAGGCAGAGCTGGGCTATTATAGCCTTGTGTACTCTGCTATCTGTTTTGGGCCAAGATCCAAAAACATTTTGTGGTTTAAAACAGCATCCAGAGACTTCAGCTGGGATAGAAGCCCATTTCTCTTTGTTGCACAAGCACACAGGAATATTACATATTTTTCTGCCACCCAAGACTTTTCAGTCTTGCTACAACTGCAGACTTTAGAAAAGGGATGGAAAGATGAAGGCAACTGGGACTGGAACACAGCTTGTACGTGGCTTTGACATGACAACTCTTGTGAAGTCATGGCAGCAGTAAAAGAGAGTACCAGAACATTCACCTCTCGTCTGGTTCCTTCTGGACAGACAAGGAATCTGAAATACAGCTTTTGGGGCCAAGGAAAAATATAATATAATGCCAGTACAATTAGAAACCAAGAAAGACAAAGTATAAGAATTATGTCTATGGCTCCCTTGTGTAGGAGAGAGTATTACCATTCGTAGCAGGAGTTCTACACCTTTTAGGTTAGAGCCTGCCAGCCTGCTTATATCCTGCTGCTAAGTTATTGGTATTAACTTGGCATGTTCTGTCAGTCATTACCTTCAATGTCAGTCCTAAGCTTTTCTTGGTAGTCGTAAGAGCGAGAGCATTAGGAAAGACAGCACTGGTGTGCATGAAGTAAATAAGTCTGCCCTCCTCTGATAAAAGCTACTCTCTGTTAGAGGGATGTTTGCTGCTGCAGCTGCTAATGGCACCCCATGCAGGGGTGAGTGAATTGAAGGGAACAAACTAGTGTAGGCATATAGTTATCATGAAGTTATCAATTTTTGGGTTGGTTAGGGAGAAAGTAGATTGAGGAATGAGGCAAGGATGTGATACTAATATTAGTATTCACATAATGTCTGAAAGGCCAAATAATCTGAATGTCCCAGAGAAAGCAGTGTCTTCCAAAATCAGACGAAATGTAAAACCCAGTGCATGTGTGGTTCAAAAGTGCTGGTGGGAATGTAACTGTGTCAACAGAGCTACATGTATGTGAACCCATGAACATGTGATGATTTCACACAAAGCAGGTATTTCAGTGTGCCTCCTTTCACCTGCATTGCATCACAGAGGTGATGCTTGCTCGAGCCCTGCTGTGCATGGTGCAGCTGACCCACATCTGGGCTTACCCTGGCACATATAGTTGTGTAGTTTTGTCTATAAGCACTCAAAAATGTTCCTAGCCTGAAAGCTCTTCAGCTACACATGATATGTATATGTTGGCTGGCAAATGCACGCTCTGGAGTGTGTAAATGGTTACTTAGGAACAGTTGCACTTTCCTTCGCCAACTTCATCTGGAATGTTGACTGAACCCAGAGATCTTCTCAATTGCAAGGACTGCCATGATTGTGGGACAGTTGGTCCATGAAGAACATGACATTATTTTTATACTGAACTCTTCAGAGGAAACTGCCACAATCAGAAATCTGATCTTGGACTCTGTGTCATTCAGGGTATTTCTGTTTTATCATCTGACAAAAGGGAAAAAAAAATCACTCATAGTGCTGCTTTTCTGCTAACCCTTTCCAAGTTTAACATCAATGAGACTTGCTATTTTTTTTCTGTGATGACTGAAAAGAGAAGAGTTTCTCACTTAGACATGCTGGGAAAATGTTTTAACAGAGAGCAAAAAGCTGCAGCCTAAGGAACAGATCTATAAAGGTCTGGGAAAAGTCTTTCACAACTGGACATTGAAGATATTTCTCATAAAATGATAAAAAAGGGGGTTGATTTTTTAATATCTTGTTTTCTTCTCCTAGGTCTTGATTACTGTTTCAGTATTACACATGCTGTCACATGAAAGAGAAGCATGACATTAGCATTTATAAAAGTTACTTGAGTGATCATTCAGATACTCCCCATATAATGTTAAGTGTACAAAGAATGCCAAAAGATGACCATACATTACCCACTGGAGTCTCAGTTAGATAAGAAACTGCTGATTCTGAAAAGAACAAAGTTTTCACTCCCCGAGGCAGTGATAACGCCACTTAAAATACCACTGTATTTCTGAGCTTTGAGCTAGCTGCTGTCCTCTGTAAATTCAGATGTGTTTTAGGATTACTAGTGTTGAATTTGTAAAGAATTTGAGATTTAATACAAATATTAGAGTCAAAAGAGAATTACAGATATGCATATTGCAGGGTGCTTTCACAAGATTCTGATACTGGAAGCTAAACAGAAATTAAAGTACTTCCAAAAGGAATTTGAATAGGGAATAGGGATTTTCCCAGCCCTGAAACAAGTTTATGAAATCTGTTTGATGTGTGTTTTTGAGGAGGACAGAGAGCCCTATGTTTAAGTTTTGAAACCATTTAGAGGTCCAAGTAGGGTGATATTAACCTTCCACATTGACTTTTCTAATTGCAGTTGGATCTCAGTGACTTTTTACCAATGACTAACTCTTTTTTCCACGATTAAACCATGGCAAAATTCTGACTCATTAAAAAATGCATATCTATGGTGGGATTTAATATTAAGGCTGTAAATTCTAGGCAGGTGGGAATTTATATCGGTTCCATACAATTTTTACAGGTGTCTTTTTAATTGTCTTAGCTAAACACTGATGTTTTCTGCTAAATTAAAGGCATTAAGGGAGTTGGTCCTGATGGGACTGAGGTTATACTCTGAGGCTGGCAAGAATGGAGGTTTTTCACTTTAGAAGTGAAGCTGCTCCATTTTGTGTGGTCTTCCTAAATTAGCCCTTTTCCTGTGCAGTTGCTCTGACATGAGTTTCTCCAGCAATTATATAAGTCTTAGTAACTGACAGTATTTTAAATACAACAGTGCTTGATCAAAGAAGATCTAGACTTTCAAAACCTACCTTTATTACTCACCCATATTTTTCCTCTGCAGGTTATTCTTCCTGCTGGTATGATAAGTCCTGCTGGTGAATGATAGGATTTACCTCAATGGGGTAAATTACTCAAGGCTTTTCTTTTCTTTCAAACCTTTTTCTATCTACTATGCATGTTTCTCTGTTTATTTACTTAGGAATGTACAAAACTTATTTGGTTGACCTTAGCTCCAAGGTGACTGTGGCATGTACCATCCTTTTCAAGTTAGAAGTATCATAAAAGACAAAGATTTCCTGGGGGCACCTGCAATGAGATGGACATGAGGGCAAAAGAACAGACTCATAGGAAATCTGCTTTCATAAGTTTTTCCTCTCATGGAATAACACATAACAACAACAATAACAATAATAATAATTAATTAATAGCAGGGGTAGTAGCAGCAGCAGTAGTAATGGTAGTGATGGTAGTCATCTCCTAAGGGCTGGAAATCCAGTGCTCTTTAAGTTGCAGGAAGAATGAGTTTAAAAAAATAAAAATAAAAGAAGGCAAGAGATTATAACCCATGAAGCTGGGGATATTTCTTGCAGCATTTCTTCTGCCCAGCTCATTATCTGTATGTCTCATTGTCCCAGTGCTGTGTCTCCCATAGAGAGTTAAAAAGCGATAAACAAATAGATCTCAATTTAGCAGCAAATCCTTCTGGGACAATATTGTAAAGCTGGAATTTTTCCATCTTCCAAATTTCCTGGTGATTTTGTGTCTGTATGTTTTTCAGATATGAAAGTCTTTTCATATCAGCTTGACAGGAAGCATTGCACATACCAAACTACTGAAAGGACCTAGAGTTTAAAATGAGAGATGAACAACCTGGCTTAGCAGGGGATGCAGAAAAATTTGTTCAGCCATCAAGCCAAATCTCAAAATGACCCCAAACTAATTTGTGTCTGGCTGAATGTTGTCTTTGAATCTTTTTTGTTCCAGAGTCTCCTGGAGAAAGAAGATAGGGGTGCATTTTGAGCTGACTCTTATGTACGGAAGCCCCATAACTCATGAGATTTGAAAAGAGCATCTGGTGAAAGCCCAGTAAGGGGTTGAAAAGGATGCATAAAAGACAGAAATAGGGCCCCAGTTCCTCAGAAGCTGTTTATCCTGTCTGCTAAAATGTCTCTTTGGCTGTTTCTCTGAGTCATGCCATGATAGTAACAATAGTCTGCGCTATTACAAGAGGGGTTGGTGAGAGGATAGAAACAGTAAGGTAGTTCCCTTTGCTCTAAGGCACCCTCAGTGAATAATACATATGAGTCTTCACATTCAATTCCAGCTATCTTCAATAAAAGGATTGTTTATTTGCCACAGGGTAGAAAAACAAAGGTAAGCCAAAGAAGAAATAAACAAAAAATAAAAGTTAAGCAGACTGTAAGCACAATAGACCAAATTACTTCAGGGATACGTTTGACCCAGCTAAATATATCTTTGCAAAAAAAAAAGCATTGAAGCTGGGCATGAAAGCTGACATCTTAACATTTGTTTAGTGTCTAAAGTCAGGCTTCTAAATCTAGAATGAGAGTGCTTAAAAAAAAAAAAATCTTTCCTAAGGTGATCACATTTCTGCAGTTCTCACACATGTGAGCAGTACCTGAGGGGAACTGTGTTTTGCACCTTTATGGTTCAAGCACTCCACTTGAAACAACCCAGCACAGAGCTGAAGTGAAACTTCAGGGCACAGTGTCGCTTTGGCATCTCTCTTCCCTGCCTTCCTGCTCCTGGAGATGCAATGAAAATTCAGTAAAAGACACAAACGAGCAGTTTTGAATCTAGATTACAGCTTTGCTATAAGGAATGGGTATTTCTAAACACTTAACTGCTGTCCTCATGGTGTTTGTTCCTAATTTTTGTGTATGTTGTAGGCTATCCATTCTCTTCTAGCTCCTGCCATGTTGCTTGTTTAAACATCCTTGCTTATCTGTGGAAGCAGGGGAATGGGCTGGATCCAAGCAAGGATTGTGAAATATAAGCTGTCCTTTCCTTTTCTCTTGTGATTTATGCCTTCTTTTAATTTTTGGGAAAAAGAAGGCTTCCAACTCAAGACCATTTTTTAAAGGGATTTAAGTCACATAGTTTGGATCTAAAAATTGTACAGTATTCATATTTTCAGTTGATTTCAGTGGGAAATGAAGGAGGTAAATAAGAATTATAAATACTTTCATAGACCTAGAGCCCATGCTCAGTATTTCATTACTTCTCTCCCAGTCAATCAAATAGAGCTGTTTTTGCTATAACAGAAAACTGCCATTTCTACTTTAAAATTGCCTTAGCAGATACAGTAGAAGCTGCATGATCTGACCTGTGCATTTTAAGCAATAAAAAGCCCATTTTTCTCTCATTATTTCACATTCAGTTTAGGTTTACTCTCTTTTTGTATTGTTTACAACATTAATGATTTGCATTTAATCAAATAATTCCAGTCCAGTTCCATTGTATAAATTGGTTCTCCAAGTGTTCACATAAAATCCTATCAAGTGTGTTTTCTCTCAGCACATTTTGGGATACAATAGCCCATTACTATGAAAATGGAAATAACTGCACTCCCAGGCAGGTGAAGTGTTGCATGGCATAACTGCTGTGCTACTAAATTTTACACTCACATTTTGTTATACAGTATAATTCATATCAGAAATGCAGGATGGTGGCTTGTCATACGTGGTATGTGCTGTGGGTTTTTTTTTTTTAAAGTTTTAGCAAAAATCAATCTAGCTGCATGAGCTGTGTGAGCAGGAGCTCCCTCCCCCACCTCTTCCATATGTTCTGAATTAACTGCTGCATTCACATGAGCAAAACAGAGCTGGAAATAGAAACTGGAGCCCAGATTCTCCTTTGGCATAAACTGCATAAACTAGTACAGTTACACTGCAGCTAAAATGCATGAGTTGTTGTAAATAAGGGAAGATATGGCCCTTAAGATTTCACTTACTTCGTAGTTAGCCACTAAAAGAAAAGCATCTGTGCTTTGCAGACTACAAGCCCTCTGTTGTAAAAGAGGATGCCCCCTTTGAAAGTGCTGTGCTATACATCTTAAAAAATCTTGGTAGAAAATTTCAGAAATGTGAAGTCATTGACTTTTATGATCTTTATATGCTTTCACAATACCACTAAACTAGCTCAGACTAGATTATTAACTATAGAAAATGAGGAAACTCAGTTGTTTTTGTCAATGTATGGTTGAGTTAAGGACACCATGCTAAAGCAACTGGGAAATTCTGAGAACTCTGAAGCCTGGGAAGCCAGGAAGGGTTTACTGAAAGCAATTTGTACTTGAATAGCCTGAATTCTTTCTGTGGTGAAATGGCAGGCTCTGTGGATAAGTGGAGAGCAGTGGATGTTTGCCTCAAATTTAGCAAACCTTTTGACATACTCTGGAAAAATATTCGCATAACTTCACTGAGGAGATAAGGTCTGGATGTGCAGTAGTAGTTAAAGACAGGAAGTTGAATTGGCAGCAGTCTGATGTTCCTGGGAGTCTGGCACTGGGCTTGATGCTGTTCATCATCTTCATCAACAGCCTGGGTGATGGGCTAGCATGGATGAGTCCTCTGCAAGTTATGGATGGCACCAGCCTGGGGCATGCAGCTGGCATGCTGTAGGGCAGGGCTGCCTAGAAGAAACCTCAACAAGCTGGGTGAATGGGCAAAAAAGGATATTGTGAGGTTCAGCAAAAGCAAAGGTAAATTCCTGTGCCTGGGATGGGATAAACCCACGAATGGACACTGTCTGGGGTAGGCTGAGATAGCAACAGCTCTCCAGAAATGGACCTTGCAATCCTGGTAGTGTTAAATGGGCCAACACTGTGTCTTTAAGGGGAAGAAAGCTAACAACATCCTGGGCTCCATTAGCAGGATCATATTCAGCAGGCTGAACAAAGTGATTTTCCTTTCTGCTCAGTACTTACAAGCCACACTTGGAGTGCTGGGTCCAGTTTAGGGGCACGTCAAAATAGTTGTTGACAAACTAGAAAGAGTCCAGAGGAGAGCTGCTAGGACATTGAGGAGACTGGAGAATGTGACATACAAGGAAAGTTTTTGTGTGTGTGTACCTAATTGAAGTCTTTCATTACCTGAGGAAGGGTTAGAGGCAGCGCAGAGCCTGACTCTTCTTCGTGCACAAAAAGGGGATGAGAGACAACAGCAACGAGGTGCAGAAAAGGAAATTCTGACTGAAATATTCTCCACAAAAAGTGTGTTGAGACAGGTTCACATGCATGGGGGTGTATCAGCAAGGTCCATCCACAGCTGATGGTGTACAGAGTTATTTCTAGGGAAAAAGAAGAGGGTGGAGAAGGAGAAACAGACAGACAGAAGGTAGTGAGTGGGTAAACTGCTCATGGGCCAGCTGGGAAGGAAAGTGATGAGTGTCCCCAGAGGAACACCCTCCTGCCAGGAACAGCAGGGTTCCCTTATAGTAGTTTTTCCTCAGTAACTCTATAGTTTCCACCAGCCCTTGCTCAAACTCCTGGCTGAGGAACATTAGCATTGCCTGCAGCGTGCTTTGATGACCTGCAGGTGCTATGCCCTGCTTGGTGGTTGAGCTTCGTGGATGTGTATTGCTGGTTCTCTAATGTAACCCAGATGCTACAGCTGGAGGGAAAAGGGGAGAAAGAAGAGGTGATTGTCACACCAGAAGAAGCCACCTGCCCCCCACTACAACACGAGCAGTGTTTGCAGGTGCTTGAGGGAACAGCATGAAGAAGCAGCTTGAGAGCAACAAAAGAAAGACACCATGGCAAAGGCTCTGGAAAGCACAGCCCTGGCAGCTGGTGGGAAAAGGAGAAGCTGGGCATGAAAAAGGAGAGAAGGAGATCTACAACACTGCAGGCAGTGCAGAAGGCCTTTTGGAAGCCAACAGGCTAAGGCATCTGTGGCACCGTGCAGCAAGGCTTAAAGGGAGAGTCCTTCACTGGGAGAGTGGTTTGGCACTGGGACAGGAGCCCAGAAAGGTTGTCATTGCCCACACACACCCACAGCTTGATTGCACAAGGTCCTGAGCAGCCCAACCCAGATGTAGCCTTGTTCTGAGTGTGGGTTTGGACTAGGTCATACCCAGAGCCCTCTTCCAACTTAAATTTCCCTATAATCCTCTGTAATTAGTATTGGGTACCATAAGCACTATAAATACATTTCGGTTGGTAACTAAAGGCTTAAAATCTTGTCTAAAAATTCCTGTAAGGGGAGAAGACAGAGCTCATGCTCACATTGGACACATTATGATCTTCATTGGAAGATTATTAAAAAAAAGATTTTTTTAATTGACATAATTTTTATAGGGACCTAATCTTTGTTTACTTTCTTTGGATTGAGACTTATGAAAAATGTAAAAGAGGATTCAAGCATAAGTACCAAACTCACTGAAGGTTTTGCAGCTATATTTGACTCAATAGTGACTTCAAGGAAAGCTATAATAATGAAGCTTTCTTAATGTAATGAAATCTCCTTAATAATACTATTCATAAAAATGAAAGTGTTTGCTGCTTGAAATAAATGCCTCCCAAACATTAAAAAATCATCCACACATATCAATTCTATTTTGTTTCCCAGGCTTTCCAATAGCTACTCTTGGAGAGATTGTCTTTTCCTAGGTATATAAAAAGGAACAAGAATAGGTGAATAAACTTATGTAGAATATGTGTCTTCAGGGAGTTATGTAAATGAAACTTGATTTTTTTTTTCTCTTTACTATAAATTGGAGTTCAGATAAATGAGTCCCTGTCCGTATTTTGGTCAGTCAATTCATGTTAGGTTCACATTTAAAAACATCTTCCAGCACAGTGACCAGCCACTGTGCAACCTGGCCAGCTACATTACAAAACAGTTTCATTAGAGTAACAGGTCCTAACTAGCACTTGAAAACTGCAGGAATTATTTTTACATGCTCTAGAAGGGAAAGTGAAAGAGTTACGGGACTGATGTCATTCCTGTACAAGTGTGTGAACAAATAGATTTTAGTGAGCAGAAATCTGGGGTGGTGTTACAGTTCTAGTCTATATCAGGTGATGGAAAAGCTCCTACACAGTGCTAGATCCAGCTGTTGAGAAAACAAAATGCATATTTTGCCCATTTTGTGCAATATTTCTATCTTGGCAGCATTTTAGGCAATATGGGGATTTGACTGGGTTTTTTTTCCTGCTTCATCTGATTATCCACATAAATATGGCCGAAGGATACAGACCACTCCAAAAATTATCAGAACTGTATTTTGCTGGAGGGAATTATTCTTTCCAATTATTTATTTACAAGATAAGGGGAGGCACTGCTGGTCCCTACAAATAAACACAAGAAATCAAGAGCAAACCAGGGGTTATCAGGGTTATGCTTTCTCCATGTTTAAAGTTAGCCAAGGGAACAATGCCATTTACTCTGATGGAAATCCAGCTGCCTGCCTTTGCCTGGGAGAATGGAGAAGGACATCTTTGAAATACTGGATATGTAGGCTGATCCTTAGACTATATATACAGGGGTTAGATGTATCCTCTTCTTCTGAGGTAACTGAGAAGATTTTTTTTTTCTTTACATTTTGGTTACACTTATTCTGCTTTTTGAAAGCACTAATACTTTATGGAGAGGTAAAATAACACAGGAAGCCTATGAATGTCTAATCCTCGATTGAGAGATGGGAAGAGGGTAGGTAGTAAGGATATCTGAGGCTGTTTTGCTTTGCTGTTGTGTCTCCTGGTGTGTTGTAAATCAAACTGGGATGAATGAGACTGGTAGGCCACTGCTTGCTCACATAATGGAAGAGAAAGTTGGAGGGAAGCTGAGAGGACCAGATGGTTTTAGCCCATGTCCTTGACCTAAAGTTGGATTAACCAACTTTATATTGAATATTAGAAATGTGCCATGACTAACCAATTTTTACTGTCAAATAATGATAATTTGGGGGTGCTATACTTACCACTAAGTGATCTCTTGCTTACTGCCCACTCTGCCATCAACCATGCACTGCACCATCTGCTGAAGTAAATTTGATGGAAGAACTGAAAATGCAGGAACAACATGCAGTCATGTTTTCCTTGTTTTCTTCTTCATTGCAGAGATCAAGAGAGGACTAGCTAATGTATTCTATTGTTAGTTTGCCTTTGTAAGATATTACTCCCTGAGCCTTGAGACAGAAGGGTATATCTTCTGCTAATCCAACCCTCTAGAGGCATTTTAGCAGCTAATCTGGTTGAATCAAATCAGTCCTGCTGCATATGATTAATTTTGGGCCAATTTAATTTTTATTAGTCATGGGTTTCAGTCACCTACAGTTGCGTGACTGTAATTGCCCTTGAGCACACGGAATTCCTTTGTAAATTTGATTTGAAAATACATCGGGGTAGCCCCGCCTCCTCGTCACCTATTTGTGCCCTGCTAATCTTACCGTGCCTAGATTCGTGCCCTCTTAAATATAGGTTGGCAAAATAAAACCTTTACAGGCGAAACTGGTGAGTCAATTTGCCTTCTAATTGTGGGATTTCTCGAGTGAATTTAGTGCTTTAGAATGTGGTGCCTATGGCACCCATGAAAGGATTAGTTTATGAGGGCCAGCTCTTAGAAACAGCCCAACAATAGTGCCTTATCCTCAGGATCGCTTATCAGTCAATGGGAGTTTGTTCTCAGGAGGGCCAGAGCCAATGGGTAAACTCCTGTTTATGCTAGCCGAGGAACTCTGTCTTCAATGTTTGGATAAATTATCACTTTGTATCCTGTCGAGGTAGAGTAGTATGGGGAGCTTAGAGGAGTCTTCAGCTTTTGCTCATGCAGCTTTGAGTCACTTTGCTCCTGCCTGTGCAACAGAATAAATTTATTTTCATGTGGAGATGTGTTGCCTCATCTTTTTCTTCCCCTCTCCCACCCATAAATCCCCTCCAGCTGAACCGATGAAGCTGGAGCATTCCCAAGAACTGCATGGGTCTTTTGGGATCCGGACAACCTGGGACTCCATAACGAGGACGGTAATAATGCCTCTAATGAGTGCCAGAAAGAATAATGATTTTTCTTCTGTGGTTAGTGAAGAGGAAGTAACAACTCACTCAGTAACAACAACAAGGTTGGTTTTGGCCAGCACCAGACAGAGCTGGTTTGGAACTAATGTTCCTGATACCATTACACCACTCCCAGGCACCAATCTGGCTTTTTTAGGGACTGGATTTCTGCATCTCACGGTAAGCATTAGGTCCGAGATGTCTGTGTTTGATTGGTATGACTTGAGAAAGTGCTTCTTGTTTAACGAGTATAGGGTAAGAGCATATGAAGGGAAAGCCACACTATCTCTTCCAATAACATTCTCTCTTTACTAAAATCCCATAGAGATATAGCAGACATCGGTGGTATTAATATTATGGGACTTAGCTGATGCTAAGAAGCATTTGGGAAAACTTTGACTGACTGGCTCAGGCAGTTGCTAATGAGGATGTATCACTTACAGGGATATGGCAGAGTAAAGAGGTTTATTTCTCAGTGTGCCATTGCCCCGTCTGAGAGATGAGAGAAATATTCAAGCAAATGGGAAACACGAGGAGTTGTAAACCTCTGCCCTGCCTCAGCCCTGATGACATGAAGCAGCTAACAATGGTTTCCTCCCTACCTTATCAGAGCACAGAGACACCGTGATGCTGTGAGCTGCAGGATCTCCTTTTTGCACGGAGATCAACACCCAGGGGCAACAGCCTGGAGAGAATACAGCCAAGAGCTGCTATCCTAGGCAGAGCCTGATGAGAAATGGCTCGAGGCACCCAGGGGGGTTCCCTGTGCAAAACACTCCCCCCGGAAGAAAGAACAGAAATGCTGCTGATTTTAGAGACACCAGAAGTTTCAGGATGTAGCTCTGCCTGCCTCTGCGGAAACAACTCATCATCCATGTTACCCTTGAGACTTCTGGCTGATGTTCCCTTCTTCCATTAGCCACCGAATTCTCTGAGGTTTCTCTGGGAAGGAATCACTCTGCTTTTCTCAAAGCATGGGAAAAGGGATTTATTTATTTGTTTAGATGTTTTTCTGGGCTGTGCTTTTCCCCTCTGACAGTGGAGGTGGTTGGAATGTGTGAATAGAGATAATGTGAACAGATTGATCTGCACTAAATGAATCTCAAGACAGTTTCTGCGAGAAACCTATTTGAAATGTCTTTATTATTTTAAAAGAGAAAACTTCAGCCACAGGATTTTACCAAGGATACAGTGACTTATTGTGTTATGGGCTCCAATAAACCTTGGATTCCAAAATAGATACAGTCACTATGAAATCATGTGCATGAATTTTTCGAATTTATTCCAGGCCTTGGAGTGTATTTGCAAGTATACAATTCTTAATATTGTGTTTCACCTAATAGAACTGAATTCTTATATTGTCATTGTGGAAAGCAATGAGACATTAGGTTTAGTCCCACCAAAGCTAATGAAGCTCTCTGGGGACTACTCAACATAGACAAAATTGTTTTAACCTTAGTGTAGTGCTGAAAATTATAATTGTTCAGGATATACGCTTGTCATTGTATGCTTTTCACTGTACAACTCCCTCAACTGCTTCAAAACTCAGTATTAAATACTGACTTTAGGTATCTATATTTTTCCATCCAGAGGGGAAAGGAAAAACCCAATAACAAAACCTCAGCTGTAAACTTCAGGGTTAAAACATTTCTGAATTTCTGCTCATGCCCTTCATGGTATCTTTCAAAAGGAGGGGAAGCATAACTGGAAGCCTGTAAGTACAATTTATATGCATTTTAAATGGGCTGAGCTAACATTCAGTTTAATTGGAAAGAGTCCTGAATGCAAAGCAAAGCCTTCCCACACTGTAGAAATCCATATGTTAAAAAGCTTCCTTTTTTTTTTAGAATTTCACAGCACTATAGCCAAGAGTTGCTAGAACAAAGACCCTGTGCTGTCCTGTTTTGAAAATAAACAAATTGACAAATCTGTTCTTTGTGCCACAGCCACCAGTTCCTTGGTATATTTGCAAATGCAGAAATATAAAACTGAATAATCTGCTTCTCTCAAGACTGCACATTAGGCAATTAAGGGGGTATGTTTGCAGGCAGCCACACTGGGCATTAGGCACACGACTATTAACAATAATAAGAATTGGGCATTTAATTCCCTTCATAGGGATGAAAATGTATCTCTGCTGTTTAATGCAAGCCAGTGTAGTATTATGTGATAAACATGGATCAATAGCAAAGGATTTTTAAATTTAGAATGCCGTTGCTCTACCACAGAATTGGCAATAGAGAGTGTTTCTCAGTAATAGAACCAGTCTACCTTTGCTGAGACAGGAGCAAAGTTATCTGAGGAAGTAGCAACTCTGTCATTTATTTTAATGAGGCTTGTTCCCCAACAAATGCTGTTTCCGCACTCTCAGGAAGGTTCCAGTAATGCTATAAAAAATAAAAAAGCCCTAACAAATGCTCGAGCATGTCTGTGTTTATATAACCTCAGATCATGGCATATAACAGGGCCCTGTGTTCATGCAGTAGCACAGTTATTTAACCATATGTATCTGCCCTTGTTGGATATCCAGCTTTTTAGTCCAATTGATAAACTGTTTGCTACATATCCTTAGGTGATTCATATGTTTGTTGAGCACTAAAACCTCAGATTCAAACTTCCTCAGATGGATATTTGAAAACCTGTTGCTTTTAGGACATTAGGGATTCATTATCCTTGTTCCTTTCCACGGCATTTTTACACAACCTTTTGGCTTACCAGTCCCATCCCAGAGGTATGCCAGTGTAAGTCTAGGGAGAAAACCAAACCAAAAGTGACACACAAGTTCCATTTACTTTAAGTTTGTATTTCATCAGTCTAGCAAACCCAATGGGAAACCTAATTTCTAAACATGAACAATATTGAGTAACAGAAGCTGTATTTAAATTAATTGGTTCATGCCAAAATTGTTAGACTTCACTAGGAAAAAATATATTTTTGACTAGAAATATCATCAGGCATATCAGCACTACTTGTGTTAAATGTAGTAACTGTATTTTAATGCACTGTTACCTAACGCTGAAGACCCAGCATCTACTTCTGACATTTTGAAAAATCTGAGAAGTTTGTACTTGGATGTTTACAATTATTTTCTTCACCAGGTAATCACTTAATCTGGTTTAGACAGGTATTTCTGTTTGGGGAGGGCACTTGACCCTTTTTTTTCCCTGCAAGTGCCTCTCTTCATGCTAGTGCAAGTTTATGGTGAAAGAGAGATTGTTCAAGAAACCAGTCTGGGAAAAATATGATGTAGAAAAGGAGGGGGGGAAGTTTAGAGAATATAAACAGAAGAAGCAGCAAAAGAAAAATTATGCAATGGTATAGAATCAGTATACCAGCATGTGGTGAAAATCTAATGTTCTTTTAGCAGGCATGTTTTTTTGAGCATGCTAGTTAGAGTTTCTTTTACAGCAATGAGTTGCCATGCCTTGTCATATACAAGGCTGTGGGTTTACTATGGATTAACTTGTGACATTTTTAACTTTCCTGAAGCAATTTTGAAATCTGAGTTAGACTAAAAGCTTAGACAATGTTTGTTCCACAAAGAAGTAATTGATGAAAAAGTATTTGATGACTAGAAGAAGTTATGGACCTCTCATTTGCAATTAAACCTTATTCATGGAGAAACTTCATACTAGGAAATTGGGGTTGTCGTGCTTTATGATTCAGAAAGTGTGGGCAATGCTTGTAGCAGTGTGAAATGGAACTTGAGCTAAGCAACAAAATCATTTCTTCTCATATACCAGCAACAACTTATTCCTGATGCCTCTAAGGAAAAAAAAGCTTAAACTGGAAAAAAAAAAAAATCAGAAACACACAGACTTTTTCTGCAAAGTATAGCAAATGACACTTGTTAACACTTACATTTAAGGTAGCAGTCAGTTTACTGTAGTCCACAGTAAGGTTTATAATCTGCATGGTACTTTTTGATACTCTTCTTTTACAAGAAACCATCAAAGATAAAGCATAATTGAAGAATTCTGTGGTAAAGATGCCTATCAGCTGCCCTTTTGCCTCATCATTTCTCTATTGTGAGCTTCAAGAGAAGGTGATAAAATATCTTGCTGGCTCAAATGCTACATTATGTGTTCTTTTCCACTGTTAAACTCTATTTTATAAGTGAAAGCCAAATTCCACATGTGATGAAGCCTTTTCATTCTGTTGTGGTATAGGTTTGTAAAAGGTTAAGCTAAAGTGTTCTGAGTCTAGTTTCAATGTATAGTCCACGGACAAAAAGGAAAAAAAGTATTTAATAACATTTTTTATTAAAAAGATATCTTTGTTTGGCAATTTCAGCCTGCAAAATTCTATGAAATGGAATATCATCCAAGGTTAATCCAAGGTTATCCATGAAGTATTGGCAGATTTATGCCATGCCACCCTTTCCTGTGCTTCTTAGACAAACACAGTGAGTATGCAATACATGACTTTAAATATGTAGAAAAAAATACCAATCCATTTGAAGCCAGCAGAAGGTTTTTCAGAGAAAATACCCAGGCAGTAAAGATGCTACAAGGGATAAGCAAAACCCACTTGATTGTTTAGATGACTCTTAGGGGTCAATGGCTGAATGCAGAAGCTGCTTCTATTTGCCATAGCAGCATAACAGAGCTGTTCTCTGCCAGAGGCAGTGCTACCAAGGTGAGGGGTCTGGTCAGGTGTATCAGGGGATACAGAGTGTAAAACATGGATCCATGCTTTACAGACACCTGTGTCTCAGTGCTGGCAATGCATCTGCTGCTATGTCATTGCTCAGAGGAATTAAGGAGCCCAGGCTGCTGTCCTAAGCAGACGCTTATCTTTGACACTGAGGAACTGATTGGTATAAGCTAGTTAATGCCACAAAATGAAGGGAATTATCCTTCAGAAATAAAGAAGCAATCAGATTCTTCAAATGCTGGGAGTCTAAAAATGAATGACTTACCCAATCCTAGAAATAGTCCTGCCTAATTTTATAATTCCTCTAAATTAGACTAGCCACATGCTTACTGCTAAGCTCAAATCTGTCTGCAGGATCTAACATATGTTAAATCATGTGTCTGATTCCCTGCAACCTATTCTGTAACTCAAAAATGCACCAAAAAGCTGTCCTGTAATTTCCATTACCTACCGACAAATGAAAATAAATTGTGACTGTTGCTGAAATTTCCGTGACCCAGGAACATTTTGTGAAAAATGTGTTTGTACTAAAACCCACCAAACCCAAAAAGGAGGAGAAATCTGTGTTTCCAGGGAATATTTTACTTTCTTACAAAAACCAAGAGCTGCAATGGAAATCACTTTTCTCACCACAGAAATACAGTCACCTCCAAATAACTATTTTTGGGAGTTTCTTGTCATAGCTATAATTGAAAGACTGTGAAGAGTTACTTCTTTTGAACATGTCGAACCTGAGTAATTCCTTTTCTGATTTTGTGAAAATGCAAAATTAAGTGTGATTTTTAAAGTATGTACTTTATTTGGAAGGGAAGTGGTTTACAGCATATTGAAGCTAAGAAGTAAAATTCAGGTCACACTTGTGAAGGACTGCCCTGATTTCTTTACAGATAACTGATTTCAGCATGAAATATTAGGCACTCGGTTAATTTGCAACTTGAATTTTTATTCATGGCTCCTTGACTTAAGCAGCTTTGTTTCTCCTGGATGCAGTTGCGCGATGCTTGGTTCCTACACAAGTGAGTGGGGAAAGCTCTCTTGTGATGCTGGTGCAGAACCCAAGTGAAATTGCTTATAAACTCTCTGGCTTGGGCAGGCTTACTAGTTCCTTCTTTTCTTTCCTAAGAATTACTGTCTGCATCAGGCTAAAATCACTGGTAACCCAGTGATTTTCATCCTGATTAATTTCAAGGTTAGTCACTGCTCAGCCCTTGACTTGGTGAGTGTTACTTCCGACACTGCCCTCCAATTGACCTCGCCATTGGGCTTGTGGAGGGAGCTCTGATAAGGGGTGAGTGCCAGTTCAGCTGCATGCAAGCTCTGAGCCAGGTGACTGAGTCACCCAGACCTTGTGTATCACTCTCTCCACGTGGGTGATGCTGCAGGCTGTGACCTTTACGCTGGGGGTGCTGAGCTTAAAGCACTGAACCTGTCTCTTTCGGTGCCTGGGTTTGCTTCCAAATGTCACTGCTTTTGTAAGGTAGCAGAATCACTCTTTTGACAGGTACCACAGGAAAAAGAATTTAAAAAAAAAAAGTAACCCAAGCAACTGAACCAAAACAAACAAAAAGAAAAAAAACAAAACAAAACCAAAAAGACCCAAAAAACCAGCCCCCCCCCAAAAAAAAACCAAAAAAAAAAAAAAAAAAACCCCACCCAAACAAGGGAATAAAGCTTCTGCTTTTTAAAACAGAGAAAAGTTCCACCAAGTGTACTCCACATGCAGTGTCAATGCTTACCCTCCCATAATCAGTTGTTAGCTATCATCTCCCCTCCTTGATAGTTACCTCTCACCTTCTTAATCAAATTGTCACAAATAGGTCAGGAATTCTTGCTACTGGTTTCATTCAGTAACACCTCTTTATCTCTTACTTGTCCTAAGTCCCATCCAATTTTCTCCTACTTTTCCATGTGCTCTGTTCTTAGGACAATCACTTCTGTCTGATTGCTGCTACAAGGCCCTGATTGCAATTCTTCACTGATGAGAGGGTGCCGGCACTCAGAGCTTAGGGTTGTATTCCAAATTCTGCCAAAAACATCCTGACTTCAGGCAGTGCATTCTGGATACGTTTGGTTACACAGACTATTTGCTTACTCCAGAAGAAAAGAATAAACGGGAATCAGGAAAATCAATCCCAAAATGATTTTATATGTTTCCTGTCAGAATTCACGGGCTATAGCTCACAATTATTATAAATCCATTTCACCTCTGATAAGGCAGTGCTTCTCTTGTGGGAGGCTGGAGGTGTATCCCTGTTAATGATTGTGAGCTTGTCTGTAACAAGCTTTCCCAGAACAAGGTGCTGTCTGACACGCATCTGATAAGTGTGAATAAACCATTAACAATCTGGGTTCATTAACAATGGACCAGGTTGGTTTGGCTTCCTCATTTCATGGTGGCTTCATTTTTTGCAGATTGTGTGTATTACAATAGGATTTATCTTAGTAAAAATATTGGCTTTTAATTGTTGGATTGTACTGAGTAATTCCCAGCTCCCCCCTGGGAATTCAGCTGGTTTTCCCCACTGACTAAAAGAAGATGAGTTTTCTGCTGGTTAATGCACAAGCCTGGGAATTGGGGAGTCCAGTTCCTTTATTCCCAGTTGTGTCGGTGATTTACTTGGGGATTTCTCAGTGCCTCAGTTTTACCCAAATAATGGCATTACTTACCTTTTGATAGGAGTGCTAGGAAAATCCCTGGCTTGTTTGCTGCTTCACTGAACATGAAGTTGCTCTGCACTTACTGAGGGCAGATCAGCCATTCAACTAATCTGAGCAATAGCTGGAGACACTGTGATTCTACAGAAGGTTACAGCCTGTGTCTTGGAGTGTAATGTTGTGCATAAGCTGCACATCACTATTGTCCCAGCTCTACTGGGTGCTCTCTCTGTGGTTTAAATGGGAGCATTGGAGGATGCTGTGGCAGTCTGAGCAAATGAATCTTATGAGGCTCTCTGCAGCATCTCAATGTCTTTGAATATTTCCTAATTAAATTTCCAACCTGTTTAAAATATTCCCATTGTTTTCATCTACCCCTCCACCCCACCTACATGTGTAAATATACAAATACACACTCACACCAATCTCTTTAGACCGTCAACTTCTCTCTCTTCTTTGTCCAGGCTGACAAAAATGTGCATAAAAAATACAAACTCCAAAAAATCCCAACAACTGAGAAACAGGGGAAGATTTTAAAACGCTGTTCCCTTCATACATAAATTTTTCTAAGGGATTAGAAATGAAAAGACACCTTTGTTTTTATTCAGGAGTGATATTGTGAAGCTAATTAGTTTTAAATTTTTTTTTCAACACCCTCCTGTATATTATCATTATGCCAAGAGTAGGTGTACAATGCTTCCTCCTCTATAGTGAAATTGCTTGGTTATATAATCATATTAAGATGACTAAGGAGGGAAGATAATATTTGGAAAATGCTTTTAGATTTCAGGAGCTTTTAGTCCCACATAGATGTATGAATATGCATGCATAATGTGCATGCATGCATATGTTCTCTCATATATATATATGTATATACACACACGTGCATATAACTACAGCCCCTTTGCCTCTCCACTGTGCACCAGAAAGACCTTCAATAATGTCCTTTTCACAGGCTATTTGATTTCACAAAACTTTCTAATCTCCAAATGACCAATTTTAATCACTATCACCCAGTTCTCTAACATGGTACAATAAAATAAGTATCAGAGACCAATTACTTAATCAAGCCAGTGACAGGTTATACCTACACTGCTCCACTGTGTATATTCCTAGCACCAGCAGAAGCTTCTGCTGTTCCATCTTTGGTTTTTTTTTTTTTTTTTTTTTTATTTCTACCCTGCAGCAGCAGCAGCAGCAGCTCTGATTGCGACAACCAATACACATGGTTGGCAGGATGAAATGCAAAATAACAAAACCTACCGTCTGCCTTGCTTTGTGGATAATATGCTGCAACAACCAGCCATTTCCTGCCCGTGGCTGTGTCAGCTGAGCCGTCCACACTCCATTTTTTCATTGGTATTATTTTTTTCAGCGTCTATGAAATCTGGAATGGGACACAGCATGCTTGGAATGTGGCCAATATCCTGTTGAGTTAGTAGAATGGAAAGAAAATAAAAAGTACACTGACCCAATTTCTTTGACTAAATATATTGGGCCATAACAGCAAAAGCTAAGAATGTGTTTAGTCTCTGAATCATTTTTCAGATGAAGTGGCTTAGGACAATATGTTTCAAATGGAGATGGAGATCAGGTAGTGAAGCCTACTCATCAGGTTCTCCATTGGCTTCAAACATCTCTTTACATCCCAGGTCTCAAAGATTTAAAAGTAAGTTACATTTTTTCTTTTTGTTGTTTGTCTTCCTAATTTAATTTACCTGAAAATTTCTGTCCATTAACTCTTTTTTTTTTTTTTTTTTGGTCCCTGTTTTAATTAAAAAAATTAAACGAACAAAAAAAAAAAAAAACAAACAAAAAATTAGTCAGTGATTTTTTCCTTTATGTGACAAGTATCAACGCTTAGGACTTGTGGAGACTGTGTCCCTTACTCTCTGGTGTGAGCAGAAATGCAGCTGGCTGCATCTGGAAGTGAGGAGAAACATAATAGCACAATCAGTAAGTTTTTCAAATGCAAAGTGGAGGATGCACTTAAAATCTGATGATAATCTAAACTGAACAGCTTGTGCCTACCTTTGGCTCCCCCACACCTGTGCCATCCATGCTGCCATCCCAGGCAGCAGTGCTGTTCCAGAGAGGAGTGTGCCAAGGGGTCGGCTGCTCTGTTCTGGGAACTGCATCCCAAGGAGGACCAAGCAAATCCTGTGACCTCTTTCTCAGTTTCCTCATTCATAAAATGGGGACAGTGCTCTGCCTCCATCTTTTCAGAACACCTGGGTATATCTGAGTGCAGAGTGGGAGGACACAATGGGAGCCAAACAGCACTGTTCTCCAATGCCATATGGCCAGATAGGTTGCCAGCATTCAGAGATAAAGAAGCCAGATTAAATTACAAGTCCTCCCTCAAAAAAGGCCAAACCCAACAACAACAATAAGAAAGCCCAAAACCCCAAGAACAAACAAGAATTAAAGGCTTAATTTAGCACTAATAAGCAAAATGCATTTTAGAAATGTCTGGCCATATAAGTATTCCCTTGCAGCACCCCACCTGCTGGTACTGGCAGAGTAATATTAGTACCTGCAGTACTCCTCCAGTACATCCCATCTTCTTCAGACCTACAACATAAGGTTCCTATCTTACTGTCCTTCTGCTTTCAGCTTTTCTTTCCAGAGATCTCTCATATAATGCTTAAAAACTTTAGAAAGAGTTATGCACCAGGAGTGAATGAGAGAAAAATATAGCCAACCGTGTGGATTTGGATTTCACTTGGTCCTGAGCTCTTGCCTAATTCAGAGATCATTCAAGGTGAATCCTGAGTTTGGTTTTGGGAGCCTCTGTCCTCAACACTGAAAACCTTTTTCATGGGACAGAGAGGCCAAGATCTGAAGAGAGGGGAGGGATCAAGCACCTGAGTGAGGGCAAAAAGGACATTTTGATGAAACTTGTAGATATTTCTGTCCAGGAGAGCTTTCCTTTCCCTTATGACTGCAGATGAACATGAGCCAAGGTGCTTTAAGGTATCCTGCTAGTCTTGGCAGAGGAGTGAAGAAGAAGTGTCCAAAATGATAGCCTGGGGAGTTGTAAGGACAAAAGCCCAGGCTGAACCATGAACTGGTATTACTCCAAGCAGCCTGAAAACACAAAATCAGGAATCCCAGGACCCCAGCAATTTATGGGTTTGACTCTAGATGTTTTTCAGGGCAGGGGTTTTCCATGCAACTGTTTCAGAGGCAACATCTGCATTATAGAACATTCCTGTTAACAGGGCTGGGTGAGACGAGCTAACAGTGTGGTGGTACAAGTTCTGGGCACTGATAGGAAAACACTATTATTTGGTGCATTTTTATTTCAGACAAGAGGTTTCTTTGCATGTGAATCCCCAACCAAAGTCTGTTCATTGTAAGAACTGACAGAAGTGAAACTAAGTGAAGGAAAGCAGATGGCTGAAACGTTGAAAAGAATCAATAGGCCCAGTTCTGATGCATCGATATTTTGGTGTGGACACACTCAGAATTGATGTTTAAATGTCAGCTGGGCCCAATTTGCAGCATTTCAAAGCTGCCTTTGTGTTTTGAATTCAGCAGGACTGAAGGTCAGAAGTTTTGCTAAGTATTTGAATCCAATGATACATTTTGCAAACATTCAGTTTTATTTGAAAAGATATTCTTTTATCTTGTTCCACTGGTAGTAACCAAGGTGGAAGAACAGAGAGCAGGCATAAGTTCAAAGCTCGGTCAAAGGACAACAGTTGCTTATGCTGTCTTGACTCTAACACTCCCAGTATTGCTCCTGAAAAACTAGATAGCTTCAAGCCTGATTTTTTCAGTGTAGAATTATATTACACTAATAAGTTCCTTTCTGTCTGAATTCATAAAGATACTGCGGCAAATAAAACTCTTCACTGAGTTGGTTGGTTTTGATGTGTGCATCTTTTGTAGTAGAATTTTCTATTTAATAGAAAGTGTTGATAGCGCAGTAAAGAACATAAAAGATATGTATTTCCTTTTTAATGCTATACATTTAAATTATCAGGACTTCAATTAGTACAATGTAGCAAAGTCTCTTTAGAATGAACAGAAATGTGCGTTTAAACCTTCTGAAGAGTTAGTTATGAACCTTAAAATGCAGTAGAAACAAGAGCTACATGAAATCATATTAAAAATATTCAGTGTATCAACATCCAGTAGAATAGTTTGTTTTTAAAATCTATTTAAAGATGTTTTTTAGCCCTGTCATGGTTACATAACAGTATTTTGGACCAGCAGAAATCATAGTTCAGTTGTCCATTTCACAAACCTGAGCAAAGTCCTCCCTTCTTTACACAGAGTAGGGTCTTCGGGAAGTAGTAATTGAAATTTAGGCAAAACGGATGCTTTGAACAGTATTTTGCTAAGTAAATTCAAAGGGACAGTTTTGAACCCATTCTAACTGAAGCACATGTCACTCAGTGTGTGCCACTGTGGTGACATTCACTGTGTGCTTTGCAGAGGAGCAAAGGACTGCATGAACAAGTCTAGTCAGGATGGGGGAGTCAGGCTTCAGAGCTGTTAATAGGCTACAGTTTGCTTGAAATTAGTAGGACTGGAGGGTGTTCAGAGTTTTTCAAGAGAGTTGCATTTATTTTCATCTCAGCTACATTACATTCTATGAGTGACAGATGTGTGGCAAAATAGAGTACTGAAATTTTATTTTCAGTTCTGAACTGTGAAGATAGAACAATGCATGTCACATTTCAAAAAGGCTACAAAGGAATATCCTAAACAGTTAACAGAGGCACTAGAAGGAAACAAAATAGAAGAGCTTTGTAAAAAAATTGAGAAAAAAAATCCACCTATATTTATATCTGTAAAACAAGGAATCTTCAGAACTTTCTGAGTAATAGAGGAAAAGAATTATCTAAAATCCCAGGCAGAAAAATGAATTTGAAACTGTGCTTTATTTTGAAGGAAATCTTGGATGTACTTCTGTTGAGCTGAAGATTCTGTTTGTGAGGAGGGGGCTAGGAGACACACTGGAGGAAAACATTCCCAGCTTGCACGACACAGTCGGGATGGGTTGTCTGGAGGATCAGAATAGGATACAATTATGAAATCATCCAAACATGAAGGTCAGCTTGTCCAAAAGTCATGTAAACAGGATTGTGGTTAGGAATCAAGAAGGCAGGCAGTTAAAAAGACCACAAAACCAAAACCAAACCCAAACTGACCTTTAAACCCCCTTGTAACAGAAAAATTTTTAAAAAATAAAAAGGCGGAATTTAAAAGTTAATGTAAGATTTGGTAGCTTGATATATGAATACTAGAGTGAAATTTGGAGATTCAGTAAGCTCTGAATAATAGCTAATTAAATCAAAGACTCAGGAATGGAAATATACCATGAGATACCCTCTCTGGAGGAAAGCTGGGTCCTTCAAAGAGGTCTTTCACTGCTACTGTGAATCCTTCACTGGGGAAGATGTGCTTTATGTAAGAGCCTTCAAGAGTTGAAAGAAATTACATGCCATGTTTTCCTTGTCTATCTTACAATTACTTAGCAAACACAAAGGTCTTTCTTGTCCTCATTTATTCTGTGTAAGAGGAAAGAATAATTAAGTAGAGCTCTGAAAAACCAAAATAAAAGAAAACAGGATCAACTTCATTGCCATGTGCCCAATTCAGACCTTAGAGGCATGTTATGTCTCTAATATTGTGAAAGAAAACTTCATTCACAACGACCCTTTCGACTTCCTTGGAATGACATTTTACTTGCAGTGATTTTTAGCGGCTGGTTCGTTGGCTTGTTTGTTTGTTTTCATTAGAGGAGTCTGCTAAAGCATATTGACTTAACACAAAGTCACCTTGGCATCAGTTGCAATAGCCCCCAAAGCAGTGCTTGGATTTGCAAGCCTAACTGGCTTTGTGTTCTGATGCTTTTTTTAAGGCTTTTGGAAGTTAGAGTTGAATCAGTCCTTAACACCTCTAACCATGCACCTGCTTCCTGATCTTAACTGTTTGAAATGTAACATTCTCCATCATTTCTCCCCAATCTTTAAAAAATAGTCTTATTCCCTACCCTCATTTTCCTGTTAGATTTTGTGAATAACAGTCCACAGCCTTGAGTTTTATGACTGTAGAGGCCCCCCCATAGCACAGGAGTCTCAATAATTCCACTTACTCCATGTGTGCTCCCTGCACTGTGCACAAAGGGGAGACTTCATCCCCCAGGGTTATCTCAGCAGTATCTTCCGCAAACACATCCCTTCTTTAAAAGAAGAAAGGATCTACCTTTTCATCCAGCTTAACTTTGTCTAGACAACAAATGCAGCCAGGTTTTGTGCAGCTGATTTATCTTCCCCAGCTGACTAAGCTAGAGTGGATGTGATTCACAAAGCTTTGCTTTTTATCCCATGTTTTTCTTTCAAACTTCTCTGGCTGCTTATCTATGCTTGTACCTGGAAACCTGGGGAACTCTAAGCAGCTATCCCACTCCACAGGCTGAATGCCAGTCACCTCAGCAGGGATACACTAGTGGCAAAATGAGACTTTGGAGAGTTTTATGGGTAACATGCAGTGCAGATGATGCAGATTTCTTTATTTTCCATTTCAGAAGTTCTTATTGTTTCTTCATGTGATACAGTTTTATCTGTAGTTTTCTTGTAGCTTATACAACATAGGTGCCTTTACAGCTCAGGATAGGTGTTTTTCTGTGTTCTTATTAATTTAAAGAAATAAATATCTTGATGAGAATGACCTTCATTATACTTCAGACCTGATCATTGCTCCCTGTGGGCTCCATTACCTCCGTGAAAGCCAAAGACAAAGTTCACTCAATAATTAGAGGGACTGGAGTTGTTCTGGTCTGAGAACCTGACACCCCTGCTGTGCTGAATGGCAGTGTACAGATGAGGGATTTGAGAGTGAAGAGACCAAACTAAATTAAGGCTGCCTAAGGTCTGCCTTGTGCATTAACTTGCAAATAAGGTGGGGGCACAACAAAAAATGAGTGATCCTTCTCCTAAGTAGTCTTAAATCATTCCCATTTAGGATAAGCCTCAACAGGTTGATGCTAGCTTTTGTTTGCAATTCAAACCTACAGTAAGATGAGATGAATGTATAATAAAAAATATTGTTGTATGTCAACTGACAGGTCTAGTACTTATCCAGCAAAACTTGTTGTATTTTTCTGTGCAGCCATCTGTTTAGAAAAGACATTATATGTAAGAAATTGTTACCATATAAAATATGTATAAATGTATACTTGCGCACACACGTGCCTGCAAATACGTATGTGTGCACATATCTGAACTAATCAGTGCATAGCAAGAATACTTATTACAAAGAGCAGACCTATTGCTATTAAATTCATGGACAAAATTCCTATTTTAAACAGCATTTCCCTTCTACATTACCACCTACTCCTGCCCTGAAGGGCTATCTGGATGTATGACCCACAGACAGCCTGTCCTGGAAGTGTTCCATGCACCAGTTCAGGGCCCAGGACAGCTCCTGTGTACAGGGTTTGTCTGAGTACCTCGTGGAAAGGCTGCATCCAGCTTGGATTTTTGGAAAAAATTGAAGCCATATATAGATATAACTGAGAATTAGATGCCAACAATGAATGAAGATGCTTAAAATGGAACTTTGGTGGGACTTCGTGCAATACTGCCCTGCTAGTGGGTTACATAGCACACGTCTAGCTGTGGTGGGGCTGTCCTCGTTTCATTTCAGGTGGGAAAGAGTTGATTTTCTTCCTAGTAGCTGGTACAGTGCTGTGTTTTGGCTTTTGTGTGAGAATAATGGGGATCACGCACTGATGTTTTCTGTAGTTGAACAGAGCTTACTCTAAGCCAAAGACTTCTTGGTTTCCCATGCTCTGCCAGAAAGCAGGTGCACAAGAAGCTGTGGGGGAGTGTGGCCAGGACTGCTGCCCTGTACTGGCCAGAGGGATATGCCACACCACAGAATGCCACACCCAGTACCTAAACTGGGGGAGTTGGCTGGGATGGACTGATCACTGTTCAGGGATGGGCTGGACATGGCTCAGCAGGTGGTGAGCAGCTATATTGCGCATCACTTGTTTCTCTCAGATTTTTTCCCTCTCTCTCCTTTTAATAGCTATTATTATTAGCAGTAGTGTTTGTATATTGTTATTATTATTATTATTATTACTGCTGCTGCTGTTGTTATATTTTTTTTTGTTTCAATGATTGAACTGCTCCTATCACAACCCATGAAGTTTGCCTTTTCTTTCCGATTCTTCTCCCCAACAGGGGATGGGGTGGGAGTGATTGAGTGGCTGCACGGTATTTAGTTGCCAGCTGGGGTTAAACCATGATGTGTGCTGGGCAGTAGTGGTGAACTTTGTGGCTTCTGTGGCCTTTCACAACATTTTACTCTCTGGAACAGCTCGGCTAACTTTTTGGCTTCCAGCGTCTGTTTTTGCTAACATCCAGTTATGGCATCTGGCCCACCTGCAATCCCAAAACCAGGAGGAGCTACTGCATTCTATTTGAAAGTGCTCTTGGTGCATACCCATCTGTATCAGGTGTGGAGGGCACTTTCCAAAATGTGATTCTGGCCATTTCATTTTTAGTATGTGTTTTTAAGCACCCCAGTTTCCCAAAGAGTATATTAACAATCAACCCCTTCATTAGGTGTCCCCGGAGAGGGAAGCAGGAAGGTGAGGCTGCCTTTCATCTCTGCTTTTGAAGCAGTGTGCCTGTGTGGAGGGGAATGTCAGGATATTCCATCGACTTTTCCAGCTTGTCCTTTCGAATCATATTTCTGACTGAGAGGAAGCAACCAGCAGAGCTGGTCTCAGATGCCTGAACGGTGGGTGTCTGTCTCTCTGGGCTCCCTGAGGAGCCCAGCTTGCTCTCATCTGAGGGCATGAGGGTCCTGGGCAGGCAGGAGGGGCGAGTAATTTGAGTATGCCCTTCTATTTCAGCTTTGCAAGGGATTAGAGCAGGGCATAGTGGCGCTGGGGAAAGAGGTGGAACTGGGAAGGCACACAGGACAGAATGTCTTGAGCAACCCTCACCTCATTTATTTCCTTCCACAACAGCCCTTCTTTTATTTATGCTGGTTCAGTTTTCAATTCAGGTTTCAGTTCTATCCAGGCAGCAAGAAGCAACAGTGCCTGGAAAAGTGAGGGTGTGGTGGGGTATTTATTAATAGCAGTAGGAAAGGAAGGTAGATGGGAACTCTCAAAACCATCTTAAACCTCACTGCTGCTGAGCAAAAAGCTATTAGCAGAGGGTGCCATTGATTGTTGACATCATGACAGCAAATGTCTTCTTGATTCTCCACCTAGATTTTTTTCATCTTTCCTTTTCCTGGATACAGCTCCTTGGCTTGTTTCCCTTCTTTGTCATTTTGCCAGCTTCTTTTTTGGATCCTGTGATTAGAGGTGTGTTTCATGCTATGGTCACCAAAGCCATGGGAGTATTCCTGCCATTCTGTGACACCTTGGTGTATTATATGAGCAGAAGGAGTCATGTCCTGCATATTTTTCTTCCTGGTGGAGGTTATCTGTCTGTTGTGGGGTCTCTGACACATTCAATGCTGCTGGGTGTGTAAGAGCCACCTGTTGGTCCTGTCTGGGGACCAAGCTGTCACCAGCCTCCGCCTACTCCTGTTTGCATGGTCGTGGGTGAGGCAAGAGAAGCAGAATGTACAATGTGTTAATAGGAAATTTATACCACATTTGACAGCATTACTCTATTGATGGCTGCCAAGAATATGACTGGCATAACTTTCTTGGGTCTTTCTCTGATTTCAGATGTAAATTTGATATGTGTTCAGGAAAGCACATATTCAGGAGAATTTTAAAGAAGAATTTATTCCATATATAGCTGTATTGCAAGTATTTACTTTGCTGAATTAAATTCTAATCATCCTCAAAATTTCTTTTTATAATGTAAGTAATCACCTGTAGCAGTGCAACTATTTATAGGAATTGGAAATTTTAAAATCTGTGAACTTCCAAGAAATTTACTCCCATATTCCCATTTAGTGAATTAAAGAGAACCCAGATAAGAGACACCTATATAACTGAGGGTGAAAACCATCCACGTCTGTTATAATCTATGGTTAGTAATAGAAACAGTAATTTAAAAATTTTTTTTTTGTTCTAACACATGGCACTGAGATCCTACTGCAACGAACAATTTGAACCAAACGTCTCCCCACCCCAGCCCTTTTTTATAAAGAACGCTGTGCCTTCTTAGTGCGAAATTTTAGAAATGTTGCCTTACTGGCCTGTTACACCACCAATCCAGCTAATTCTTAAACTTTGTGTGTGTTAATACTCTCAGATAGTGCTTTCACTTTTGAAAGAGAAAATTTTTGAAGGAAACAAAGGCAGCTAGCTAGATTGATAGGAGTTAAATATCTCTCTTTGCTTTTATAAACACCTTACTCTAACATTTTTTGGCATCAAATGTGCAAACATTCTCTGCAAATTTTCATACTTGATACATGCTTTGTCTTGGCAAATTTCTGTAGTCCCTCTTGATGGAGGATGGAGTACTGACGTAGTTTAAGTAAATGTGATATATTAGTGTCCATCGTTGCTTTAACAACTGGAGAATACACAAACTGCCTCACTTCTATGTGTTCTACAGGCAACATAAAAAATAGAGAGCAGAGAAGAAAAGTCACAAAAATAATAACTTTGGATTTAAAAAAATATATATTAGAAGTTTTGTTCTTTTCACAGAATGAGTCACAATGAAAAAGAGAGCAAGGAAGCAGTGGAATGGAGAAGCCAAGGTGAAATGGAGTCCTGAGCCCCTTTGCTACCCTGTGTCCAGGTAAAAGACTGCCTTCTTTTCTGAGATGAGGTCAGCTTCATTACTTGTTTGCTCTGAGTCAGAGATCAGCTGTAGAAATACTGGTGTGCCTGGCAGAAAGGAGTCAAAGGAGCACAAAGCAGCAGGGTGACAAAGTGGCATACTGGCTCCTGGACTGAATTAACGTCACACAGGACTGCATGACAGTGTGCAAAAAAAGAAATGCAAGAACTGCAGGGAGCAGGGAACTCTTCAAAGGACTAAGGTCCAGTGCCTCTGAGCTTGTCTTAAAAAATAATGAAACGATGAAGAAAAAGATACAGTAGCAGATAGCACTGAAAGCTGAAGGCTTGCTTAACTCCAAAGCTGTATCATTAGAAAACAGGTTGAGAGAAAGGGGAAACATCAAGGGCTAGGCTAGAAAAGGAAGGCTGGAGAAGGGGGAGAGGGAAGACAGACAATTGTGGATGACATCTCACAGCCTGAGAAGAAACAAAAAAAATTATTGTTGCTTCCCAGTCAGTCACCAGGACAACAGCAGATTGAATTTGGAGCTGCCCGTAATAATTTATAACTACTTTGTCTTGGCTGGATTATTATGTTGCTTTTCCTGCTTTTGTTGGATTCATTAGCTTGACAGAGCTTCAACCAGAAAGGTAAGGTAAAGGGAGAAGAAAGGGAAAATTTTGGAGAAATTCGCATCTACAAAACTGTGATATGAGAATTTGTAAACTTATCACTCTTGTGATTGAAACTTTGAACACCTTTTGTGCTGTGAACTTTTGCCAGTGTTAAAAGAGGTACACAGAAAGAGAAGTGACAATGACATCCTTTGCTACTGTACAGGGACCTTCGGCTCCCTGTGTCCACTGCTGACCTTAAGCACCCAAAAAGAAAGTCCAAGAATGTGCTGGGATCTGGTAGGACCCCTTGGCCCTGACAGCCTGCTGGAAGGAGATTTACAGTGTCTGCACCACTGGAGAGCAGGGTGGCCTGCCCAGAGCCTGTGGAGGTGGGACGTGTCAGTGGAGCTGAAGCATGGTCCTGCAGAAGTTGTGCCTGGTACGTTTTGGAGGCAGGAATGACTGGGATAATGGGGAA
The DNA here is from genome assembly GCA_013399225.1 of Rhipidura dahli. Lineage (NCBI taxonomy): Eukaryota > Metazoa > Chordata > Aves > Passeriformes > Rhipiduridae > Rhipidura > Rhipidura dahli. The sequence goes on from VXAC01001776.1 coordinate 176,974, forward strand.
GCTGCAAACAGCTGTCTGAAAAGATCAGTTCAAAAAGTAACCCAGCTGTGGCGTAGCAGAGGTGGACAAGCATCAGGCAACATGCTGCACTTAGCACTTCAGCTGTCTGGAGGATGGAGGGATGGAGGCTGGCGGTGAGGGAGGGTGCCCTTCCACAGCAGGATAACAGATGAGTGACAAAAGTCCTGTTAGTCCATTCCTGCTGTGATACCGACACCTGTTAGGGGCAAAGATGGCAAACTGAGCACACAGGCAAATTGCTCACCATATGGTCTAATTTCCTTTGGAACCAGTGTGTGGTGAAATGCCGAAGAAACCATCCTACAGCCTGAAAGTATAATGCAGTGTTATGGCACTGGACCCTTAAGGATTGCTTTTTCAGAAGCCAAAGGTTTTATTGGGAATTGGCTGACCTGCAGACTTACATTCCTGGGACACCTCAGAGGCATATTAAAATTTTCAAGCAACAATTGTAGGAGGGTATTAATGGTTGTGGGGAAAACTCTTTTACAACTCTGAATTTTATCCTAACATCCAACTCTTGAGCACCTGAAAAGGGTGGAGATCTGTCTGGTGGGCTCCACCTATAAACCTATCCAGCTTCCTGCCAAAATAGCCACATTCCACCCAAGTATTTAAAAAAAAACCCCAAACATCACTGATTCCTCCATCCTCACTGCATGCACAAGTTTTATGGCTTCATTAAAGTGACAAATGTGAGGAAGGAGCAGTTTGGTATGTGTCATGCTTTGCACATTGCACTGATTTTATTACCTCTAACATTTTAAGGTGTCAGGGTAGAAAACATCCTGTCCCTATGCATACAAAAGACTGGTTAAATATGGTGGTTTCTCAACAGTTGGAATTAGGGCACATCCCACACAAATGTATTTGTGCAAATAATTCAGTATTATAGCCTAACTGTTTGGGTTGAAGCATCCATTTATATGCCCGTACTTTTCTTGACTTGTAGCTTTCCCTCCCAAAGATATTATGGCAGACCTCTCTTTCCCCCCGAGGCTGGGGTCAGCTTAGAAGGCTGTTTTAGGATTACAGTAAATAAACTTACAGAAAACATAAACAAGAAAAAGAAATGGCAACTCTGAGCCATACATCATTTTTCCTTCACTTTTTCTTTCTCCCTACAGCTATTACTGTACTCCTTTATGAACCCCAAATGCTCCTTGCTCCTCTGTGACAATCACTTTGTGAATTGTTTATTAGCTTGGAAAACTGTTTCTGTCTCTCAGGACAGGTGTCAGTAGAAGATATCCAGGACGAATTCTCTGTGAAGAAAGTACCTTTATGCCTTAGGAATCAATGAGCTATTCCAAATGATCCAGCACTCTGAACCATGCTGAACTGAAGACCAGCAAATGTTACCTTCCATCTCTTTCAGAGACTTTAGTGCTGTCTTCATTATCATCTCCTGTTCTCCCTTGCCAATTCTCTCAGCAGTTTGCCTCCTGTGCTACACACCAGCTGACAGATGTATCCTTTTCATTTCACATACTCTTAAAGCCTTGGGCACTGCTTTCTGGAGATATTTATACAGCTCTGGGACCCAGTTGCTGGAAAAGTAGTTTGTACTGAATATTTGTTACATGTTCTACAAGATCCCACACATTATTACTTTGCATAGAGTAAAACAACAACAAAAAAAAATGCTGATGCCTTTGTATGTATTTTGTATGAAAACTAAACAGTGCATCTTGCTGACAGTAAACCTCATTCTGACAGTCTTTCAAAGTTATCCTCCCTAAAAACATGAATTACACGACTAAAAATTTTCATATACTCCACAGTGTTTTCAGAATCTACCTGCCACCAAATTTCTTCATTTCCCAGAAGCAAATAGAGTAGGAGAATATCTTCCTTCTGCTCGCCACAAGACATTTCTTGTGTCCTTAACTCAAGCACTGGTAGAGGAAGGACATTTTTAGATAACAAAACACACCACTGAGTCTGTCCCCTGACATTAGCCAGCAAGAGCAGTAGTTATGTGCTAATTCTGCTGTTGTAATTTCTTCCTCTTTTTTTTTAGTCAACACAGGACAAAGTGTGGAACTGATACAAAAATCAGTTGGTATTATTTAAAAATTCTCTTAATGTGCATTTCACTTTCAGCACACCTTATAGATATGTTAGCTATTAAATATGTTATGATTATATGTTATCTATTGAATAACCATCTCATGGCTCTGCCAGGGGAAGGTGTCAGAATCTGAACGGGTTTTTGCCAAGTGTTTTACCACTGTTTTCCCATTTAGATGATCTGCTAGAAAAAGCAACAAACACAGAAGATTTGAAAAATGCCACAGCAAAACCCTCAAGGTAAACCAGCTGGCCTTTGCTTCAGTTTCTAGGGCAGCATTTTAATAAACATTAGTCATGGTGATTATGGAACATTTTTATCAAGGATACATCATTTCCAGCATTATCCCATTTTTGAGTCTATATTAGCATAATAACTTGCATTATTAGTATAATTTGAGACATTTTAAGGACATGGCTGGAGAATAAGAAGCTCGGGCTGGAAAGCCTCTGATTGCCAGTTGCTTGTCTTGCTTGCCAGGGCCAATTAACATATTTCTTCCATTTTCGCCTTTGTTTGACTTATCAAAATACGAATGTGCAGCAGACTTTCAGAATCACTTAGGCTCCTTGTTCAGGCTTTAGAAGCACATAGCAACACGAAGCACATTCATGCAGATTAAGTGCTCTTTGGAGTATTAGAAACCACTTAATCTGTATAAATATGCTTCAGGTTGCTCAGCTTTTACAACACCTTGAGAAGGAACTGCAGTGGTTCAGAAAAGCATGTGATGCATTATTTAAAAGAAGATATATTATCCATGATAAGTTTATCTTCCAAGTGACTGTTGTCAGAATCATAGTTTATATTTTTATATTTTGGAATTCATTGCACTGTGTTAATGCAAGTGACAAAGGGAATTTCCTGTATTATACTCTATTACTTTCAAAATTCTGTTTTTATCACTTGATTTAGAAGATAAGCATGAGAGATGTATAAGTACTGAGCAATTTTACTTTACAAATTCATGCAGCAGGAAGAATTTACATTTTTAAACAGAAAAAGGTAAACAGTATTTATTTTCTCACTGAGTTAATATGTTATTCCATGCATAAAAAGACCTTTTTATTTCCATTGACTCTAATTTTCATTTGCGGTAGAGCTGAAAAGAATGAGGTATGAGACAGGACTAAGAACATCATATTGTGATGTTAGATATTTTGCTTTTGGGGTTTACAGTGTCATTTAGTCTAATAACTCTTCATAGTATAGTTTAATTATTGCCAAAAATAGAAAGCATGGTTGCATTGTACAGCTTTCCCTGTCTTATGTGTCCTGAGATAAATCTAAGCTCTATATTTAATATATGTGCAACTGTAACTGTGTTGTATTCTGAAATCCCTTGTTAGACAAATGCTTGCAGCAGCCACTAATAATGGGAGGGGAACCCGGACAAGACAGCGTGTATCTTAAAATTCTGACCCCAAAGAAGTAAATAAGACTTTTTCAGACTGCATGTCCTCACAAACAGCTGATTTCAATAGATAGAATTATATTTTTTGGTGAAAACTCAGGACTTTTAGCATCAAAAAATACCTTTTAGGGGAAAAAGCCTCTGCTCTGTGTTTGATCTCAAAGGACAATTTAGTAACTGCCTCTCTTCCCTGATTGTACCTCTAGGGTTATTTGCCCCCTGAGTTGGTGGGCAGCATCCTTCCCAGCTGTGGCAAATAAATGCCAGCTGCTGGAGGCCGCTGCCATGTGCTTCACCCTTCACCATTGAGTTTCTTCATCTGCTGAGGAGGCACCACTGCCAGCAAACACATCCATCTTCATCTCTCCTGGAGATTATCCTAGATGGGCCATAATCTCCACAGTGGTTTGTATTCAGGTCCCAGCAGAGGTCTTCCTTTGCTCTGTGATCATAACCTCACAGAAGTTGTTACAGCAGCTGCCAGAGCTGATGTTTCTGGCCCTGATACCGGGATGGAGATGGGGGTAGCAGGGAAATTCTTATTTGCAGGCTGAAGACTCCACTGAAAGATGTTTAGTAACACAAATGATAATGCCATGATGATTTTTTGCCTTTTCTTTTATAACCCTGTTATACCTTTTTACAATTTCTGTATTCTTAGTGCTTTTTGCCTACATTCTTGAAATTGTTTGTCAGGCTAAGAGACCAAACATTTTAGGAGCTTTGTAGTGAGGGATCATTGTGCCCCAGACCCCAAGGTCCTCTCCAGAACACATTTTGTAAACTGAGATAGAACCCTCCAGGGAAAGGTGCCTTGGGAAGGGGGGCTCATTTGAGCCTCTCATTGGGGAATTTTTGATAGGCATGCTAATTAATAAGACCTATAATGTTAACCCAGATCTTTTGTGGGGTGTGCATTGGGGTGCATTCAACCTGGGCGTGGTGCACCTAAGAATCCTTAAAATAAATACAAAGGTAAAATCTCTTATTCCCTTCCAACTGTGTTTGACTAGTGATTTTAAGACCAGGAAAAGGCATCAATACGGCTTGCAAAAGGCAGAAGAAGGCCTGTTTTCTGGGGGCAGAGTTGAATTTTAACCTTCTTTTTCTCCTTTCACATAAAATAACCAATGACATGACTTTAGTTGTGAAAGAAACTGTTGTGTGTCTGCTCCAGTTACTTCATTGTCCCTGGAACGAAATTATTTGTTTTACAGGCATTTGCAATTTTTTTTTGGTAAGAATTCCAAATATGCTCTTTTTTAAAATAAATCTAAAGAAATTACAAAGAAGCTTTGGAAATTCTGATATTTTGCTGTGATAGTATCCAACTGCAGTAAACCAAACCTGGTGAGTAAGGCTTCTCAAATAAATTCAAAATGGATTAAAAAATCCAATTAATTAATTAAATTCAATGGATTAAAAAAGAAGACTACGTAATTACGGAAAAATTCCTAATTTTAATCCAATTTAAGGTGCAGGTTGCATTGTTTATGAAGCACACAAAAAATACCAATATTTTTTCCACTGTAAGCTTGGAATGAATTCCCTGGGTTATATCCAGTGCAAACACTGAAATTTTATACGACCTCTATTGCACAGAGGTCCTTTGCCAAAAGCTCATTGCAGTAATGGGCTTTAATATTTTTTGCATTGGATTTTACTCTACTGTTGGTTTTATCATTCTTGATCTTGGCAAATGTGCTTTATTGTCTGCATCATTTAATTTTGTTAGGCAAACGTGCTTCATTTTTTAATGATAAAATGTTAGCATAGTCTTCAATAATAACTGCTTTTCCTTTCAGAGCTACTGATGCATAAAGTCTAATCTTTTGTAGTTGAAGGAAGATGTTCTTTAAGAATTGATTTAGGGTCTGCCTTTGTTTTACTAATTTTTAATTACATGCAGTCAGACCTGATTAATCTGAATTAGCATGCAAAGCCCCTTTTTAGAACTAAATAAAATCAGATTAACAAGTAAAGGATACATACAACGATGTGTTCTAAGGTTGGTTAAAAGTTAAATCCTTCTTATTCTTAAACATACAGACATTTTTGCCTGAACAGTTTTTGTATTCTAATTGGGTACTCAGTTTTGCTGTGTAACAGAGCTTTAATTCCTTTTGACTTTTGAGCGAAGCATCTAGGCATCATAATAATATTATGCAATGAAATACCTTAGCAGGGTTTTATAACTGGAACTGGACTTAACAAGCTCAGTTCAACCAATGCCCTTATGAACACAAGTGTGTTTAAGGAGGTAGCACAGTGTTGCAATTTCAGAAGTCACTTTAAAGAGTGGCTAATGCAACCTGATATGAAGTAAGAGCAGCTGCAATGAGGGTGAAGACCCTGCCTTTCCTCCAAGCTCTTCTCCCCTCTTGCTCCTAGCTACCCACTTATTTTGTACTGCCTTTGGTGATGGACCTCAATACAGCACCCCAACTAAATAAAATGGCAGAACATAACCTGGGAAAAAAGTGTATATGGAATTTTTCTGTTCTTCAAGCAAACTGAAGGAATTTACCTAGAGGTCAGCCAAGCACTGAATCTGATGAGATGGAGGGGAGGGGTTAAATATCTGGTGAAGGGGCACGAAGGGCAATAGGAGGAAGGAAAGAAAAGACAGGGCAAAATCTCTGTCTTTCAGGCACTGTGGATCATTTGTCACTTCAGTCACAGTGTGGAACTGTGCTCTAAAGAGGCCAAAGTCTTCAGCTCAGCTGTGCTTGAACACCCTGTTTACCTCACAGGAGCAGTGTCAGTAAAGTCAGCTGGATTTAAGTGTGTGCTTTAAGCAGAGGCAGATTTGACAATCCACTGTGGGCATCCAATTAAAATGTTTTCTGGCTGTGCTCCACACACATGCCCCTGCCTTCGTGGGACCACACAACTCTCCTGGTGTTTCTCTAATAGCAGCAAACCTGCTCTTTGGGCAGAGGCCACAGATATGCAGAAACCTCCTTGGACACATCTGCCTTTTAAAATTGGTTGCAGCCTATTAGACTGCTACTGAACAATTACTTTTAGTTGTAAGAACCGCACAGTACAGCAACTCATCTCTGTTTTGATGGAAAAAAAATATTAAAAAGCTTTTCAAATACAATGGAAAAGGTTATTGTAGCAGGATGTTGGTTATTTTAATTTGAAATGATAAATACACATCTAGTAGAGGACAAGAAAGGCTTTATACTTGACTAACCCATGCCCTATTTATACTGCATTTTGCCATGATGTATTTCCGTACTGTGTACAATAAAATACAAATGGCTCAAATTCATCAAGAAGGGATTAATTGGCATATAATAGGGGATCTGGCTACTATACTGGCAAGCTGCCAAAAGAAAAGATGAAAGAAGCTTGTGGAGGAGAGGGCATGAAAATACATATGTGTGCAAAAAAACAGCAACTATAGGAATAAGTTTATGTGCAAAATGAATCCAGCTATGTGACCTGGCTTATATCAAAGAACAGTAGTGACATTATGAGATTCCCAACATGGAATTATTTCTATGAGTCATTCATACATTTAATTTTATTTAGGCTGAAACTGAATTGCTTGAGCAGACAAGTGGAGTTTTGATATGGCTGTTTGGAAGCTGTAGGAACCCAGATGAGCAGAAACCACAACCATGCTTGCATGCTGATCACATCTCTTCAAGCTGAGAGACCAAACACTGCAAATTCTTAGCTCTCTGATTAGACATTTTGCTTAGCTGGGGCCTAAGTCAGGAAAACTCATTACTCTTTCCTTCTTTTTTTACTTTTCTATTTTCCTTTTTCTCAAGACTACATTCTCCATTCATTTCTTATACTGCAGTAGACTTTCAACAATGATCACATTATTGGTCAAACCCAGACCCTCTTCCCCATCCCCCATCTGGAAAGAACAAACAGTTTCTTACAGTTTCTTAAAAATCTGCTGTTGCACTTATGAACTTTAGCTGTCAGGCATTTAGATGCAATGTTTTTCAGGAGGGAATTCAAATCTGTCCATTTCAGTGCTATTCCGCTTACCCTTAATTCTCCTCCTTCATTCTGGATAAATAAAAAGATTAATTCCCACACATTCTGGAAGCTCTGCTTAGCTCTAAATTAGATCAAGTTGGGAGTTTTGCTCATTACAGCTCTTCTTCCCTGCTGGCAGCGAGACTCTTGTATTTGTCACTTGTATTCTTCCTGTCCTCCTGTCCTTACAATTCAATTGTAAATCCCGCATGACCATCATTCAACCAAAGAACAGACTATCAGGGCTTTGAGCATGTTTCTTTCTGCAAAAAGTGTACAAATAAACACACATTTCTCCCAGACAAACCCTTGTACTGCTAATAAAGTTTTAGATGCACAGAAAATAATGCAGTTGAAAATAGAGTGGAGCACAAATTTTAAATGCTGCTTATCTCATTAGAATGGCATTTCAGCATTTCAGAGTGCCAGAGTGTCGCTTCTGTTCTGTGGGTCCTCCCCTTCAGGAAGAATTACTGTCTCTCTTTATGCAGGCATATTCTGCGACAACAGTTCCCACCGTGTTTTTAATGCATATGCATATATATCTCAGACACAGAAAAAGCTATACATAGGATGAATCATCTGTTTCATGAACTCAGCTGTGCTGTTGTCAGAACCTATAAAAATAATGTGACAGGCAGGCCTCAGCAGAGTGTCTATCCACCAGCTATTGTGAAGACAATCAACCACCTTCAATCTTCATCATCTTGGCTGGAAACCTGCCCCTGGAAGCCTGGGGGAATACAGGCACGCAGGAAGCCAAAAGTTTGACAGATCTACGTTTTCAATAACCAGGAATATATGTTCCCTAGCAGAGGCTTTTGAAAACACCTTGTCAGTTCCACCTTCCTGTTTATACTGAAAGAGCTCCAGGCTGAGCAATTTTGTTGATTACAGCACCAGTGTGACTGGGCCAATATGATACCATCTAGAAGCACCTCTGCTTTATAAAACCTGCAACTTTTTTAATAGCATGCTGAAAGTTCATGCAGACTCCTGAGGTACGGTGTGCTCCTAAACATGGGCACACAGGCAGGAGGTCTCTTTCCTGCTTGTCATTCTACATGGCCACAGACAAGCACCACTGAATGGACTCTTCAATAGCTCAATATGTTCGTATTAGACTCAGTGGACTTGGGTTCTCATTGCTAATGTTTGGGGTTTTCTTCACAAAGCCAAATGACAAAATGGAATGGCAAAAGATGGCAGTAGGTTCTGGTCTCGTTTCACCTGAAAAAAAAAATTCAACATGCTTTCAGAGAATTGCCCTAATTCATAGTTTGTTTGGTTTTTTTTTTTTTTTTTTTTTTGTTTTTTTTTTTTAAGGTGCTAAAATACCAGGAATGGTCACCACAGAGTGGCCAAACCACACAACATATTGGCTTACAAAATTAAGCAATTAGTCCTCTGAACAAGGAGCCAAAGAAATTATTCTAGCACTTTTATCCCTCTGCAAACACTGAGATGATTTGAGTGGCCAGTCTGGACATGGTGATTTTGATTATCACTAGGCCAGTGAGACCATATTAATTTTATCATACTCCAAAAGTGTAGGAACAATACTAAAATAACTCCTAAAACACCTTTGGAAATTCATACAATGCTTATTTTAAAATTACAAAAAAGTCAAAATAATGTGGAGTTCAGCTTTCAGAAAGTAAGACTTGTGTCTACTATACAACTATGTGAAATTCCATGTGATTTTGTTCTATGAGGTTTATGATTATGTGCTTCTTAATAAATCCTTCTATATTTGCACAGGTGAGCTGAATTCCATAGAAGAAATTTTAATTCAGATGAAGTTAGTAGGTTTTTATACTGAAAAGCATTTATGAATGAGAACAAGAAATTGTACATGTCTTTTTGTTTTTCTTGAAGTATCAAGTTCATTAGGGACGTTTAACAACAGTTTAATACATGCTTGACCTCGAACCCTTATTTGGGCTTGAGTTTAATGATATGCAATTTCTCATTTGATCTGGAGCATAGGTTGAAGCCTCTTTAAAAGTGGAGATAAATTTCCATAATGCAGATTTGCCTGAAATTCAGGTAAGATACAGACAGGTGAAATGTTACATCATGTTGACATATAGTATATGTCTGTTTCTTCAAAGTTTTCACCTGTCAATCCTTACATCCTGGTTACCATATTCAGAGACATTGAAAAGTTCAGAAAAGGAATAATTTTCCTTTCCTAAATTTCAGTAACCTCAATTCTCCCTAAATATGAGACACAAAAGATGCTTGAAAGAGAAGAAATTTTCAATTTAAATTAAGATGAAATTATAATAAACATTTGGCTAGTGCAGAGGCATTTCTGAAAATGAAAATACGTATTTAATAATAACACTTGTAAAGGTAGAGAGGGTATAAGGGGCAACTGTCTGGTGAGATCAACTCAGCCACATTTCTGTTTCCCTGGTTCAGCACTGGAAGTCCCCTTGCTTCTTTGAGAAACAGCTTGAACAAAACACTAATGAATATACACAGACGATGCAACAAATCCTGTACTGGCAGAGGTACAGATTTTATGACCTAATAGGTCTTTTCTCTCTCCAAAGGCTGTAATTCTCTGAAAAATGAATCCCTTTCCATGGAAATGTGGATATCTACTGCACAAAACAGTATTATTTTACAGAGGGATGTGAGTTGGTTGTACTGTGCGGAGTTCACCTGCACTTTGATAAAGGTAGAAAATTAAGAAATAACCAGTCTGTTAACAACAAAGGCCCCAGAAGCATAAATGACTTCTTTTTTAAACTACTTTAAACAATTACCCCATTTCTAGGCAACCCAGCCTGCTGCCTGAATAGTTTTGTGTTTTCCATAATCCCACTAAAGTCTTACACAGGCTTGCTGAATTTAATTTCTTCAGTTTCCTATTTGTATCCCTGTACTTTCTCAAATCAACCATTATTCTAGTGATGTAGAATTATACAGAACCTTTTGATTATAGTGCTACAAAACACAAGGAACCTTCAATATAACTGAGGTTTCTACAGTGGTCAAACCAGCCTCTTCTGCTTCTTTATGCAGAATTACAGAAACCGTGTGACGTGGCACACATTCCTCACCACTTTGGCAATCCAAAACATTGTTTAAACAAGAAGGTACTTTGGCACTGCATATAATTCCCAGAAATACAAAGAAAATTTCAGAACACTATGACTCAACAAACAGCCTTAGAGAAAGGTCTGCTTTCATTTCCTGCTGGGGTCAGTAACAAAATAAATTTCAGCCCCCCCTGCTACATTTTTTTTCCTTTGACCAGAATCAAAATCAGCTCTTTCCAGTGTGTGCTAAACTCAGCTGCTGTTCTTTGAGTGATGCTTTCCTTTGTGCTCTAGGCTAGACTATGCAATTAATTTTTACCAAGGTCTGTTGTGTAATTTTACTGAAGCTCACTAATTTTTACCAAAGTCCTCTGGATAATTTTATTCAGGTCTGCTCAGCAGGAAGCTATTCTGGCTTTTGCTCTGATGGTCTAGCCAAATGCTGGATGCTGCCCCCATATTCTGGAACAGGAGCAGTGCACTGCAAGTGCTCCTGAAGAGAGCAGGGCATGTTACAGATAAAGCGGCAGGAATGTGCCTGCAATCTGGGTGAGGTCTTCTCAAAAATGCTTTTATTCCTAATCCATCTGGAATCTCTTGTTTGAGCTGATGCAGTGTGCATTTTATTAATCTGATGCTTTCTTATCTCATGTTGGTGTAATTCCATGAACTTTCAGAATTATTTTTATTTATAGTATTATTAAGGAGGGAAGAAACAAATCCTTTACTCTGGAGTTTTTTCTTAAATTTAGAGCTCACTCTCTGCTATTTGTGACAGTTTATCTGACAACCTCTTTTTGATGTGATGATTATATTATTTGTGAATGCATTTTGTCCTCCTTTTCTATAACAGGTTAAACTGTAGATATTTCAGTGCCTTGACTTAATGAGGTCTTTCCTAACCCAGTAAGCACAGCTTTCTACTTCCTACATATGAAATAAAAGGTGAACAGACAATAAGATATCTTTTTCTTCCTTTTTATGTGAATAACATTTTAACAAAATTGTTGGCAAGTTGTGTATATCTATGGAGAATAAAGACTGAGTCATGTATCTAAGAGCCATTTTGAAATCCACGGGGGCTGGAGGTACTTTAGGGAGAGAAGTTCAATCCTTCCTAAAGTGTGAAATCTTCAGAAAAGATTTCAATTGTCCAGAATATCGACTTTTGCCTCAAACTATTGCTTGCCATATTGATGTGTGTATTTTCTATATGCTCCTTTGAATGAACTGAGGAATCAGATGATGAAGGCTTTGCTTCTGAAAGCACACATTCCTTTTTGAAAATCAGGATAAATTGTTTCAAATACCCGACTACATTACTATAAACCCATATAACCCCAGAGCTATGGATACCAGAAATCTCTGCACGGGAAGGTTTTCCTCTTGCCCCCTTGATATTTTACAGATTCTATAATCAATGTTGTCTTCCACCTGTAATAAGGAGTCTAGAAGAAGTAGAAACTTCTGTCATTTACATACCAGATGAATCCACAAAGCCATTTAAACACTTATTTGTCATTGATTTTTATTAAGCAATGGCTCCTAAATGCTTTTGTGGATCTAGCAAGTAATATTTTCTTCTCTTTTTTGAGAAGAAGGTAATTTTATGGCCAAATTCCTTCAAAAACCAAGAATAGTCGTATCACTCTAATGCATGATTTTGATCAGTACTTGAAAACTTGTCAGTGTATTTTACTGCCGTGCTCAGAAACATAATTACATGCTTTATAAAGTATAATCAATATTAGCAGACTAAGGTAGAGAACAATCTAGATCTCTTAATTTGCATGGTTTCCATATTGCTACATTTTTCAATATGTTTGGCAACATTAGCAATTAAATACCATCATGACTTAGAGAGGGAATTAGGAACAGCCTGAGTCAGGTCTTCCAGCGCCTCTTGTGCTTCTTTAGAAATATGAAACAATCTCAAATGGTGTTTGTCTGAGCCATCAGACTAGTTTTACATCTTCTTTCTATAGCTGGGGCAGTGCAGAACAGCCAGAGCATGCTGATGACTCTGGCTCATTAATTTTAACTAGACACTGGGTCTGAAGGTTGTTTAATACCTCTGGACTGAAGCTTTCTCTGCCTCTTTGGAGGCCTGATGAATGCATTTGGCAGTGCTGTGTCCAGAGCACCAGTTTTCTGACCAACACTTCTTGGAGCCACGCTGAAACACAGCAATGAATGCAGCTATCCAACAATCAAAAAATTCACCCTGTCACCCTTTTATTTCCTTGCTGCACTTTATGGCCAGCTTATTTTCACAGAAAAAAAATGCTTCATCTTTAGGAGAGAAAAGGGAAATCAGACCCTGTGGGCAATGGTGGAGGAGCACGTCTGCTCTGGTCTGCCAACTTGCAGTGGTCCCATGGGGCAGTTACCACACCTATGAATCACTAAAGGAAGTTGCTATATTAATCTCACTCTTACTATAGAAGAGCAGAACATGAAATAACTTGCATGGAAATCCTCAGCTGCTGTTACAAGGCTTTTTAAAGTATCTTGCAATGTCAAGAGTCAATCTGGCCCTAGTATACCTTAACTTCGTACTTAAGATCAATGGGGCAACCCTAACATAAAAATGAGGAATGTGTAACACTATTAATCTGAAAAGGTACTACATTTAATGACACATTACCTAAAATATATTGCCTACTGGTTTCAAAGCTAACACAAAAATATAACACACAGGTGGCTGAGTCTGTGAAATAAGGTTTATGTCTAGAGGTTGTCCTGGTTGTTGCTAGAAGACCATCAAACTCTCTTTTACCCATAAATATCAGACTTTGTAATGCTCCACAGCAGGGCCAGCTTTAAAAATGTTGTTTGCTATTAACAAACTCTGTGCAGTATCCAAACAAGATTATGGAATTCTAGGAGCTGGCCATGAATACATGAACTAAACAATTCTATGATTCTATGATTTCAGCAGAAACAAAATACAGTCTAATATTAAGGAAGGCATCATGGTATTTATCAACCTATCCTTCTCAAAAACAAAATCAGATTTCAAATATATTAGGCTTAGGGTAAACTGCAGTTAGCTGGTACCACTAATCATTAATCTGCATTACTGAGAAACAAGCCAAACCCATATATTTGTCAGTCCAGGGAAAATCGTGACATATTAAAAAAACTCAACCAACCAAACAATGAAACCAAATCAAACAATTTTTGCCAATATTGAGCCATCATGGGATGCCACAGGGGGTATGATCTCAGACCCTGCTCCAGGTCCAGCCATTTCAGAATTATACAAGTATGTGATTACTCAAATCCTTCCTTCTGACTAAAACTCCACATTTACTTTCAAATTGAATCTTTTGTGCCTCTTCCCCATTATCTGCTCTTACTAACTGAAAATTTCCAGAAGTGCCAACCAGTCCACAGAGGGGATGAGACAACACTCTTAACACTTCAAGGTTCAAGTGCCTCTGAGGCAGCAGCAGCCCTCACCAGCCTCCCAAAGAGCCCACGGGAGACATCCCCACCAGTCAGTAGAGGTCTGTCTGTCAGCCCCACTCCTCCCAACCTCACCCCTTCCTTCCTGCCAGCTAATGAGGCAGCTCACTGCAGACAGGCAGAGATGCTATACCCAGAGGCAGCTGCTCTGAATAATGCCCATTTACATTGGTATTCTAGTCCTACTTTCCCTTAAAGCCAGAAGTGTAGGGGCTTGCAGCAGTTAACTGTCCTTATGCATCCTTATGAGGAGGTGAAGAAGTTGAGCCTATAGCATTTCCCTTTATGGGTGCTCTTCAAGGAAAGAAAAGGGGAAAATCGATGACTACAGAAACTAGCATAAAATTAAATCTTGTGAAACACACAATCCTACATTTATTTATGCTCATTTAACCTATTAAATGGGCTATTAGCAGGCCATAACTTTCCCAAGTGTCTCTGCATAGTCCAGACCTCACACTGCTGCCTCCTTAACACTTCCAGAAAAAGTAAGACAGCAAAGAGATTTAAAGTTCATTTGTAACTGGTTTCTGTGAGTAGCAGTGCACTGCTTGATAATCAATATGCCTTCCAGTCTTGGAAGTAGAAAAATGGGTGTTTTCCTCCTAGCACTTGCCCCCTCTTAACAGAGCAGCATAGAGTTTTCACCTCCTCTGAACTGTTTCAGCAGCTACAGACTGAAAATTGGACAGAAGAGGAAAATACAATCCAAACAAAATTGACAACTGTGAAGCAGCATGAATCTGCCTGTTCACTTTGGACACCCTGCACCTTGTTACCTTTCTGTCATAAGAGGATATGAGGAAAAATGAGGAAGATATCTGGGAGAACACTTAGAAATGCACAGGAAAGAGATTTGAACAAGCCAGCAGCAGATAAAGTAGCTTACTAAGCAGTTACATCTTGGAAGGACTCTCCATGCATTCCAGGCCACTTTGCTTGGTGTTTGTACAAACTTGAATTGCCTTCCTGAGCCATAGTCCCTTTTCTCTCTCTAGATATTTGCATCTCTGTTGTCCTTATATACCCCAGCTTATCAGTTTTGTCAAGTTTTCTTACAAAAAAGTGAAATAAAACTTAAAGCAAGAGAAAGAAGAGGAGAATATCTATCAGTACATAAAAAGCTTCAGGCAGATTTTCATCTGGAAAAATATTAAGGAATGAAAAGGAATGTATAAGTAAGCTACTATGAACAACAATAAAATATAGTGGTAAATAGTACATGTAAAATAGAGCTGAGCCATCAGCAGAAAGCCCACAGGTTGCTCTTGCAGCATGCAAATGTCCAGCCTGACATCTGAATGTCCAAAACATCTGTATCATTTGCTTCCTCAGTGCACTGTGAACAGCATCCTTCAACAGTTACCCTAATAAATGGTTTGAGGGAGATGCCCTCATATTTTCCATTGATATGCAAAATATTTCCTTAGAGAAAATAAATAAACCAAACATGAATAAATTTAGGCTGTTAGATTGTGACATTCTTTACAACTGAAAATCTGGGCCAAGAGTCAGTTAAATGCAACAAATATATCTCCCAAAAAAAAAACCCCAAAAAAAACCAGCCCAACCAAAACCTAATAATTCTGAAAGAAAAGGTATGATACAGAAAAGTTATATCAATTATTCTTATTATTATTTCATTGTATAACTGGCCCCATAAGGGACTCATCAACATCAGAGCTGAACCTTCACTGTACCGATCTATTAGTGGCTTCTCAAAACATCCCTCCAGATCAGTGTTGCTGATTCTGTTCCACAAATGATGTTTAAGGTTATAAAGGAACACAAGGAGTGCCTTTCCCCTTTGTATTGCATATGTGCATCAACAATCCTTTTAAAGTATGAGCAGGAAGAGGAAAAAAAAAAATAGAAAAAGCAGGTTGTATCTAAAGCCTATAAACCCTTTCAAAGATGAGAAACGGGTCAGGAGGTAATAGTGACCAGGGTAAAAAAGAAAGTCTTGCTGTGATTACTTTCTCCACTGAGATAAAAAGGACCAATGTGGGGTACTTGTGCCTCTTCATTGCTCTGGGCAATGAATTTGCTCAGCAGTTGTGTTAGGTCGCAGAGGTAAGCCAGGCTCAGTCCTCTTGGCCATGGATTTCTGCCTGTGGTGAGGCTGCAAGAAAGTTTGTGTTTATTTGCTTTGAACTTGATGGCCTACACATGTGGTTTCACTATAACTGAAGGCTATCTGATTGCTGATGTGGTCTTTCTTTTCCTCCTTCTGTGGCCCTTCTTTTGTGGAGGGATTTGGGCAACACAGCCCTCATTTGTCAGCAGCTGCTGTGGGACCCCACCCTGTGCATGGGACACACCTTCTGCCCTCCTAAAAGGGCTGTATTGCAGAAGAGCAATGTGTCCTTCTGTGGGATCACCTGCAGCTTGCTGAGTCCTTGCTCTCCTGTGCTGTGGTGTTGGGAAGACTTCTGTGGGCTGTGGGTGGGCTTGTGGAGTTTGGCCTCTGATTTTTTGGGGACCAAGGATCTGCTACAGGGCGGCCAGTGAGGAGCACTGGACTCAGTAATGCCGGTGTACTCCTTGATGATACCCTTGAACAAATGTGGAAAATCATATCCTTTACATATCAAGAATCAATCTTACTGCTATCAAGGTTAATGGCAAATTTACAGCTTATTTAAGTGGAAACAAGATCAGGTCATGGGTAGCTGGAATTAGAGCTTGGAGCAGGAAAAGACATTGAGAATTAAGAAGGTGGTTGTGGTTACATGGACATTTTTCCATTGTTCTGCTGACTGAAACAGCCCTGCAGCCACTTGTTCTTGCCCTATTTGTTACACTGACCCCTGAGTTTGTACATGGAGCTAAATTACTTTTCTGGGTGGAAAACAAAGAGTTTTAGTGGGGGTTAATTTGCAAATGCATGTAATCCCTTATGTTGTTCCTTCTGTGTTCCCTCTTATGCTTTGCAGTCATGACGATTGAGGACGACAGGAAACAGGGACAAGTGGCCAGAGAAGCTGGGAGTTGCTTAGACTACTTTTAACACCACCTCACCTCCTTTACTTTTTTCCTATTTCCATTTCCAGACATGAAATGCAAAAAGAAAATGTTATTTCATCCTGTCTCATCATCGCCATTGCTGCCTGCATGGCCCCGTGGTCTTCTGTCTTTCAGACAGTTTTGGATGGTAGCACAGAGGGCAAGCCCAGGTAAATGAGGTGGCACAACTCTTACCCCAGCTGGAAGTCAGAAAGTTGGCCAACACCCTCACAAGCCTTCAGACTTTGTGTCCAGACTGGATACTTGTGTGAATTAACAGCCCCTAGCTTATCAATCAAAGTACAGTATCTGCAAACCTGTGTGTTCTCATGCATAAATAAATTCAGCTGTCTTACTTAAGTCTCTCTTGTAGAACCCTGAACTCGGGCAAATTGCCTAAAATTTCCTGGGGCAGACCACTGTGCTGATGCATGGTGACCTGACTGCATCTGAGTCCTCCATCTGATAGGAAGTACATGAATATTTTAGAGGACCAACTCCTAAATATTAAGGCATTAGTCTATATGTCATCAAACAACTATGGTATAATATTCTCTTATGGGAAATAGTACACTGTAACTTGCCCTGCCTTACAGTTTATTTGCCTTCCAGTTTTGCACCTTTTTCCCCAGAACACTCTTGTTTCTCAGCCTTCTTTTAGAAGTGCCATTAATGCCCTGGGCCCATGTCCAGCTGCCGTTGCTGCTGTTGGTCCCTCCCCCAGCTCCTCTGACTCAGCGTTTTGAGAAACCACACTTGGCAGGAAACACACTTTTACAGGGACCAACTGTAATTTAGACAAAAAAGACCATTAGCTGCACTCAGCAGCAATGGCAAGGCTGCTTTTTTTGCTGCTGTGTTAAAGCAAACCAAGGCCAGGAAGAAATATATTATTTATGTTCACTAAGTTTTGAATAGACAGCTTTTCAAAACTTACACTGCTTCTTTCGCAGTATTTTGTTCAAATAAATGACAGGCTCTGCTAAAAGATCCTGCTCTGTGGCATTAAGTAGTTAACATTTAACAAGGATCAACCCACAAATTCGCAGATGTTTCTGTGGGCGCTTCAAAGGAATGTGGAATTTTCTAAAATGGGAAGACCATAGCATGTGGCAACCAACATCAGCATGCCCTTTGAATCTGATTCCTTCTCCCTGTAGACTGGATTCCCTCCAGGATTGCCTGTTTTCCTCATTAGGACAGAATTACCATTTCCTCTATGGCCAACCAGCCACATACTCTCGATCTCCTTTTGGATGTCAAACACAGGATAAAAGCAGAGGTAGCTTTAGGTGATATATTTACTTCTTGTCAAGGCTGGGGAATATTTCTTTCAAAAGAGCAGAATTCTTTCCTGATACAGCCAAGGTCTCTTGGAATTGTCAAGGTAGACACTAAAAAAACTATATGGCTTCTCACAGGAAAAACAGACTTTTTCTGCGGGAACAGGGCAGTCAAAAACTCTATTCAGCCCTTACCCTAGGAACAGCATTAAGGACAGGTCAAGGATAATGAGCTGTGATTGTAAGAGTCATGTGTAAGAGGAAGATGTAGCAATTTCAATCATGGGAGAGTGAGTGGGAAGGGTATTTGTCTTGTGCCTTCTCAGGCAGAAATCTGTTTCCTCCCGCAGCCCCGTCATCGCCGCGCAGCAGTGATCGGTGTGAACTGGCAGGTTCTGCTCTTGTTTCTGGACCTCTAGAGGAGGGTAAGAGCCCACTGTAGCTTTTGATCTGTTGCAAAGCCTGGCTGCAAGACAGCAGACTCGGCATTGCAAAGCAGTGAAATAAAAGCCATCAGCAATTAAGCAGAGTATTCATGACAGTGATTGAAGATGACTTTATTTCTTGCTGCCTTTGTTTAAAGAATGTCCTTTCCATATACTCATAATGTACATGACAAATGACTCCATAGCTATGGGGGAAATACATAATGCTCTCTCTTTCCAATCCAAGGTTGATCACCAAGTGATTAAAGCAATGTTGTTTAAGGTTATTCCCTGGAAGGACTTGCTAACTTCTTTGTTATTGAGGCTTATTTGGGCAATTATGCCAAAGTATGTTATGCATGCTCCTGAAAAACTTTTTAACCTCATATCTAAACTCATGTGTGTCTGCATATGTAAACATATCTATGTATAAGTAATTTAAAATATTAGTTCTATTTTAATGTCATTCTGACAAAGAAATGACTATGGAAACAAGCATGAGCAAAGGTAAATGAATACACATTTGTTTTAGCATGAACAATCCATTCTCTCTCATTGGAAAATTTGAACCTTTTGGCTAAGTAAATTCTGAGAAAGGTTAGGGTATTTTTGGATTTTTCCCTGGGAGGGAAGGAAGGAAGCACCAGCAGGTGTGATCTGTCTGTGCAAATGAAAAACAAACAAACCAAACAAAAAACCCCAATCAAGAACCCCCCTAATGCAACAGGTTGGAAGACATTCATCTCAATGGAAAAGACATGCTCACTGGTTGAAATCTCTCCCAGAAATGTTCGCCTATGGATTTTTTAACAAATATAAATTTCAGTTGAATTTTTTCAGAAATTATCTGATAATCTGAGAATTCACCTTTTTCAAGCAGCTTTCCAGGACTGCTAGCCTGTTTGAGGCATATGCTCTCTCTTTAAATAAAATTCCAGTTATTTTAAAACAGAGCAGAACTAAAAACACTACAATCAACAGATCTGATTACAAATTTAATGGCCTGATTCACCCCTGCTCTCCTTCAATTTTGGAGCAGTGTGAATCCAGTGCTTTTTTTCTTCTCACCCCAGACACAATCTGGACTAGCACAGCAAGGAACAAGTTTCTGGGAGCTTAAGCTTGTTCCGCTTTATTTGGTTTTTCTTCTTTTTTTTTTTTTTTTTTTTTTTTTTTTTTTTTTTTTTGAGAGCAGCTGTCTTTGAGATTTGTGATCTTTTCTAAAAGCATGACCATAGTGATCATAAGGGCTTGGTGAATTTATTAACTCTACTTGATTAAATCCTCCTTTGACTCCATTTTAAAAGAATTAGTTCCGGAACACAGATTTAGATCTCCTCTACCATCTATTTGCCAGATGTGGGATGAACTTTATAAGCACTTTTATTCCTTTGGACTCAAACAAGAAATATCAAAACATGTAGTGTAAACCACTAAACCCAGAAGTTAAAGATCATTAAGATTTCTTATTCCAGGCCCTGAACTCTGGAAGTAGATTACCCAGTGGTACCCAGCTTCCTTTGCAGTCCAGGAATAAATGTGTGACCCTGGCTTGACAGGTACGTAATATTTTGAGGGAGCCAAAAGTCGTTATATGTTACCTGTGAACAGTGTTTTCCTGACTAAAAAAACCTTTGATGAAGGAGACTGCATTTTAATCATAGCATCAAATCTTTCTGAAAAGAGATGAAGCTTATTAGTTCTCCAATGCAAAGACATCTAAAGGCTGAACATTTGGCTCAGGAAAAAAAAACCACCTGAAATGAACTTCTAAATTGTGGAAATTATATTTTCATCACATCTACTTAGCTATTAGCAGTGATTTCTTTTGTTTAAATATGACCAAAACTCTCCTCTCCTTCTCTCTTTCATTTTAGAAGGTTTTTTTTTCCACAGAAATCATTAAGTTAATCCTTGATAATCCAAGAAAAAAAAAAATAGAGGCAGTAGTCCAAGCTCTTCCCTGTGTGTGTTTAGTAAAATGTGATACAACTTCACCATTAAAACTCTTGGTTTTCTATCCAAGTTCTAATAAACACTATATGGTGTATAAACTCATAAATGTTCACAGCAGACGAATGGGCTGCCTCTGGAAATTACATGGCTTGAGCACAGCATGATTAGATGTAAAGGAAAGGAAAGAATTTGTTATGACATTTCAAAGCTTCTTAAAGCACAGTACCTTCACCTACATTTGCCTGCCTGCTACCACAAGGCTGTGGTTTGTTATTTAAAAGGCTTATAAAGATTTTTCTTTCCTAAAAATAATGACGAAATTAAACATTGTCATTTAAAAATCCCTTTCAAACGGGTTTCTTATCTTCTTCCATTCAGTAGCAGTGCCTGACTTAGGGAATTGGAGAGGATGTGCATGATTAGCTAGTGTCAGATGATATCCTAAATGACACCATGTAGTGATTAAGACACTTGGATTTTTCTAAACTTATATTTTAGTGCTATATAGAGGTATTGAAATGACAGCTCTGGAGGCAGAAGTCTCTTCTTTGCTCAGCAGTGGACAGAAGAAAGGATAATCCTGTCTTTGCTTCATTCAGGTTAGTTTTCATCCGTCTTCTACAGCTGCTGTTTGTTTTCCAGTCAGCCAAAGCTTGCAGTAAGGATTTCTCAGGACACTTTAATAATTAGATTAAAAGTGGAAGACCACAGCTATCTTTTACCTAGGAATCTATTATCAGTAGCTTTTCTTCCTTGAATTCAGGGGCTAGTAATCTAATCTAGAGACAGAGACTCATTTTCTAATAATCAAGTACATCTTTAAACTAACTTCATTTTTTATCTGCTTTCTAGTTAAAAATGGACCTTATAACATGCAAAGCCTTGCAGACTGGTTTTGGTATGAAAGTGTATTTGAGAAGAGCCTGGAAACTATTTCCACAAGTGAAAAAACTGATTTACACTTAAACAGATTGTTTTTTCAGAAAGGAAGTTTACCTAGTGTAAATGCTGGGTGGGAATGTTCTTTGAAAGGATGTTAATTGTACCTTGGTTCAAAGAACTCCTTGAAATTCCTGTAATGCAATTATGCTAAGTTAGAGGAAGTTAAAGGATTGTGTATTGGCAAAAATGCAGTTAGAATCCCAGTTGAAGTCATGTGTCAGAAGTGCTATTGATGATAACATTGACACCTGCCTCAGATCACTTCAAAGCCTGTGCTCTCCGTATGAACCTAAGTTCACTGAGCTCAGCCAGCAAAAGGACGAACCCAGACAGAGAGACCAGTCCAGACCTCCAAGAAGTGCAAATGGAGCTGTGCCACTTAACAACAGCACATCAAACCCCAGCTCAGCACCTTTTAACACAGAGGATACAGTGGTGTGCTCTACCAAATGAAACCCAACATCTGTAGACCTACAGCTGTTCATCACAGACAGAAAGGGGTCTCTGTGACTATCTGCTTTCTCCATGCTGGTGGGAAAATGAGATTGCTCTGTGTGAGTGAGTTCCTGAGGAAAGATGGAGTGTAAAAGACAAGTTCCACACTGGTTTCCGAAAGCACTGAGGTTCTAAGGTTTCTGATGTCTTCTGGGCGTGAGTTCCACCCTCATGGGGGCCATCTTCAGACAGAATAAAGGCAGGTTTTTTGTCTGTCCCACAAAGTTCTTTGGAAATAATGAAGTCTGAACCGATGAATGCACCCAGAACTTAACCTTTGGCAGTAAAACTCATTGCTCTATGTATCACCCAGGGTTTTGTAAACTGCTGTTTAACAAAAATGTTCGTGCATTTTGAGTCTGCCTTGATAATTTATCTCCTTTCAAATATAAATCTTATGTTTTATTTAATTGCTGCTCTGTTCTGCCCAGTTCTGTAAAATGACAAGCCAGAGATGAGAAGTCCTAGGATCACACACGCTGTTTGGATTTGGCTATGTATTTGGAATAAGAGTGGCTTAGCAGAAGTCCAAATAATGGAAATATTAAGAAATAAATTATTAACATTTTTAGGTTAATAATCCCTTTTTAGTGGATTTCAGATTTTAAAAATAAGGTGGGAAAGGGCTATATTTTTCTGCCCAAAGCATTTCTAATTATTTGGTCCAAAGTCTGCCCAGTTGCAGAGGCTCTATCTTTGGGTTCTGGTCCTTTGATTTCCTCCTCTGCACAGAAACTGAAACATTGAGTAGTTCCCACCCCAGTCAGAACCATATTTTGTTTTTTTTTGAGAAAATGAGGAATAGGAAAATTGCAGAGTAATCTGGGTCTTCCCCAGGTGGGAGTTCCGCTGCAGGTGAGGCACATAACAAGATCTGGGACTACGGAGTTCTTCTGGCTTCTTTAGCAGAGATGCATCCAGCTCAGATCCTCAAATCTTAAGGCACACAGGTCCTCACTCTGTAGATTCAGTCTCTTGTTGCTGGTCTCCTCAGCACTGAGTTCTGTCCATAGCATAATTTAAAGAAAACAAGCCATGGACTTCATGTGAGGAAATAATGGTGGATTTCAGACGTTAGAATTTTTCAAGGGAAAATGCTCCTCCCTGATCATATGGTCTTGCTCTGTACACACTCCAGGGGTGCCCTTGTTATGTTAGTCAAATGAATTCCCAGTGAAAAATCATATATGTGTGGTGAAGAGGAGAAAAAATATCACAAATTCTCTTATAGTGGAACTGAAAAATATGGAGTCACAGAATCCAGATGACAAAAATAGATTAATTTTTCATGTAGTGCACTGCGGTTAATCCTTGTGCTCACAGTATACTTTATTTAGAATCACTGCAGAATTCCTCCTCTGATTTTTCTCCCCGAAATTAGCCTGTAGTGATATGCTTCAGACTTCACAGGAGCCTAAAGGTATTTGATTTAATTTATATCTATGAGTTTTGTTCTTTGTTCATTTATTTTAATCACTGTTGGGTCTCTCTCCGTTTGACTAGCCTAGATTTTTGTTCTGATACATCATCGGTTATTATGATCTAAACAGGTCTCCACTGAATACAGGTTCCCCAAAATTTCAAGTACAGCAATCTCATTTGAGAATGAGTATAATTAAATGGAACTGTGGGATTAAACTATCTCAGAAGCAGAACCTGCAGTTATAATGTTTCTATAATGTTTATAGTCAGAATTCCAATCATCATGCTAACACCTGTGTTTTTAATGAGATTTGAACTTAATATTTTTAGATACAATTATTATTTTAAAGGATATGCAAGTATTTGTAAATATTACTATGTGTTAAGATGCTGGGTTGTAGGGTTTTTGTTAAAAATTCAAATGAATTATTTCATAATGTGTTCAAAGTTAAACCAAAATATTTCACTGTTATATGCAAAAATATTTGGATATTGAATCTTAAAAAATTAAAATGATTGATGCCTATTACAAGAAAAAATAGAACAGCATATTCCACAATTTGAAGCTGACATCCATTTGTATTTGCTTACACAGTTATCACTTTTCAGCATGCAATTATATTAATATTTTTAGATGTTGGATGGTTTGACATTTTATTCCAACTCTAGACAGCCAACTATGCCTTCAGATGGGTCTCTGCCAGCTAAAAATACAGCCCCAGAGAAGCACATACAACCTCCACATTAGTATTAGTGACACCCAGAAATAGATTGCTCTGCTGAAATAATTAACTCCAAAGAATTCTGTGGCTTGTCCATTACTACACTAGATCCTAGCTTGAATGTATGCAATAGTAGAAAGCTGAACAGCCTGCAAGTCTGAGGGGTAAATGGCTACTTTCATTGAAGAACTGTGGTCTGGTACATCCCTGCAGCTCCTAGCAATTTAGAAGCATAGGATACAGGGGCAAAAGGAGTATCTGGGTTATGGAAACAGATTCTCACCCCATGATGCTTTGCTCAGACATTGCTATAAAGCACTACCTTTAGTTCTTGTTTACAACTGTACATTTGCTTGATGCTTACACTATTGGAAGGCTGCTCCAGACTGTGACTTGTCCAAAGTGAGAAAAATTTTCTTTTAAAAATTAATTTATCATCAGTGAGTCACAGCTTTGTCTTAAACTCTGTGCCAGTGGATCCAGCATGGCAATGTAAGTTGATTCACCTCTTTACAAAGAAGCACAGTGGAGGCTTCCCAAGCAGATGGACGAAAAACCCACTCTTGCTAGAACAGAGTGAATACAAAAACTTCTGGTCACTGCCAGATAATCTCTGTAATCCAAGTTTTGAATCTCACTCTGCATGAGATGAATCAGTTCTTTGATGACAAATAAAAGCCCTGTCTGCATTGGTGGGATTGATGATGTCCCTTTCAATAAGCAGAGGGATGTTTAATTCTTTTGCATACCAAACTCTGAACATGAGACAGCATTCTAGATGCTTTACTGTTTGAGAGTTCAGAGACTGTAGAGGACATGGCTACCTTGCAGAAAAGAGATTTAGAAAAACAAAGTTTAAGATTTTAAGTATTTTTCTCCCTGTTTTGCTCCATATATTGCATTTGCAGGTTTCACTCACATAAGTCATAAAATTACAGGAGTATATTTTAACCACATCAGATAGCTTGTTGTAGGCTTTTCCACCTCCCTCTACCTCTGCTTAAACCATTACTCCCAAGATAAGTGAACCTGTATTTGTTGTGCCAATATTGGTGAACCAGTCTTGCCAATATTTTTGTACTCTGCAGACAGAGGGCAACGTCCTGTGAGCAGAAGATGCTTTTGGGAATACTTCAGCCCTGGCAGTCAAAGGTTTCATCAACATTGCTTCACTGAGGACAGAAAATTCAACAGTATCTGAATTGCAGAATTCCCAGGAGAACATTTTATTCTGAATCCAGGGTGTGAGAACTTTTGCTTTTAAATCACTGTGCCATGTAGTTAGAGCAAAAGATGTAATAAAAGCAGCATTTACTTATCTGGATTCCTTGAATTTCTCTGCCACTGTTTATAATGGACTAATCTGGTACTCAGAAAAATATGAAAAAGCCTTTTACAGAAAGCAGTAGAAAGACATTTTATGTTCCTTTTTACTGATTACTTTTCCTTGATGCTAGGAAACAATTATTTTAAGTGGATTACTTCCAAAGAATAACTTAATTTGATAATAAAACAAATACTACTTTCCCATTTATTGATGAATCAAGCAAGGTAATTGGATTTATTACTTCTGAATCTATGAGTAATCCTGTTTCCAAATCACATATGTGTTTCCTCCTCTGCTTTTATGTTTGTCAGGAGATGACAATTATTTATTCATTCTCTTTCAGGCAGATTTATTTTTTTTTTAAATCTGGACAGAAACAGTGTTATGCACAATTTCTGAGCTCAAAATAGACACAATTTATACAATATACATCCTCTCTGGAGAAAAGTGAGCTTCAGTCATTGTGCATAGCTAAAAATACTAGTTAATTAAAACAGATCTTGCATTAGTATCTACAATACTCACACTAATTGTGGAATAGAAATAGCATTGTTATGATGCTGTTTTTTACTACTAAATATCAGGGTCCTGGAAGCTGAGAAGCCCTTGGGACGTATATCCTGGGCTGGTATGTAGGAGATGTCTTTGATAGGCATATGCAGATAATCAAGGGAGTGGCCATGCCAAGTGTTGTCGACAGTTCTCCTTCCTCTGCTTTTTTAGCTTTATACTACAAATCCACCATGCTGAGTCTTTAGAAAATTATAGATTGTTTTAGACATAATAAATGAATAGATTTTTAAGCTAACTGAATTAGTCAAATATTCTTCTTTTAGTAGTTAATCTAGCAGCATTTAAGAATTTATTTCACTTGGAGATTTCACATCAGTTTAAAAACTTCCAGTAAGCTTCTTAGAATCTGTACTTAAATTTTTGATTTGTCTTAGAGGGATTATTTACATCTACAATGGTCTACCAGTATAGCTGTACCCATTCACACCAGCATGTTTCTGAAGTGGAAATGCAAATTTCATTAGAATAACTGTTCCTCTTTCAGTACAGAATAAAATCTGTTATTTGAGGAACTAAGTCTGCATATTCTGGTTTAAAGTGTGATTTCTTTTCATACTCCTGTTCTTCTCAGTAATGATAGCAAAACTTTTAAGAGTAGATCAAATCATGAGCTGGAGGTGCTAAAGAAGCTTATTCAAACTCAGATTATTTTCTTCTCTGAAGGGCAAACAACCCTTGTGCTCAAAATACATTACTGTATTGATGGGATTCATTGATCATCATAGGACTTCAGTCCCATTGATAAAGATGGAAATCTGTTACATTCCCCAGGTCCATCACCTTTACTCTCTGCATCAGTGTTGTCCTCTCGCCTGATAAAGTGTTGCTTAAAAAGGGACTTCCAGAGCTGAGCAAATCCATCTGCAGAGCTTGAATTGAGGAGCCAGCTTCTGTCATACAGAACCATAACAAAATTGCATCTGCTGAAAAACACACAGTCCTGTTATCTATTGTGGTTTTACTATGAATATTTAGGCATTTGTCCTGGTCATGTTTTTTAATGGTGGTCAGCAGTGAAGGATAATGATTCAGTTGGGAGTTTCCAGGGTTTCCGGGCTACCAAGCCCCATCGTGGTTTTCAGCTCAAACATTTCAATCCAGTTTTTCCATTTGTAGATGTCATTTGAAGCCAGTGCTGCACTTTCACATTTTTTTCCTGATGTGCGCAGAATGTGGTGTTTGAACTGAAATACATTCTTGGGTGGAATAGAAGAAGGGAGAAGGAAAGATGTGTTATTTGTTAGCAAAAACATGCTATGGGCTTTGTGGTACTGTGGCAAAGTTTGCTCCTGCTGAGTCTACTAAAAGACCCAAATCCCATGTCCACATTTCCTGATTCTACCACACTTTTCTCTGTGACTCCTTCCACAGAGTGGCAGAAAAAGCCAGATCTTTTGGACTAATGTAATATACTCTTTCCTCCTCAGTCGCTTCTGTCTCCCTTCATTGCTCCCAGAAAGGGAGGGACTATTACTGACCATTTCAGGGCATCGTGGGGCTTTCTCACATCACTTCCAATGCATTCCTCGCCTCCGGTCACCCAGGAAGAATCTGCTGTGTTTGATTTTTGTCTCAGGTCACTTGTCTCACAGCTACGTGCCAGGTCAGTGCCAGTGAGTTGTCTTGCATGGCAGAGCTTTGTTATGCAGGCTGGTGGGTCAAGTTTCACATGCTCAAAAGGAGTCGGTGTAAAGACAAAGAGAGATAGCATGTGTTTCAGTGCCAGTAATGAATAAACTACCACATCAACTACACAGCATGAACATCTTTATCCAGCTGTGTTTATATATTATTTTCATTAATTATGATTGTTCTCATCACTTGACACAAACAAAGACTTTTTACTTTTTTTTTTTTTTTAAGTGGCAGTTTTATTAATCCATTTTTCTTCTGAAGAATAATATCTACCCTCCCTACCTTTAACTGGCCAGAGATACATCACTTTCAAAAATAAATAACAAAATGCAGCCCTGCAAACTACAGGTCCTTGGATTATCTTATGAAAGAAGATACCTTTTTCTTCTGTCCACCATGAATTAAAATAAAATTGCTTATAATCCATCCTTTAAAACCCTGTGGTCAAATTTATGCCTGGCATCACAATGCAGGAAAGAGCATAATTGCACAGTGGATGAACTCAGTCTCAAGAGTTTAGTGCTTTGAAAGCTTTTTGATGTATTGTTGTACTTTATTTATCTGGTTTTTTTTGGTTTTTTTTTTGTTTTGCTTTTTTAATACTAAGGCCGTTTAGGAGCTGTGTTAATAACATGAACTTTCTGAGCCCAACTGGAGCAGAACCCAAATAAAGCTAAAGGCATTTTAGCTTTTGTGTCAAAGATTACAGTATAAAACCAGCCAAAAATGGTTATTTTTCAGAGATGTGCATTTTGAGAGATCGGAAATACTTAGGCATTTTTTGACTACAGGGAAGCTTTTTGAATTCAGACAAATGCAATTCACACAATTCATTTCAGGGTTGATTCATTTTATCTGTGTGTCTCCTGTGCCAAGTGGAAACATTAGGCCTCTTTAAAAAATGATGGGGGATAATAAATGCTCCAGGCATTTGTTTTGCTGAAATGAAGTAATGGCAGGGAAGCATATGGTGAAATATATTTTTAATTACTTTTCAACAATGTTAAATGTTTTTCCTTATTTTCATATTTAATGTTCTTGATCAAGCTTGCTAAATAGACAGCTCTTATGGAACACACCACTTTGTGCAATAACACATGACTAATTTTATGGGCAGTACTGTATATCCCTGTGTATCAGCACTATATTAGCTGTAGAACTTTGTTTATGATGCTTTGTGCCGTACAAGGGAGCCGGGATTGCGAGGGGGCTGTTTTGTTCCTGTTTCATTTTTTTCCCTCTAAGCCCACAGCTCTCAACACCTTTGTTGAGAGGTTTCATTTTCTTAAATTTTTGTTTGTTCATGCAGAGCAGGAAATATGATTCTCTTCTGTTAGACTAAACAAAAGGAAATCCACCTGAGACTGAGAGGAGACACCAGTCTCCCTTTTAACAACTTCATTTCTGAATCACCCTTCCATCCCCTTCCTTCGTCTCCCTCCCTGTCTCACAGGTTCCACGCTAAAGCAAAGTGAACACAAACAAAGGACACCTGTTCCCAGCCCCAGTAAAGAGAGAAAAGCTGCTGGTGCCTAAAGGCTAAAGCTGAGCCGAAAGTATTAGGGCTACAGGTGATGTCTAGGCTGCAGATGTACCTGGGCAAGGGAAACACAACTACTGCACAATGCCAGTAAAAAAACACTGAGAAGTAAGTGGCATCACAGGAGGGTGGCAGGGGGAGTCCAAGGCACAACTGTCACCACTTGTCTGCACATATAGGTTACCTTTTTGGGAGGTGCACAAAGGTTCTTTCAATACAGAATATAAAAAACAAAGTAAGGAAACCTGGCAATTTGCTGTCAACACTTACAGCAGGCGACCACACTCTCCCCTCACTTGTTACAGAGCTGACACAAATTCTTTTTCTGAAGATGTCACGGTCATCACTGGTATGAGCAAAGGATTGCTTGTTGTAGCATGCCCTGGAGATCAACAGTCCCAGGCTATTTCAGACCAGTGAGTCCTTTCCAGAGATGAGAACTCCTCACAGAGGTTTCTCTGTAACCATCACCCTCTTTTTCAGCTTGAGTGGCTTTTCTTCCTGCGGCTGTAGCAGTGTGGCAGAAAGGAGTTGGGATGGCTCTCTTGCATGTCCAGCACTTCCTTTCTCATTGCTAGTGATTCAGAGGATTAAAACAGCAGGATATAAAGCAACAGATGGGGATTTCATTCATTCCCTGTGCTTTGAAAACAGACTCTGAGGAATATATCCATTGTTATTATTGTGACCTTCACTATGCTGCATGCAGATTTCAGTTTGAGGTGGGAGGGGGATATCTATGGGTCTGAGGCTGTGGCTACCACTGTGGAGAGAAATGCTGTGCTGATAGTTTATCCACATTATTCAAGCAAAAAACCAGCTTGTATCAAAGGTCAGAGCACTGAACAAGTAAAACACTCCTTTTATCTCCATTCCTTCCCCTTCTCACTGGGATCCAGGGCAGAGGAGCAGAAACAGAGGGGGTGGGAGTAGAAATGAACCCCAAGTATTTATCTTGTGATGAGTTGCTGACATCTCAGGCCTGCCCCTGGCACTGGGAAAAAAGCCAACAAACAAACAGAAAGGAGAAGTAAGAATTTGCCTGAGGGAGAAGCAAGGCCATGGCAGTGAGTGGCCTGGCTCCCACGCTGCCTGTAGCTGTGGAGGAGGAACCAGTCAGCTCTGAGACTGCTGGTGTGATTTTTGGGACTTATTTCTGTGGCAGAAGAGGGAACCACAGCTTTTCAACCTCTGATCAGTGGGACAACCTTGTGTGGGTGGTCTCCCAAGAGGAAGGAGAGAATTTCCCATAGTTCTTTCTCTTCCCATGCTTCCAGAGGGCTCCCTGGGCAAACCGAGGGCTTCAGCCTCAGGATATGGAATGAAAGAAACAGCCTCCAGAAGTGGTTTCATTCTTGTTTTAACAGACACCAAAGGGAAAAGGTTAGTCATGGGCAAGCTTTTGCTTCTGGGATTTGTAACTTGGGAGTGCTGTGAAGCTTTCAGAACCCGGATGTGAGAGAGAATGTTGGCGCTTCCAGAGCCTTCACTTCTAATCTCCACGGGAAAAGAATTGGGTCAGCTGTGCATGGCCAGAGACAGCAGTTCCCCTTGCACTGTAGCTTGCATTCTGGAGATAACACTTCCTATAAATCACGACAGCCTGTAAAAAAATGACAAAAACTGTGAAGTTCAGCTTGCCAGGAAACTGTTATCGTGCATGTGTAGTTTTTTTAGGTAAAACATAAATTTAATATCCACATCCCATTTTGCCAATCTTTTAAAACCCCTGACAGGGACGTGAATGCTGTTCAAGAGCTATTACATGTCATGATGATAATTTTTTCCTTTTGAAGAGGCAATGTCTAAGTCATTTTTGATGATTACATTTCCTTGGTCTGTATTTATTCGAAAGACACTTTTCAAACCTGAGAATTGTTTCCAAACAGTATGCATAAATGATTAGTACTGCTTTCAGTTGTGCAGTTTGATACTTTTTCCCTTTAGATGTCGGTCTGGATGTGAAGACTATGCCCTACCTGGTGCACAAAGAACAGATCTTAACTGCTGCGGCAGCTGAAAGATTTGGAATGATTTAAAGATAAAACCAGTCAGTCACTTCCCATAGTATCATGGTTTGAATTGGAAGGGCCTTTAACAATGATCTAGATTCAACCCCCCCTGTCACAGGCAGGGGCACCTTCCACTAGACCAGGCTGCTCAGAGTTTTGTCCAACCTGGCCTTGAACACTTCCAGGGATGCAACATTCACAATTTCTTTCTAAGGTCTCACAGTAATTTTCTCTTTTCCAGGCTGAATATTGTCAGCCTATTTTCACAGGTGAGGTGTTCTAGTCCTCTGATCATACTCCTGGCCCTCCTCTGGACTTTTTCCAGCAGGTCCACATCCCTGTTAAGTTGGGGACCCCAGAGCTGGACACAGTGCTACAGGTGGAGTCTCACAAGAGCAGAGTAGGACAGAATAATCTTTGACCTGCTTGTCACACTGTGCACATTCAGGTTCCTTAGATGTTCTTGAGCCTGACCTTCTCCTACAGCTGAAAGTTCTTCATAATCTCAGTTTTTGCCTTTGTCTTCTCAACTTGGGCACTTGTCAGTGAAGACTGAGGCAAAAGAACCATAGAGTACCGCAGACTTCTGCATATTCCAGGTAATCAGGTCTCCCATTTCCTTTTGGAGATGAGCAACATTTTTCTGAATCTTCGTTCTATCATCGACATATCTGTAGAAGCTTTTATTGTTGCCCATGACATTCCTGGCCAGATTAAATTCTATCACAGCTTTAGCTTTCCTAACATGATCTCTGGCAGCTCAGACAATTTCTTTGTGTTCTTCTTAGGCTACGTGTTCTGGCTTCCACCCTCTGTAAGCTTTCCTTTTGTGTTTGAGTTTGTCCAGGAGCTCCTTGTTCATGCACGCAGGCCTCCCAGTGTTCTTGCCTGACTTCCTCTTCATTTGGATGCATTTGTCCTGAATTTGGATGAGGTGATTCTTGAGTATTAACCAGCTTCCTGGGGCATGTATCTTTCCTCCAGGAATTTATTCCCTAGTACCTTACCAAGCAAATCTCTGAAGAGGCCCAAGTCTGCTTTCCTGAAGTCCAGGATAGGGAGTTTGCTGTTAGCCCTCCTCACTGCTGTGAGGATCTCAAATGCTGCCATGGTCAGTGCAGACAAGGCTGCCCTTGATCTTCACATTCCCCACCAGTATCTCCTTGCTGGTGAGAACAAGGCCCAGCACAGCACCTCTTCTCTTTGGTTCCTCTGTCACTTGGAGAAGGGAGTTACCATTAGTGCATTCGAGGAACCTCCTGCATTGGCTGTGACCTGCTGTGTTGACCCTCCAGCAGAAGTTCCCTGTTAGGACCATGGCCTATAAATGTGAGGCTGCTCTTAACAGCCTGTGGAGTGCCTCAGGCACTCAATCTTCCTGGCTGGCAGCCTGTAGCAGACCCCCACTGTAAAGTCACATGCCCCTGCCCTCCCTTGGATCCTGACCCACAAGATCTGTTGTCTTCTTGTCCATCCCAAGGCAGAGCTCAATGCACTCCAGCTGATCACTGATGTAGAGGGTGACACTCCTTCTCTGTTCCCCGTCTGTCCTTCCCAAAGAGACTTCATCCTTCCCTCCCAACACTCCAGCCATAGGAGCCATCCCACTACTTCTCTGTGACGTCAGTGAGATCACAGCCCTGCAGGTGTGAAGAACAAAAACAGTTAGAGCTGTGGGTTATCAAGTCCTCCAAACACGAGCTAAGAAATGTAGTGTTGAGTAGCAGAATGCTGTGTAAACCACTGCTGCATAGGTAAATGTGGATGCTTCAAACACAAGATTTCCTGTTTTGAGCTTCATTCTATCACCTACATGTGACATAGTCCTACTTTGTAGCTGTTATGCTACAGACCCTAAATTATCTTCTGATTTTTCAAATTCAAAAGAAAATCAGTCTGTTTAATTGTTTAATGTTTATCTAAAGAATCTGGGCACTTTACAGCAGCTTCACCAGAATAAATGTTTATCTCAGTCATCTGCTTTTGAAAAAGAGGTTCTTCATCATAACAGCAAGGAAAATACTTTGTGAGTACTGCAATTTGTTTTCCAGCTAAGTGACAAGCAGCATTTGACTTTGGGTAAAATAGGTATATGTATTTTCATTGTTGTCAATTTTTGTTTTGTTTTAATACTCCATTATTAGTGTCCTTTAGCATTTGACAACAAGGAAGGAAAAAAACTTTTCTTGAGAGAAGACCTTTAAGTTCCCTTTATCTACTTCAAACAATAATTAAACATACTGTGAACTGTCAAAGCCAAAGAATCAGTGTGTTTTAATAAAACATATTATGTATTAAAGTCTGTATGGCTCCTATACTTGGGTGCATTTTAGATTTGCATCTGTTTGGGAAAAAAAGTAGGAAACAGTTGCTGCACAAATTATATTTCAAAAGAGATATGTGTGAGTAGAGGGGCTGATTTTTAAGTGCAACAACCATAAGATGCATGTGAAATGAATACCAACTGATTTTATCTTTGTCAGCACTAGAAGCAGTATATCTGATAGCTTTTATAGTATTTGCTGTTTTTTTGACCAGAGTTTTCATCTCTGCAGATCCTGTTCCTGAATCCACTCTTTCTCCTCCCCTGTCTGATTTGACACCTGTTTCCAAATGAAAGATGTCTTCTATCCTTTGGTTCTTGAGTGGATTCTCTTTTGTTTTTATCTTTTTTATTATTTATGTCTGGA
The DNA here is from genome assembly GCA_013399225.1 of Rhipidura dahli. NCBI lineage: Eukaryota > Metazoa > Chordata > Aves > Passeriformes > Rhipiduridae > Rhipidura > Rhipidura dahli. The sequence continues at coordinate 211,043 of VXAC01001776.1, forward strand.
AAATATATTAAAACTCATCTGACAGACTTAATGCATGTAATGTGTACATGTGTGTTTGGGAACAAGGGGACAGGGTTTCTTCACTTGTTGCTGGGATATTTAGATAATGGACGTTTAAGCAGATGTTCTGAAATGCAGAAAAGGTCTTGCATTGTGTCTCTTCTGTTGGTGACAATGTGTCCTGAAATTTACCTGATGCTTCGGTCCTTTTGTGTGCCAACTTGTGGCTGCAAAGCTGGAGGGAGAAAGCACATCCTGCAATTTTACCACAGAGGACAAAAGAACAAATGTCTCAAATCAGAGAAGTACTGAGAGGCCACCATTATGCATGGAGATGAGGAATGGCACAGCTGGAGACATGCATACAGTTTCAGATGGCACTAAAGTGTTTATCCTGGGGTTGGTGTGAGGGTGGAGGGGAAGCACTTATGTGACATTTTTATTACTCTGGTAAATTCATTCCTAGTCCTTTAGCCTTCTCCTTCCTTTACAGAAACTAAATATGTCTTTCAAAGGTCCACTATTCATCTATTTAAAATGAATTGTAAATACTTTCCTGAATTTGGGCTTGCATCAGAAATGGGCTAAGAGAAGAAATGAACCAGCTCTGTGAGACAAACTAGATAGAGCCTGTATAACATGTACCCCATTAAAATTAGTTACTAAAAGCAGTAACAGTGTATGAATTGTCATCTTGATGTTCTTAGTCTGTCACTTTGCCTCTAACTAAGCTACCATTTAAGGCCAATTTGTACAGGGGGTAAGAGACTTATAAAAATAATTAACACTAGCTGCTTCCATCTATCCTTTTCCAGTGAATGATTTTCTATTTAACTCTTACTGACATTTATTAGCAATTTTCTAGTGGATCTCTTTGAATTTTTTTTTAAAAAATATTTATTTGTTCTGTCAAATTTGCTTGTTAAAGACACTGTTTAATTTCATGGACCACACTGGAAAAAATGTCTGTGACTGCAGGTGAGGACTCCAACTCATGGATGCTTTCATAATCAGTTAAAAAGGAACAAATGCACGCCTCCAGAATCGCACAATTTAATACCTCTTCTGGCAGTTCATACAAGGCAGTATCATTTTTTGAAAACATAATAGTATTTCTAAAATCCAATTAAAGATCTTCCTTTCAAGATATCTTATTTTCTGTTCCAAATAATCTTCAATCTACAGTATAACTTTGTCATCCATAAAAAAACCCTGAAATTAAGAGGAACATTATATGATTCTAGCATCTATTATTCATCTCTTTATTTGTTGAAGGCTTGCTGTAGAATCTGCTTGTTTCCAAGGAATGAAAATTGCTTATTATCCCAGATAATGAAAGAGAATGTCGTCATCTATAATTGTTAGTTTAGGATACTTACTGTACCCTTCTATTATAAGAGGGTTGGCATTAAAAAGGTTCAGTAAAAGAAGCAGCTCTTAAGAAATTTCTTAAATAAAAAAGGGATTTGTTTACAAGTGAGATTTATATGTCTTTGACAGCAAAATATATTGGAACATGTTCCTTAATTGACAGATTGTAACCTGAATATGAATGCTATTTACTGAATACAATTCATGAGTATTAAAGATATTTTTTCAATGATCATAGAAGTGTGCTTCTATATATACACCTAAGTATATGAGTGTACCCACCTATCTATGTATGTGTGTGTAGGTGTATTTTATATGCGCCTATTGCTTTTTTAACACAGAGCTTTTGCAGTATCTAGACAGTTTTGCTAGTCTGTTCCTGTTTTATTTCCCTGATTAAACTCCTGCAAGATAATCTTTACAGGGTAAGAAGGTTTGCTTTAACACCCTCTGCCTAAATGTGACAGTTCTGTAAACAGCAGCTGTATGTGGTCAGTCACGAGATCTAGAAATCAAAACTATATGGGCCGTAGTCACAGCTCACAAGACAAACAGGACATGCTGGAAATTGACTGCCAGACAGCCTGGATTTGATAAGTTGCACTAGACTGTATGTCACACTTTCTACAGCAGTAGCATTTCACACACACGCACAAGTGTTTATACAATTAAAAAAAAAGAAAAAGAAAAGGGAAAAAAAGGAAGAAAAAATAAACCTACTCCAAAAAAAAGATTAAAATCATTCAACTAGAAGGATATTTTTTGGAACAATTTTTTTAAAATGTTTGTGCCTAAAGGGCTAGAAAACCAGTTTAGACCTAAACTCCCGTGAACATCAGGTATTCAGAGCTGTTAGCTCTTTCCGCAGTTGCAGAAGTGAGCTTTAAAGATGTGACTGCAGTCAGCCAGCAACAATTTATGCCTCCATGGAAGAAAAAAGTTCAGCATTGGAACACTGAACCCAAAAAACTTCAAGACAAAGAAAATGAGAGTTTTTCTAATAAGGAAAATAATAGTGAAAAAGAGTATTAGAATTGGTATCAGCAATCAGTATAGGAGTTCATAAAAAAGTCTCCCCCTGATATCAGTCATGGATTTTTCATCTAAGCCAAGATAGCTTTCATCCATCTCACTGACATGTCCTGCCAGGCTCAGGCTAACTCAGCCTCTGTTTTGGATATCATTGCAGGGATGTCAGCCTTGAGAAAGAAGGCTTCAAAATGGTTGCAGATCATTTCTAAACACACACACGTGCAAATCCCCCATGGCTAGCAGGTATAGCATGTCCCTGCAAGCACACAGGCACAGCTGGGAGCCAGCTTCTGACTTCTCTCTATGCCTAATTAAAATTATGCTAATTCTAACTACAAGATTACAACTTTGTAAAACAAAACAAATAAATGTGTTTTCAACAATGCTACTTTATTCATCTCTCTCTGCCCTTCACCTTCTGACAGCCAATAATGGGAAAGGTCTGAGGGACAATAAATGGAAAGCAAAACTGTCCATGGCACTTCTTCAAACATTTTTGTTGGGCTTTCGATTTAAAGAACACCCATGCTTTTCTGGGATAGTCACATCCCATTTTTTCCAAATTACAGCCTAGGGAATGTGAAAACCCCAAAACCCTCAACCACATTGCTGCTCCTGCTGTATTCAATATCTTTGCATGCAATACTGAGCTTTCAAAACCATTTTAGCCATTCTTCCCATAACTATGGCAATCTGAATTCATTGTTTTTGTGGTGTGCAGGAATGCTGTTGCTTTGTGAAGAACTAGAAAAAAGTTCCCCAGGTGCAGGAGTTGACAAGAACTTTTGGGTCTCCATCTAATTAGGCTGTACACTGCTAGGAAATAGGCACCATGCTGTGCTTGCTTGTTTGCATCAAGTCAGACAAACTCCAGCACAGCTCAGGTGTTTTGTAAAATGCAGATAGAAACCATTTTTTTCCCTGAGATGGTGGTTGGTGAGGGCAGGGAATGTTTTGGTCTCATAATTCACCAGTCTTAGAGAGAAGAAGGAAGATTCATATTTCAGCATTTAAATTGTTGTAAGTTGTAAAGCTTTTATTTACCTTTTATTTGTAGCATCTCTATTGTTTTATTTGGGAATTTAACAGGAGGGATCTTCTTTGTAGTGTGGCCATGGCTATGAAACTGATCTTCAAGGGGAGGTAATCCTGGCAGAATTTGCAGCAACAGAATATATATTCCCTCTCTCTGTAGCCCTTTGATGTTATGAAAACTGGATGCTGTACCTGTGATGATAGAAAAGTCCATAATTTCGAGGTAGTCCCAGCTCAGCCATTGTGTTTTCCACTATTTCAGCCTGCAGTCTGTGCTCAGAACTGGAGTCCACAAACAAACAGAAACTAGACTGTAAAACAACTGGAAATTCTGGAATAAAAGCCTTAACTTCATCCTTCTCCATGTATTTGACTGTTTTGTAGTACTACCTCCTTGCAGCTGCTGTCAGCTCTTTTGCTGGATATACGCATTCAAGAGCACTCTTCTTGTGTTACTTTTTTTTTTTTTTTTCCCCAAAATGATAACACAGTGTTGGGACTGAGGATGGTCAGGAAATACAACCTTTTGTAGTTTGTGCACACACACACACAAAAAACTAGCCTTCACTCACACAGACTGCAAGCACAGTGTGCCTTCATTGGAATCTGAATTAGAATCCTTGGATGCAAAAGCATCCAAGAACCTCTGTTCTGTCAGCCCCTGGCCTCCAACACTGTGGGGTCAGTGGCTCTCACGGGTGGCACTCGTTTGGCAGGACCCTTCACAAGCACTGCTGTGGCTCCGTGGCTGCAGGGAGCACCTGTAAGTCCCTAGTTTGGCTCAGAGCTGCAAAGCAGATGATCCTCTGGCTTTGTTCCTCGTGGGGGCTGACAGAGTCTTTCCTGCTGCCTGGATGCTGACACCTTGGAAATACCCACAGAGTTGGTCTTTAGGCCTCACAGATGTTGTGAATCCCACCTCACATCACTCCCACATACAGGGGATTTTCACCAGGCGCTGGGAGAGAGGAGGATTTATTATGATTAGGGATGGTCTGCTACAGTTTATGCCATTTAGTAGCCTTCAACCAAGGACAGAAGGGAGGGTAATGAATCCTAATGCTGTGACCTGGACAAATTATTTCAGAATGAGAGGGTGGAAATTTGGTTAAATTACAAATTTTGAGAGTGGCAAGGAAGTGGTCCTAATACCATCAACTGTCCCAACCTCCCAACCTGCTTGATCTGAGCTGTTGGGGTCCAGGTCAGTAGGTCATCTTTGACTACAAAAGAGGATCATTTCTACCATAATGAGGCAAAGATGGCTTATTTCCGTCTAACAGATGGCAGTGGATATGACTCATGCGTCTGTCTGGGATGTATTTTTCTGAACAAAGTAATTTGACCAGCAGTTTCCAGTAGCCCCATGCTCTTCCCTGTGGCTCCAAAGTTTGCACGTACTTTATAGACTCTGACCATTTACTGTTATATTACATTTGGGAGGAAGGAAATAAAGCATATAGTGCTAAAAATATGTTTATTTACACTTGGGAGCACGACATTGTTTCAAATCACAAAAACACAAATGTGGAACCTGCTTGAAGTTATTCTATTGGTTTTTTGGTCTTCATCTTTTTTTAAATTTTTTTTCCTTCTGGAAATACTCCAACCTGCAACAGGAAAGGAAGCAGAGGATGCTCAGACTGTTTGTATATTTATGGAACGATTTGACTTTTAACAAGTTATTCTGAGAGTGCTAGACTTTTTACTAATGATTTTCTATCTTCTAGTTATTCATGAGCTCCGATTGGGATCTTTGCTGCAGTGATCCTGCAGTGTGGATTAATTGAAGTCTGATAAAGTGAGCTTTCGTGTTGCGAGTGGTCCCTCGGATCCACTGGACCATGCAGAGAGTTTCTCTCTGCTGCCAGTCTATGAGAAACTTGTAGAAAATTATCTTTGAGCTTTCTACCTTTCTTCACAGTTGAGGTGAGCCACAGGATTCAAATGTGTATGTACACACTTGTAGGCAGTGAAACTGTTCAAGCCTTGCATCCAGAGGGAATCAGGCCAGAATGATATGATGACTCTGGGGCTGCAAGGATTTTCAGTTCTGAGATATTGCAAGCTGACAGATTCAGAAGCAGGGTCTGTGTACAATTTGATTTTAGAAGCTGATTTTTCTCTTGATTTTAAGAGCTGCTTTCTGAAGGAATAAAGGATTTTTAAGTGAAAATCCAGCTTGCTCAAGGTTTTTTTTTTTCTTTTAGAATCTCTGAAAATCACCAGAGGGTTTTCCTGAAAACATAGGACTAGTCTGGGATATGGCATTAACTATTTCTTCCTTAGACAAGTTCAAGCACTGTCAAAGATAGTGAAATACCTGCTGTTTTTCAACATCGACTGTAAGTGGACTGAGCTTTCCTTGATCTTAGTAGGTTAAATGAAATAGAAACTAAAACAAGGAACAAAACAGCAACCTTTAAGACACATTAGATTATTTTGGTACAGGTCTAACCAAAGAAAGAATATAAATTATGATTCCATGTACATCCTTGAGATGGTAATTTCAAGATGTTTGTATCCAGATTTCTAGGGCAATACAGGTTAAATGGCTGCAGTGTGTACTGCTGTTCTCTCAAACTTTCAAACCTGCTGGCAATTTCAACTAGATTTGACTGTAAAGTAAAAAATCTGAAGAATAATAGAGCATACAGCAGTAATTATTCAATTTCCCAAATGCAAATATATCCTTGTGGGTAAAACTTTCCCTCCACATCCCTTTCCAGTCTTAGACTGGCATGGCTGATAAGTGAGGTGCTTCTAAATAGCACCTTCCCTCCCATTTTTGGAGTCTCCCTCTCAGGAGACATTTCAAACCCACCTGGATGCATTCCTGTGTAACCTGCTCTAGGTGACCTTGCCTTAGCAGGGGGATTAGACTAGATGAACTCTGGAGCTCCCTTCCAACCAGCTCTTCTGTCCCCAGCTATTCTGTAATTATGTGATTTTACTGTTGCTCCTGGAGCTGTGAACTTTGCAGGCCCTCTTCCCACAGACAGTTGAGTCTAAGCACCTGGGTCGGCCTCAGTTGCACACCAGTTGGAATAATGCTGCGGATGTGACAAAACAAAACAAGTTTTTATAATGCATTTGATACTTTTTGCATTTAAAAGATGACCAGCAGCTTTACCACCAAAAGCCAGATTAATTGTGGAGAAAACGCTATGGAAGAAGAGAAACAGACTGTTGTCCGCATGGATTCACCTGTTTTCTGCACAGACTTTGGTACACAATGAAACACAGTCTAGGGACAGTTCTGTTACAGTGGATGCTGTACCAAGGCAAAATGCAAGCTCAGGTGTTTAAAGCATTTATACATATAAATAGCCCCCGTGTCTTAGGTCTGGCTAAGCTGCCTGGCTAGACATTGGCCAGACATTAGAATATGTGTGCCTTAAGCCTTGAAATCTGAACAAAATCTGTAAAGTCCTAGGATTAACTTTAGTCCTTGAGGTTTGTCCTTACTTCAGATTACCCTTTCCCAATTTTTATCTAGCATAAACATGCTGAGCTGCAACTCATTTCTCAGGTGCATGTGGTGCTGTAAATAAATTATCTTTACTCTCTGCTAAATAGAGCAAGAAAATCTTCAAACCTGCCTAAAATAACAACTCCTTTTTATATTCCCAGTGTGAGTTTCTTTTCATTCTGTGAGAACCCAAACTGCTTTTGCAGCTCATATGTTAACTCCTGTTTGGCTTGTCCCCAGGGATCTTCTTTCTTTACTTCCTTTGCTATCTCCCTGCTTGTATTTTTTTTTTTTTAAATCCCTGCCTTCCATATCTTTATTTTGTCTGTGGTAACCCTTCCTGGTTCCAAAGTCTTCCTATGGAGTGGTGAGCCTCTTAAACTACAGTTTCTTCTGTCCCAAGTGTTTTCATCTCAGTGGATAACCATTAAGATTTAATTACTAACTGCTGCCTAAGTTCTGGATAGGTTGTAATGCAGACCTTGGTCAGCAGTACATGTGCATGGGGATATCCCAAAATACACTTCACTTCTTAGTAACAGCTTCATAATATCAGCCAGAGATAATAGATTGTGCACAGACTTTCCTCTGCTTAGAATGTAAACTAGCACTTCCTTGATGCCCTATGAAGCAGCTACACAAACACACATTTTCTTCTTCCTCTAGCTCATTTGCTCAGTGCTCAAGCACCAATTTAGAATGATGGATCTGGTTTTAATCCAGATGGCTCGATGTAGTGGTTTCTCTCCCTCTCACTAACTCCCTCTCTCCTCTCCTTATCCAGCAATTTGTCTGCATTGTTTGGTTCTGTTTTACAGCCTTTGGTATTTTGCTTTCTCCTTTACTGGATATCTGACATTTGTACTGCATTTTCTGCTGAGTCTTTTAAGTTACTCCCAGAGATGTGGTCTTTAAAGGCAGCTCTGTATTAGAGAGGCATAGATGGTCTCATGATGTGGCATCACTCCTACAGGTAGCAGGTATTTTCCTGGCAGCTTGTTTAAGCTTTGAGTGGAATAGCATAACTGATAAAGGCTAAAGATGTCAGCAAGGTGTTGGTAGAGCTCTGTGAAGAAACTTATGCAGCATTTGTTTGTCTCCAGCTCTGCCCAGTATTGCAATGACATTGGTAATCTACAGGGCACTTCTGAGAATTAAGGAAAAAATACAGCAAAACTGCTCATACTCTCAAGATGTGTGAAGATAATGAATATTATTATCATCTCTTTAAAAACTGAGAGGCTGTGCATAAATGATTTACTTAGGGCCCCAAAGGAGCCTGTGTTTGACTAGGGAGCTGAACTTTAATTGCACCTGACTCTAATCCTTTGTTCTGACTGTACCTCCCTCATTACCTACCAGTCCATTTTCATTAGTGCTCATATCCATCAGTCTCATTAACAAATATGTGAGGGTGTTTTATCATGGCTACTAAACAAGAAACTTAACTGTACCGGAAATGTTTACTTACCTCAAACACACATTGCCTAAAATTTGTGCCATTTACCCCATATGCCAGCTACATTATTGTATTAACCATGACTCAGTTAATGTCAGCCATTAACCTCAGGTTATGGTCACAGAATCACAAGTTACTGAACTACTGTTTTTTTAAGAAACTAGTGCCTGCAGCTGGAAATTACTGTCCCCAGAGGGGACAGTCTGGTGACAATTTCAGTCAGTCAAAGTCAGCATGCCCATGGTTCTGCCTTTATTGGCAACTCCTGAGACATATTTCCATTCATTTTCTTCCACTGGCACTAGTACGTGTATACACTTCTAGATGAAACAATTCAGAGAGAAAAATCCCTCCAATTATTATTTTTAAAGGGCTGGTTTGACTCTCTAAACTGGTTTATTCTTCAGTCATTCAAGAAGCAGTGCTGGCACATCAGAAAGTACAAGATCATTTTCTACTCTGGTTTATGCTGCTCAGCAACCTCAGCTGAAAGTCTGGTGGTTGCCCACAAGGGCTGGGAAGGTCCCAAGTCCTTGCCATGCAAAATAAAAACAACTTGAACACCACTGCAAACTAGCTAGGAGCAGACAAATGATCAGTGTCTGTCTGAACACATGAAGAACATTGAATTCTTTTAACTAGCTTACTTGATGATGTGAAATTATCCTACCCTACCTACAGAACTTGTGTTGGACTTGGCAACAGTGACTGGAAAGATTTTAAACCCAGTTACCAGCTCCAACTGAACTTACTGCCTGAGTTCATCAAGGGGTACATTTGCTTGGTGGTTGAAGTTTAAAAAAGAAGTATGTGATAGATTAAATTGCTTGGTTACAAGTAGACCTACTCTGAGGAGCAGACCTACTATGTGCTCTGCCACCGCTGTAATAATGTTTTGCAGGAGAGGCAGAGGATAGAGGCTGGGGAAAAAACTTCCTCAGTTTACTAGAGAAGGAGTCATGTACCAGAGTCCTTGCCAATGGTTTAACACAGCTGCCACCTGCAGCTACTGCTGGAGAAGAAAGTCTCACTTACGGGGGGAGTGTATCTATGAAGGATTATTTCCACAGCACTGAAATCTTAAAAATACAGAGGAAAAAATGAATGATTTTTTATTTGCTGCACAATATAATTTGCAGTTTGACTGGAATAGTTTATGAGTTTGAATCAAGTTTAGTTAGAGTTTTGGCAGAGAAAAAAAAGGGAAAATAATGTTTACTTTTAATTTAAAAGACTTTGCTCTCTCTCTTCAGAAGTTTTTATTAATCCAGCCTTCTTTACTTATGTATTACTGCCCTAACCTTCTACCTAAATGTATTACAGAGTTAGTTTATGAGCTTTTGTTGCAGCTGATCTATTTTGAATAACTAATGAAATAATAATTTGAACAGAAGTACCTTAATCATCAGTTGATAAATTTAGTCAGTCTTCCTCCAGTTCATTTCTGTGATTAAGGACGAAACTGGGTTAGGGACTACAGAACTTTCATACCTAAGCAGGAGCTTTCATCCAGCCTTAAATTAAGGTTCTCACTGCAGCTAAGGGGATCTAAGAAGTAACTTAGCTGACGTTAAGAGCTATTTTTTATGTTGTCCCTCACACCAAAATCCAGGTTAAACAAGTCATTCTACCAAACCAAGCCAAAATAAAACAAAACAAGCTGATAAAACCAGTGATTTATTGGAGCTGCCTTAGTACCTGGATGAGGGGCTATATAAGTTAGAAAACCACCATAGCTTGTGGCTAAAGGAGAGGACTGCACAGACAAGAAGAGGCCTTCAGCAGACATAACTTAGAGCTGTTGGGAAACGGGATGTCAGCAAACAGCAGAGCCAGATGCACCAGCAGTGGTGAGAGCTGCATGGGGGGTTACAGCATGGCAGTGCCCTCACACACACAGGACACAGCCCTGTGGTACCCCAGCAAGAACAGCAGAACAGGCCCAGTCAGCTGCAGTCCAGATCAATGTGTGGGTCCATAGGGATGGGATAGGTCCAGGGACAACCTGGAAATAAACCAAGGTCAGGATCTGCAAGGTGCATGGCCAGTGCAGACACACTGACAAGTATCTTAGGCAAGGACCTGAGTGTAAATGCAGCTCTGGAACAAAAAAGGAGGGACAAGGACCAGCAGCTCATCCTGCACAGCCCCCTCACAGTATCCTGGCCTCCAGTCCCAGGTGGCTGTGGCAGGCTAGCACTGGCTTTGAGGGCAGCCAGGGAGTCACTGGGTGAGAAAAGCTTGCAGAGCTTGATGGCACCCTCAGGGGCAAGCGCTGGATATCAGTAACAAGCCCATAGACTCCTAGTTGTACTAGTTTGAAAACAAACTAGCAAGAGGTCACAAGTCAGAATTATAATTTAATAGGAAAATTTAAAAAAATGCAATAGTACAAGAACACTGGCAGAGTCAGTATACAACCTGACACCCTGTTAGTCAGGGTGGTGGGAGCAGTCCAGATGAAGTAGTCCTGTTGAAGTGGTAATCCTATAGCAAAGGGCCTGGTCTTCACCAGAAAGTACAGCAGTGTAGCTCATGTCCCCCAGGAGCCCTATAGGTAAATACTGCCCATGCTGTTCCAAATGCCAGATTATATCCAGGTGGGAATGCTTGGCTCCTCCCCCTGGGTGGAGCATCTCCCAGTCGGATGATGTAATTCTGTGAGTCAGGCGGTGAGTCCTTGATTGCCCATTAAACAGAGATTGCCCCCTGGAGGGATTTGTCAGGGATGAGCCGCGGTAGGAGATAAACATTGTCCCACCTTGTCCCTCTTTGCTCTAACAGCTTGTGAAGATGATAGTAGAATACATGCTTTTGGTCACATCTTACACTGTCACCTAGGACACGGTTGTAACTGGGTGTTTATGTCACACAGCTGAGCTCTCTTCTTGACCATTTCTTCCTCTCCCACCTCTTTGTTCAGCTTTTGTCACCCAGTAGCACCCTGTGCTACTGCAGGCTGGGATGCCAGGTTTCAAGCAGGTTCCTGAAGCTTTGAAGATAAAACATAAAGTCTCAAAACAACAGCAAATAATTTCCCCAAACCTTTCAACTCTCTTCAGTTAGATATACTTGATTGTTGGGAACATGGGAACTTAAATTGTCTTCGCTGCCAAAGAAAACATATGATCAAGACAAACTTTCAGTCATAAGACAGGTTCTTTGTGGATTTTAGCCTCCTAATATGGATATTTCTCTTATTGTTACAGTCACTTCATGTATTTAATTTGAGAGCGTGTAACCTGTTCACCTTCTTCATCAAAGTGCCTTCATCTACTTAGAAGAAAACGACATTAAAAAAAACTCCAAACCAAACCAATAAAGCAAGGCAGAACAAAATAACAATGAAATGGGCATTTCCCATAGATTGCTCTGTTCCTCTGCCTCCAGTGTAGGTTTCAAGTCCATGAAATTTATTGCAGTGCTTCAGGTCACTTTGCTTAAGCCACCTTCCATAACATTACACAGTAAATGCAGGAGACTAATAATAACATGGACTGATGATTCACAGAGGGATTTACTTCACAGGGTACATAGAAACAAAGGTGCTTTCCTAGGATTGTGCTGAGGAAAAGATTATTTTGACATATGAATTTATTACATAACTTAAATGTGTTGCATTATCACTGCTAACAGTAAAGACAACAACTTTACTGTCTGAAGTTTTCTCTGTCACTGCACGGTAATTATCTGACCTGAGTATCTAAGGCCACTGTATATTGTGGTTGTATTTCAAGTTATTTGAGACTTCTGTAATTGTTAAATGTGTTACAGCTGCATAGACTTTTTTAGTAGGAACTCCAGAAAAACCAGAACCCAAGTGCTTTTATGGCCTCAATATTTATAAAACTAACAAAATACTATTTTAATCCCAAAGATCTGCGAGAGAGAGAGAGAAAGCTCTCGTTTTAGCTATGTCTTGTAGTCCTGAAAAAGTTTTCTTCTTCCTCTTATCAAGGCTGCAGAATGCACACAGCAGTAGATATGCTTGACGTTATCTGTAGGAGGATAAAAGCCCACACAGCAGCTACTCTGTGCTGGACAATTTTGAAGCTGTTGGGAGCAGTTTCTGTCCCTTCAAAGTATTAACTGCATGCACATCAAGGGCTGTGCTACTGTCTGGTCTAATTTAATCACTGTAATGGGGAAGATAATCTTTCAGACTACCACACAGCGTGGGATTTGGGTCTGGCACCCTTCAGTTTTGAACATCAGTGCTCCAAGACAGCATCCCTTACAAAAATAGAATGCAAATATAAAGAAAGAAACAGAGCTGATTATCATAAATTCAAGAACTAAAAATGAGCAGAAGAGAAAAAAAAGAAAGAAAAATTAAACAGCTCAATATTAAACTGAATGTACCAGTCAAACAGAATTTTTTTCCTTTTTCTAAGGCCCTTATAAAAGGGAAAGTATAGTTAAAAAGTTTCAGGAGGTAGAATTAAGATATCTTATGATTTGTGATTATTTTCTCTTCTTCCCCCAAACCCAAAAACTCTGTAGTTACAGAGAATAAGACATTCACTAAAGAAACAAAGCTTTATTAGGTAATAAATGCTGAATAATATATATTGAAATCCAGTGCAGAAATATGTGCTGTATTTTAATATGCATAAAGCTTTTAACTTGTGGACTGGCATTTAAAAACCCCACATTCATAAACAAGTTTCCTGTCATGGAATGAGTATAATCACAGTCTAACCTTTTTAATGGAGCTTGCTTAACTGTGGCTAGCATTCAGATGCCTGTTTGATAGATGGCTTAGAAATTATGTAGATGTTTTTTGTTGGCACTAAGGGTCTTTTAAAGTTTCTTTGTTAAAGGAAGCAGGTTTTTGTTGACTCACTGCCATGGTAGTTAATTAACTAGCATCCATTCAAAACGTTCAAGTTGTCAATACAATGCTTAATTTGGATTAAAAAACCCGTAAAATAAGTTTATGTTCTCTAAAGTTTTCCTACAATGTCAATTAGAAGCAGCACAGCTTCTCAGTTTCTTGCCTGTTGCCCACCAAAACTGCAATAAATCACCTTAATGGATAAGAGCAGTTAAGTGTATGAACTCCCCAAATCACAGAAACTTACAGTTGTAGAAACTTGGAATTATTGGGGTTGGGAGAGACCTTAAAGATCCATCTAATTCCAACTCTACTGCCAAAGGCAGAGAAACTTTCCACTAAAAAGTCTCCTACTATATGATCTAAACCTACTCCAACTTCAGTTTAAAGCTGTTCCACCTCATTTTGTCACTATCTGCCCTTGTAAAAAAGTCCCTCTCCAGCTCTCTTTTAGCCCCTTTAGATAGTGAAAGGTGCTCTAAGGTAATCTCAGAGCCTTCTCTTATCCAGGCTGAGCAAGCCCGACTGTTTCAGCCTGTGCACTGATGGAGGTGCCCCGTCCTCTGATCATCAATGATTAGGAGATATTCATACTATGAACATGAGATATCTTATAACTATAGATGTAAAGCAGAAAACTAGACATAGACATATCTTTTTGCATTTCAGATATTTGGAACAATGATATTTGAGTTTAATGTTAACATTTATTTATGGTGCCACTCACACGTTTCAGAGTGGGACGGCTCCCACATGTTGCAGAAAAAGGTGACTGTGAGTTTTAAAAGCAGAGACATCCCTTCAAATTAGAAGCACTCAGGTAATGTATTGCTGTGAACAGGCCAACTTCTCTTGAGGAAAAATAGAGCCATTATGCATATATAGGGGGTGATATAGATTAATATTTAAGGTGAAGGCTGTGGATTACTTCACTGAAAACTGCATTTAATCAAGATGTTTCAGTGGCTGAATTTGTCACAGAAAGGCCACTTCTCCTCCAACATCATCTTTTCATGTACCATTTTTTATCAGGCTAATTTCTGACGATTTTGCCAGGAAATGCATTTTCCTTTAGGCAACCTCATATCATACCAGTGCTGAAAAAGCCAGATGGTTTATCATAAAATCAGAGCTGTAATATAAGTAAGTATTATGTTTGTATTATACCAAAGTCGGGATTGTAACAGACACTATATTAAAATGCATAATTATGTTATTGCTAAATCCTCATTCTAAGCAGGAAAAGACAAGAAAAAAATTAATTTAATTTATTCTGAATATTCAGTATTTTTTCTACTTTGTTAAAGATTCAACTCCTAAAATTCTCCTTTTAAATTTGGAATTATATGTGCTATCACAAACTTTGAGCCAAAACTTTAAAAAAATGAGGATGTCTTGATAAAAAAAAAAAAAAAATTAATCAGAGCTATGTAAAATCTTAAGCAATAAAATGATAAATAGGATATTTTAAAATATTGCACAATTATACAATATTATTATTACACCTAGATATAATATTATTTCCACTGTGCACTGTAATTGTTATGTTTCAAAATAATATGAAAACAATTAAGAAATTACATAGATTAAATGAAAATGTTTAGAGCCCAAATTAATATTTCCCCAAAAATGTTTTAATTTGCTTAGACAGCCAGTCATGCTGAGGGCTTTTTCTTATCAGCATTATCTTTTTGGTGCATTTTCAATGCACCGAATACCTTACCTAGGATATAACTAGTGATGCCACACATATGTTAGGGAAAGACAGCAAAGTAGAAATTCAATTCACCATTCATCCTGTCCCCAGAGTTTCAGCTGAAGATCCGCAGAGCTAGCTGGCAGGCACACACTGGAGGAAATTTAACCTGTGACATTACTGCTATTTCAGACCCCAGCCTTCCCAAGTAAAGTTGAACAAGTAAATTTATGACAATTTTACTGTCAAAAAGAAGACTTGGACTTTTTACCATATGCTAACAGGGGCATATTATTAAATATACATATAGCTATTAATAGCTGAGTTTTCAAAGTAGCAGGGATGTCTTGAATGCAGTTCGTGGAATTGTAGCTGGCACAATTTTTTCCCCTGTGTTCCAACTGGGCTGGCTTGCTCATGTATGCTGTGTGTATATATATCTATATATCTCTCTCTATATATATCTCCAAATTATAACAATGTATTTGCTTCCAGCAGTATTACTTGAACAATAAAATATTATTCAAGGTGAAGAAGAATATCCTAAAGGCCCATATTGAAATATATAGCTAATTTTAGGCTGCATCTCTCCCTCTTTATCCTTTTGAGATTCACATTTACAGTGGGACAAAAACATGCTCATGGTCACTTACTGCAGACATGCTGTAAATCAGGACCATGACTTACTGTATCTGTGGGGACGGAACTGTTTTTAGTTTTTTCTTCGACTAAATGAAGGAGTCCTGGCACAATCCATGAATGGTACTTCTATATTAATAAAGGCCCTTTTGTTCTTGCTCTGCCTCATGAGAGTTTTCTCAATCAATCAAAGTTTGGACCCAAACCCTGCCACCTCACAGTGCAGAACACTAAACAGATATTTACAGCCAAGGCAGAGTACCTATCACTGGTGTCTGGTGTGGCTGGCACATGGCACTAAGTCATTTATATTGGCACTTACTCCTCACCCAGAAATTTGGTTGCTGTGTGTTGATACTGAAATTCACACATTTCCTACTGTCCACATTGTGTAAATACTGCATTTTTTGACTTCCCTTGGTAGATGTCCATCTCCTGCACAGGGAACTATCTTTGCCTTTGGTAGAGAAGTCATGTTAGGAGCATGGATAAGAGGAAGTTTTTTTGTGCTGATTTCAGCTCTTTGGGTCAGTGATGGATGAAAAGGCAGCTAACACAAACTATCTCAGCAGCTGAGGGAGTTGTAAATATTTTCACACCAACCCTTCTTTCATCTGCAAAGAAAGAACTGTTTGGGCTTAAAAAAGAATGAAAATAGAAGTATGCTTAAAGAGTTTCAGCAAATCTTAGTTGAAGGAAAACTGCAAAAGTAGGACAGAAAGCTGTAGTGGTATTATCAAAAAGTGATGCTTTTCAAAAAGTCATGGCCGCACACCAACTTCTTTCTGCTTAAGTGAAAAATTGCTTGATTCTGATGGCTGGAAAATATTCAAATTATCATATTTGGTTTAAAAACAAGTGAAAACATCCTGCTTGCAGTGGAAGCAACTACCCAAGCTGTGATTTGAAGCTAAATACATATGGACATTTTCATACGGTGTATGTGCTGGCTGCTGTTAGCAGACATGGTGACGTACTGGGCCCCATAGGAAGGCCATTGCATGGTTTTGTTAGGGGAGAAAACACAAGCCATATCTATGTTTGTGACAATTCCCAGCTGGCTTCCCTGCCAGTGACAGAAACAATTAGCATAAATAGATTTTTAGTTCTTTAATGCCTCTGACAGTATATTGCATTGAGAATACATTTCCAGAAAATCATACAGCTTGTTATAACTTTTTAATGTTTCATTTGTGATTTATTACTACTTATTATTTATTATGATTTTTTTTCTATTGTGAATATATTTGCACTGAAGCACTCTTTAGGGAAGGGTTGCCTCAAAGTGGCAAATGAAGTAACTGTGAAGTGACTGTTCCCAGAACAGAATATACCAATTATGCAGTCACAATACATCTCCTGCAATTCAATGTATAGCTTTTTGTGTGTTTTGGCTTACTTCCTAACCAGTTTCTAACTATGGAATTAACATGTTCAATGGCAGGGCTGTCTGCCAGCTGTGATGTACAGTAAGGCAAAGGTCTGATCTGATTAAAAGTTTTCACCTGCAATCTCTGTGTGTGCCATGAATGCACTCACCAGATCAGGCCTCCCTCCCTGTGTGTGCAGAATAAATAGGAATAGTTAAATGCTTGCAAACAACTGATGGAGAGATGGTCAAGCAAGTGCAAAATGATGGATTATTTCTCAGAGTGTGACTCTATATACAGAGAGCATGTATGAGTGGGTATGAACACCCTTTATCATTGGAAGGACATGAAGTATGGCTGATGAAACCTTCAGCTGTGTGACAAACCTCTTTTTTCATCCCCATCATAGAATGCTTTGTGATACCTTCATGCAGGAACCTTTTCTGGTGCTGGAAAAATACAGTGTTACCCTTTACGTGCTCTTTGACTGGTGATGATGACAGTGTCTATTGTGCTATCTATTCATAACATGCACTTAAAGGTGAAATCATTTATATATTGGCATCACTTTGCAACCAGAAGTTCTAGACAGGTAGCTCTTAGGAAAGAAAATTCATACTAGAAAAGTCAAGATTTCAGCAGTGGAAAGACAAAGAAAACAGAGGAATTTGCTCTTTAACTGTCCTTGCCCATTACACCACTGACGTTAAAGGTATAGATTTATTTATCTGAAAAATCTGACAGTTAAAAATGACAATGTTGAGGTATTTGGTATATATGGACAGGTTCACTAGTGTTCTTTGGTCACTTTCTGCTGTTCCAGTAATACAGCAGAGCCATAAACCCAGCTGGATTTACAGCTGCTTTGTTTGCTAGAGCAATGAAAAAGGGGCCAGGGTGTCCCTGTGAAAATGGCTCATATTCTGCAGCCTAGATTCTCAACCAGCAGGAACTTAAATCCACATTTAGGTGATTAAATAAGTGGCCTTCTTTTCTGAAGTGCTGAGCCTACTTGTGTCCCACTGAGCCACTAAAGAAACTAGAGTTTAAGTTTCTGATGTGCAAGACTCTACCTGCAGTGGCTGGGGTGTCAGGATTCAGCTGTGGAATGAAGTACTGGTTTGGAGATGGGGCTTGTGTAGATTGTGGAACAAATTTTCCAAATGGCTGGATGGGGTGTAGTCCTACACCCAGGGATGTGTGGAGAAGGGATGATTAGGTGACAAAGGTTCAGCACTTGAGATGTAATAGTCCTGATTCAATGCTCAGCAGCCTGAAAATCAGAATGTGCCTGTATGAGCCTAAAAATTATTTGACAAGAGTAATTAATCTTTATAGAAAATATGCATATTACTAACAGCAAATTGTCACTTCTTGAAAGTTGGACAAGAAAATGCAACTCTACATCAACATGTCTTTGCATCTTCTGTCCATGTTTTCTAGCTCTGTTCCTTATTTCTGTGAGGCTGTGGGGCTGTGAGGATTTCTCTTGAATCTAGAGAAAGCATTAAAGTTGCACCTTACTTTTACCAAGAAAGAAATGGACATTGAAAAAGCAGAGGAGAAAAAAGGTAGTTTAGATTTTGGATCTCTTCCAAATTTGAAAGCGAATCCTTTGGTAGGGAATGTAGATGAGGAAAAAAAAAGGCAAAAAATATGGCAACAGTGCTCCTTCAAAATGATTAATTATTTTTAAACCCTCTACTTTGGGAGTGCAATGCACTGTTATTAACTTTTGGGGTCAAACTAGATAGTTGGAAGCAGACTGGTTCTGAAACAGATTTCTTAGAGCCAAATCAGAAAGGGTTGCAATATAAACTTCTTGAACTCTTGAACTTTTCCTCCTGTGCATCAAAGGACCAGATTTGAAATTTGTTCAGATCAGTACAGAACAACAGACTTCAGCTCAGCACAATTTATTTATGTCAGCTGAAGATATTTTCTCTGCTAATTTTTCTGGTTCCTATCAGTGAAAATGGACCCATGATCCAAGCATTTTAGAGTTTAAGCAATGCAGTCTACATAAGAAGATTAATTCTGCAGCCAATCTTCTGCTATTAGCAGAAGGCACAGGATGTTAATTTACCTTGATTTTCTATGGATTTGTGAGGGAAGGCAGAATTTTTTCTTCTCTCTTCAGTTAAAAATAATTTCTAATTTTCAATATAATGGAATAATTTTTAACTCAGAAGGAAATGTGACATCTTGATTTGCCAAAATGCACAACAAAAAAATAAGAAGGAAACTAAGCACAAAACACTATAAATGTAGTCTAGATTTCAATTATTTCCTGTAGCTATGATTTGACAAGTCAAATGGTTATGTTTAATTTCACTGCTTTAATCTAATAGACTGTAACTTGAAAACTGAGTTTATCACACTAGCCTGTCACTGAAGCAAAATCTAGTATGGTCATTCTAGTGCAGGAGGTTAAGACAAGGGCCCTGGGGTTGTTGAAACAAATGCATTACAAAATGGAAATTATTCTCCGCTGAAAAATTCCTGGAGCAATTTTTATGCTTATCTGAGAAATTGCAAAACAGAATGATCAGAAGCTTCTAAATGGAGTAGAGTACAGTCAACCTTAAATTGAATAGAACTTAACCCACCCCCCAACCTAAAGTCCCACCTCAACTGGCCTCCCCATCCCAAACCATCCCTCCCACCCAGTGTCTTCTTTCTCAGGCCTTGAAATGTAGTGCTTATGAGCAGAGAAGTCTCAAATGCTTCCCTGGTCTGGGAAGCATGGGTCTAAAATATTTTGTCATCTTCTGTTAGAACCAAGAATCCCTTTACTACCCTGCATCAAAGATAAAGTGATGCACAGAGCGAGGGACAGGGGAGGCAAACTTGCTGCTGTTCCACACCAGCTCGGACTCCTTACAGAGCATCCTTGGGGAGAGTCCTTCACACAGTTCCTAACCTTAAGCCAGTCTTTCCAAAGGCTTTCATCTGCAGCAGAATGGGGTATCACAATATGTGTGTTTGCCCTCAGGAGGCATGGCAAAGGTTATGAGGCATTATTGACCTGCAGTGTAATAATGTCCCTCAAGACTAACCTTTAAAGCTTTCAGTTCTGAGTAAGTAAGACTAGCTGGATCTTTTCTATGTCTCTGGGAATATTATAGCTTTTCATAAAACTATGTATAAAGAATACTGAAAAAGGGCAAGAGGAAATTGCCATCTTCTCTGAGACAGGCCTGCAAGGCACACACATACTTGGTTTAGACAAATCTCTCTTTGTTAGACAGTTGGTCAGACTTGTATTGCCAACATCAATACAATCTTGACAATGCTAGGAAGGAACAACCTGGCTACATCACATCTTTACCCTTTAATTTCAACAAATAGAATGAAGCTTAGCACACAGCTTTACCGGGTTCGTAGTGGTGTACGTTTGCTGGCAACTTTTAATCTGAAGGAACTAAAAATCTTTACTAATTGAGATTCTGGCCTCTACTTTCGATTACAGGAGCAATTTCCAGCATTAATAGAAGCTTTTAAAAAATAATAATGTCCATTATTTTTCCAAATTAGGAAAATATATAATTTTCATAAGGTGTAGCACATTACAAGACCTATCTCTTTTTCTAGGAAGGTTTATTTTGGAGGCCAGAAATGGCTAATAAGTTGTCTAATGTCCTTCATCTCAGCTGAAAAGACAGACAAGTAGGGTTTTAATTTTAAAATGAGATGACACTTGTAGAAGAGTTTTTGAAGGACTTCTAAGCCATTTAGAATCACAACTGATGGAAATTTTCCATTTTGAATACCTGGTCTTGTGGTTTCACAGTAGTGGATCAAGGTATATATGACAGAGGAGGGTTACTGGGACGGGCAAATTTGTTCCAGTACTTTGTTATTACAGTGTCAGTGGAGTTTATACATTTATAAAGTAGAAACTGCATGACCCTTCATATTGATGTTTTTCAATGACATAAACATTTGTATGTGCTGGAGCTGCTTCCACATCAACTATCAACTCCTTTACCAGTTAGTTTGCCATCTCAGAATGTTAACCATTACACCACAATCTTTTAGCTATTTTGTACCTAGAATATTTTATAGAGTATGCTTTAGGTGTCTTTGATATAGCTGGAAATCATATCAGCAGGAGCTTCAGAAAGATCTGTGTAAGTTTTTGGTTTTCCACAGTTTAAAATAATCTGTGAAAAAATGATCTCCAAATCCAGAATCATATACAAAGAAGAGAATAATATTAATAAAAAGTCCACTACTGCCTGTCAATCTCTTTTTCAAATTTGCTCAGAAATACTTGACCCTGATGAGCTTTCAAAGATAACCCTCAGTGCAACAAAGAGAAAGGCATTTCATAGAGAATGAACACTTTTAATAGAGTTCTGTCTCATTAAAACTTCACCTTATGCTTTAGCACAGTTTAACTATTAAAAATACCAGGAAATAAATCTTTGCCTTGAACTATGTAACATGTGTGAAAGATCTTTGTAATTTCCACCAGGTTCCTAATAGACAAATATCCATATCACAAAACTACTACTTATCAGAGAATCCAAGGAATGAAAAATGAATGGGTGCTGATTCACTTTACATTTTCCCTCAGAAGACTGCCTATAGTAAAAAGCTACTGTACGAATATCACCTGTAAGACCTGGTGGAGAGCTGCACTCTGTGCATACTAATGGCTCAGTGGCACAGGGTGCTTGAAAATTATAGTTTGGGAATCATAGTTTCACATTCAACGACTACTTTAGCAAACTGAGTTTTTCTCCTTTTCTGTTTCTTTCTAAATATTTATTAGTGTTTTGTTAGCCCAAGCATTATTTAAGAAAATAGTGTAAAGGAATTTTATATGGTTATTAAACTGTTTAAATCCATGTTGCTAACATAGGTCTTCTTCCACTGGTGTGATTCTATAAATGAAAATCATAGGAAATACTAATTCAGTTAAATCTCTTTCCTACCAAATGATTTAGAAGAACTGATCTTTTTGCAGGGTTGGGAGGAAAAAACCCCAGCCCTTCTATAGCTGTAAATCTGGAGCCCCAATAATCCATCTTATCTGTTTCAGACCACCAGTTTCTAGGAGAGTTTTTTTAATTTGGCAACATGAGAAAGCTATAATGATATGATGAGATCTGGTCATAAATTGTTTTAACCTGAGACTCTCTGGCTTGGTGAGACTCAAGTTTTGGAATACAGGATAATGAAAGAACTCAACGAACTAAACCATCACCACTACCTAAAGCAAATGGGAAAGATATTGAAACTGATGACTGCAATAAACATTTGCATTAGAAATCAGTCACCACTGAGTATCACTAAACAGGTAATTTTCAGCAGGCTAGCAGCTAGATTACCTACTTAAATTAATACAGGTTATAAAGCCAGAAAACCTTGTTATGTCAATTTTCTTGCTGGCAATGTAATCATGTTGAATACCTTTTGCCCTAATACTGCTAGGGAGAGAGCCATTTTCTTATTACCAAAACCCAGCATCCAAGGCTAATGCTTCAATAACACGAAAAACTCTCCTTGCTTTGTCTACATATTGATGTTTCTGTCATTGCAAGGGGAGTGATTTTATCAGCTGAGTTAGAGATGGCCCAACATTCTATTTTGAATGAATTTTCTTATTATGGTTAAGCAAACTCCAGGTCAGTTCAGAAATCAGTCCATTAACTGAAAAGTTGTGAAAGGGAAGAATTGGCAATTGGAACTGACAGCTGACTTTAAGATAGAAATTGGGGAACACTCCTGAATGTAATTGCTAAGGAAGCAGCAATCTGCAGCCTCAGTTACTTGAGAACTGTTCAGTGGCAGAGAAGGACACGTAGAGAGCTTTTTCCTGCCTTCTGGTGACAGGAAACATGACTTGGCCACTGCACATGGTCACTAAAAAGCTTACAGTTCACTTACCATTGATGGACAAGTGTATCCTGCTCATTATTGCTGCTGCTTTGCTTTTACTTTGAGAATGAAGCTAGGCTGCCCTCCAGCTCAGCTCCCAAAACTGTATAGTGGCACCCTCCTCAAAGTTAAAAGCAAGACCTTTGCCACTTCTCCAGTTAAGACCATTGGTCAGGAGGTGACTAATAAAGTACTCACATTGCTCCCTGCAGGTGAGTAAATTATTTCCAAGAGTTTTCCAGATTTTACACAGCACACTGCAAAATATATGGCCTTTCAGGTCCAGTGAAAGCCCCCAGGAGTCTTGTGTGGAAACCACCTCACATCTGGTTCCCTGTTTGGCTAAGGCAGTTAAATAACTACACCTTTGCATGGAGATACCATATTACTGTCCACATGAAAACTGGCCGGCCCCAAATGACTTCTCACATCCCACCCCACAAACTCATGCTCCGACAAAGTGTTAGGAGGTGAGGAAAGCTGCTGTGACTACCCTAATGTTGTGGTCAGTCCTGGCTGACAGGCATCAATGTGATGAAAGAAAACCCAGAGTTTACACCTTTGGATTTGTATTTTGACTGTCTGATTCCTTCCCAAGGTAGGGATATGAGCTTTTGGATCATACATCTAAGGTACTCGATTCTCTCATATTATACAGGGAGCACAGCTCATAGCTCTGGATTTTGGATGATACTTTTGGGGACAAATTCTTTAAAACGCTGATCTATCAAAGTTTTTTAGTCGATCCTGTGAGGAACAAAAGGCTTAGAGGCATCTTCAACTTCTTTTGTCAATCGAAGTCAGTGGGAAGCACATTTAAGTCTGGAAAAAAATACCACTGTGAGTGTTCAGTGATAAACCTGCATGCAGGTTTTTCGTCTACCATTACTGAAACAAAACAGAGCGCACTGTTTGTTAAAGACTTTTTGAAAAAAAGCTCCAAAGTTGGAGGAGCATTTTTTGCTTTCTTCTCACAGCTGCTTCTGGTTCAGCATAAAATTCAAAAGTGTGATGCACTCTTATGAGAGAGGCATTCTGCAGGATGACAATCTTTTTTCAGTTTATCATTATGTGAATATAAACAACAAGAACATTCCATTTCTGTAGAACACCATTTTTAGAGTTTGATTTATTGTCTGTTTCATCATATTCCTGCTATGAACAGGTAAAAACAAAGTGGGCCCTCCAAAGAAGGGTGTGGTGATGTTTTTAACCTGTGATTTCCACAGACCACAGTTCTAGAAACCCTGGAATATGAAATGTTGATACACATGTGGTATCCCTAGATAAAGCTTCTTTTTAATGTTTGATAATATAATGTTCAAATAGTCTTTTAGTGGAAGACAGTTGGCGCTTGGATCTAATTTCATGTAAAGAATAGGGGATCAGAGGACTTTTACTGGAGTTTCCATGTCCACTCAAAGAATGTTAATCCTCTTTTTACTTGCTAAGATTCTCCATGGAGTCTCTGTATCTAATCAGAAGTATATATTGTAGACGATCTTGTTTCTACCTAGGTGAAAAATAGTATATAAATGCAGTATTTTTATTGCAGTCATAACATATATTTTTAAAAAGCACATTACTAAGATGCATTGGTGCAAAACAGCTATTACAACAGAAACATATATTTTTAATGAGCCCTGAAGCCAATATAACAGCAATTATGAATGTAATTCACTACCATAATAAAGTAATTTATTTATCATAATAAATTATCTCAGAATTAAAAAATAAAATATTGCTTTAACTACAGTCTGTCAAAGGGGGCAGATTTAAGCATTCTGCTTTAAATGAGACATTGGAAAAGACAAATCAGGCAATTTTATATTAGATTATTAAAGGCCTTATAAAAACCAGGCACCTTTTGAAGAAAGAAAAGAAAATGTAATTTCCATTAGAGCTAAGAATCCAACTTTTTCTTCAGAAAAGAAGTCCATAACTGAGAGGAATGTTTTGCGTTTTATTCTTTTTTTCTTTTAGTTGAAGAAAAAAGCAAGTTTAGATTTAGATTCTAAGGATTAAGTTATAAAAAGCCACTCAAACTGACCTCCAGTATTTTGGAAGAAAGCCCAGTGTGTAAGGAGGGAGTAAGAGAATGAGAAAGATGGAAAAAACCAAATTTTTTTTAAGCTTGCAGTGCCTTTAGGGACTTTATCTGGATATGTTGGGTAAACAACACAATGGACTAATACAGGTAGTCTCTCCCTCACCACATGTTTAAATTATGCAACAAGTGTTTGATTGGTGACTTCTTTGTTCTGAAAAGTGCCTGATCACTTCAGCCTTCTGGTAAAAGAGAAGATTACTTAAAGGGAAGTGAGTTAGAAAATAATACAGCAACACACAAACATTTGGCAGCAAAATCACTGTGAGAGATTGAAGCATCATCTCTAATATAAGCAAGCAACCCTGAGAATTGGAAGCAGAGGATTTCAGATAGCTTGGGAATTTGGCTGCCTCTGTGGCAGATAGAGTAAACAACTTCAGAAATGATTGTGTGTTTCTGCTAATCACTTAGGCCATAAGATAACAGCTAAGTTGACATTTTGTGTGCAAGAAGTGAAACTGCTTACTCTGATTCCCTATTTTCTGTCATTTTTGCAGAACAGTGACTGTCAGCAGTGCACCCTGAGTGCAATAACAGTACAGCACATTGGCAAAAAGACAATCTTGAGACTTATGTGCCCCCAAACACAAGTCCTCTCTGAAATTTTCTCATGTTTTAAAATGATAAGTGTTGCTATCTTTGCATATCATCTAGTAAGAATGCAAAGAGTGCAAAAAGAAAGGAAGTTGAAGGTTACTTGGGCCTTCTTTTTTTAGAAATACGCCCAGCACTTGCTCTTTAGCTGGCTTTCTTATCACACTTCAATATATAGTTCCATCACTGCCGTTTAGTGATAATTTAATGACTTGGTGTTACAATTGGTTTTGTTATTAGATTTAAAATGTTTCTCTCTCCTCATCCACTGACATACTTTTTTTTTTTTTTTTAACTCAGATATTATTGCACCTCGACTTTGCTGAAGAAATTGTAATGAGACCACACTGTAATTTTCATTGATGATATATCCTTGGTAAAGACAGTTCTCTTTTGGGGAAGGTAGAAGTAGTGTTATAAACAAAAATGTAAAGAACCATTAATCTTTAAGTCAGATAAAATTTGCTCTTCATCAGGTGATGTAAAAACTCACTTACACCTAGATAAAGGATAACACTGTTTCAGGCTTTGGTCTTACACATTCAGAAAAGGTCTTCTTTCTTCTTCTGCCCCCTTAATTTACATTTAACAAGAAATTAAGTAGTATTTCAATGATTTATTCATGTTTTTAATATAATATCATTCATAGTCTGTAATGTTTTCTTCTGATATTATGCTTTTCCTAAAGTTGCAATTAGTTTTAAAGCACTGAACCTATCACAAGTATCAATTTGCTCCAGAAAAAGAAGCAACATATTGTCTTTCCAGCCTGTATTTTACATTTCTTCATGCCCATAAATAGATGCTTACAGTTATTATCTTTGTTAATTTTGCAGGCAAACGTGATTTTAATGCTGAAGAGAGGCTGCATATGGCCTTCAGTAGTTCATCGTACCAGTCAAAGTGGTGAACACCCAATCTCTTTGGAATAAACACATCTAAAATAGGAAAAAATTTCTTTTCTTTTTTTTTTTTTTTTTTTTTTTTTTTAATTCTGACTGTCTGTCCTTTCCTCTAGTGAAATTATGGAGATTTTACCAATGGGTGTGTGAAAGATTATCTTGAAATCTTGCTGAGTGCTTCCATCAATGATAAGGAAAGTGTCAAATCACATAAGGAGTAAATATGGATAGTATATTGAATTCGAGCATTTTGGGAAGCAGAAAGAAAATACCTAGAGAGATGAGAAATAAGCTATATGGTGATAAAGGAGAGTAGAGGTGGATGTTTCCATAGGAACCAAGAGAAAAGAGATTTGTCTGTCTTCAGAATCACTTGCATGACATTCAGAAAGGGGTCAGCAAGTTTCTTGGTACAATTCTTCTTTTTCCTTCTGCTCTTGAAAACTCTTTATATACTTGGAAAATAAAAAGAGCTTAAAAGGCGGACAGTACTCAAGACTAGGGTAACTGCAAAGCCAGTGTTGCCTAATTTGCACGAGGTCCTCTATGATATCAAGTATTTTTAACTGATAATTAGTGACTGTATTTATAAGGAGCTGATGAGTACTAACTAGGCCACATGTGCGTGCTTTGGACTGCTGGATCTGTGAAATACAGAACATAACACTTTCCTCCTTCTGCAGAATGGTGAGAAAAGCAAATAAATCTCGCCAAAACAGTACTGCCCAGAGAAAATATTATTATTTTTGTGTCCCTAGTTGTACTGACTAAAAGTTTTTTTCCTGTGTGTGGATACTCTGACACATGTCCAGGCAGAAAAATGTAATTCGTTTAAAGAACAGAACCAAAATGCTTCCAAAGCCCAGATATTTGAGGAGAAGGAAGTATGTGAAATGCCTTGTGCTGGAAAATATCTGGGGCTGACAGCTAGCAAATAGCTAAGAAGGAGCTAGTAATGCATTGCAGTAGCAGTAAAAAGCAATGTGATCTTGTGCAGCAAACCAATGGAACAATCATTCTGCACAGAAGCATTGTGATTGTACCTCTCTGGCCAGATCACACCTGAACTATTGCTTTCAGTTCCAGCACCTACAGAAAGGTGCCAATAAATACACAGTTGTAATGATTGAAAGAGGGAGTTAAAGATGAGGAACAATTAAAAGGTCCCTACTATTTTACTCAGGCCAATAGCAAATATGGAAATGGATGAGCTCATGTAAGACAAATATAATTATGAAACAGAATGAGAAAAATATCCAAACATAACTATGGCTGAATAAATATAGGCTGCATATGAAAACAGTGTATTTTTTTTCATGGTAATATTTTCCCTGTGGGAATGCAATCATTTTTACAGCAAGTTTGAGGAAAACACTGGAGAGCATATGTCAGAGAGTAATAATGAAATCGTAGTTATAAGATTGCATTTAGCATATCTTTCTCACTCTTCTTCTTCTTCATATTTTCATTATTATTACAACATAAATCATATTCAGTTAAATATAAGAGGTAGGGGAATAGTGAATTGCAGGAAAGAAGAAAAGTTGTAGCTATATGCTCCTCAACAGACACACAAATTATTGGAAGTGTTAGTTTCTTTTTAGTCAGATGTAAAGGGAAAAATACGGAATGTAAAGCATGAGTTAAAGATCAGTGGGAAGAAGGCTTGAGTGCTCAGAGTTCTGCCATGAAATCATAGGAGCTTTTTCAGGTGACATTGAACGGGACATCTCTTCAAGGAAATTAATTTTCCAGAAGTCTGGACTTATTTTCCCTACAGCTTGAATTTCTGTAGACCCCAGAGACAAGGTTTCTGGTAATGCTGCTTTCTTAAGGCGACACATCAAAGAGAAGCATTTCCTTGAGTTAACATTAAGAGTTAGTGAGAAGAAATACACCAGACAGCCAGACCGTCTGTTTTGGAGTCCCTCCAGAGCAGTGGTGGCATGAACACGGCCAGGGAGGAGCCAGCTGAGAGCCTGGGTGGACTGGGGGAGTTTGTTATCCTTTTCACTTCTGTTTAAAACAGCAGCTGCTAGCCTTGCTGAAAGGGGTTTAAAATTGGTTCTTGACAAACTCATGTATAGTCCCAAGGCTGTTATTCTTTCACTATCATGGAGATTATTGTTGTTCTTCAGCCCATACTTGGATCTTGAAAATGACATACTACAGCATGTCGGAAAGTCAGTCATGTAAAAAGTCAAGAAATAAGCTAGTAAACAAAAATTCACATTATCCTGACTGGCTTTGCCAGTTGGTTTAAATGAGAGTGATAAATTCATGTTTCCTTCACTGGCACTGTAGTTCTTTCCTTAGTTTTCTATAAGCCTGTTTTGGAAGACAGAATTTAAATGTCATGGATCATTGCCAGCAGAAAAATGAAACTTCTCTTGGGTGGGAGCAGAGAATGTCAATGGCTTGTTTGAGCTTTGGATTCATTTTGCAGACACACAACTCAATTCAAGGAGATTTGGTAGGATGAGATAAACAAGTGTTGACAAAACATAGAGAAGAAACAGACTTTCACATACTTATGGAAGGTAGGTAAGCTGCTTCTCTGAAAGGGAGCACTTTAGAGGCTGATCTCTTGCCAGACTTAAGCTGCAGATTGCTATGTAGCTTGTCTGTGTTTCATTCCTTTCCCTGGGTTAGACATGGTTTCTCATCTCTCAGAAATGAAAGGTGGATGGGCAGAAAAAAAAGAGGGGAGGGAATGATGTCTTTTTCTCCAGTTTTGATGGTATCAGAACAGAGATGATCCAAATGTGGCACCATTACTGATTGATGTAAAAGCTATCCATACACAAATCAAGACAGTCTGAAAATACATATAAAGAAAAACCCTTGATTTCATTCCTGCACATTAGGTGGAAAATTCAACCCTGAAACACTTTTTAAAGTACAGTTCACTTTTATTTTTTTTTTTTTGCCAAGACATTGATACAAAGTTATTTGCTTCTAGGCTAAAAAAGAGTGCTTTTCTAAAAGAGACTGAAGAATGAAGCTCTCTGAGCTATCTTACTCACTGATTTAGTAAATAGATTTTAATGGGCTAATTTCCATTATTAAAATAATCATGCCATTAAAGTATTTGTCTGAAACAGGGTCCTATGCACTACTGAGGTCATCTTTTCCTGAATAAGAAAGAAGATTAAGGCTTTGCAGACAGAATTATCAGTTCTGATTGGGTGGATTTAATGTAACATTTTCTCACTTTGAATCTGCTTAGTTTAAAGTTAGATCTTCTTGAATTTTTCTTCTTCCACAAATGTTTCTGTGCACTTACTACCAATGGCATCTGTACACTAGTGCAGGCTACTAGCTAGACTTCGTTTTGAAATAGCTTTTCCCATGTAGATTAAGTGCAGATTTAACCAGTGTGGATGCAGAGTTCAGTTCAGCTCAGAGCAGGTAATAATCCAGAGAGTTTGCATTGCAGTGGGATACATTTTCTCAGGCAGGATAAAAACTGGGTATGGTTGCTCCATCTCTGAAGGTTTTTTGTTTTTTTATCAATGTCCATAAGACACCAGCAATGTATAGGTTGAATGAAAGTGACCTGTCAGGGAATCAAAAGATTGATAGAAAACTCTTAATACATATATCCTGCGCACAGTTTCTCATTGTGTAGATTTTTGTATCCTTAGCTGGGCCCAAATATTTATGAAACTAGGACGAGTCCCATAGGTAGAATAATATGAAAATCTCTATCTAAATTGTGAAATATCTATGGAAAGGAAACGTGAATATTATATGACTGCATGAAGAGATAGTTTCTTACATACATTCAAAGTCCTTTGTGTACACAGATGTCCATTTGCAAGTACAGCTTAGTATAGAAAGTATGTTGTGTCCATGAGACTCCATATACAATTCAACTCCTTCAAAATTAACCTCTCCCTGTGTAGAAATCAAATTTCTCAAAGGATCAGCTATTAGGTTTTCTTAAGTCCTCTTCAGATTGACAACATAATTCAATCCAAACTCTAATTCTCACAAGAGGTGCTCACTATATGTTCTGGTGTATTACAACTGTTTTAGCTTTTTTCTGGGAAATAATAATAGACCAAACCCCATTTGTGCATAGAGTTTTCTATGTTTTTGGCCCAAACAAAATAAAATAGAGTAGAAAAAATGGTTCAAGGCTTAGACTTCTGTTTGTTATTAGCTGACCCTGGGTGCTTTGTGCTGCCTGATGACAAGAGTACAAAAATGCTCACTGTACTATCTATAGGACAAACAACTCCCCACTAACAGTGCTGAAGAGGAAAGGTGAACAAGTTCAATTACAATGTTAGTAAACCCCCTATATTTAGTATAAATTCTCATTTAAATGTTTCTTAAGAAATTGAGTGGAAATGTAACTGAGCAAACAAGTATCATGATTCTTCTAGCAGTAGGCTGGACCAATGACAATTCAAGGCTGCATGTGGTCCATGACTGAAGCTGGGGTGAAGGAAGGTGAAGTTCTGCTCAGTCAACCCTGTGATACCCAGTGACTACCCTCTGCTTGGATCTCAGAGCCATCTATGCCCTTCAGCAAGTCTTGAACCTGACTGTTGTGGCATGAGGAAAAAAAAAAACAGGGTGACATCCATTAACCAACTCTAGGGCAAAATAAATGTCATCAGGAAAAAGAATCAGGACCATCATATTCATAAGCAAAGAAGCAGAGAGTCTACATCATTTCCCTTATTCATTGCTCCGTAATGACAACTTCAAAAGATTATATTTCCATTTACTTTGACAACAAACACATTCAATCTATAGTTATTGAAGCTGGTTATTTCAGTATCAATTTATTAGCGGCATTAACATGAATGCTGATTGTTTTTAAATGCAAAACAATGTCTTTGTCACTAATTTTAGAACTAATTTTAATTTGAACTTGACATTAATATAAACATGACAATGCCACTTTGCCACTATGTATTGCCATCATGTATTTTTATTTTCTCATGAGAACTGACAGAATATGATTCATAATGACAATATTAATATAAGCCTATGAATAACAATAAGGATTTATAATAATATTAACATACATAACATCATCTGTATTGAATCTGTCGACATTAATAACTTAGATTTTTTTCCCAGCGTGGTATACATTTTCATGTGTCTATAAATGTCTTCATTAATATACATTTATGATTACTCTTAAGCTTATGCATAGTCTCTTTTATTATGCAAATAAGTGTTATAGCATACACTCAAAGAGAGTAACTCTGCATACATCACTTTTATCTTCAATAAGTCCTGTAAAAAGTAAATATGTTAAAAACTCATTCTCATTAATTAAAATTGATTTGTGTTCCTGAACAAAATTGTTCATAGTCAAGGATGTCTATGAAACTTTTACATAGCTCATGTATATAGAACCTCTCAGGAAAAAAATATGCAAAAAAAAAGTATTTTTCAGAACTGACCAAAAACAAACCCCAAACCTGAAAAGGAAGACATTTACAGCTTGTAGTGAAAGTTTTATCTCTACATACATCCAAGTACAATTGGGAACAATAAGACAGTCACAAAGGCAGTTCTAAATGATGCATAGTTGTTCGAGGGCATATGGTACATTTCACTTTTAACTGAGACTTTTTCTACCCTTTTAGTGCTTTATGTTAGAATCCTAACAAGATTTGTTAGTCCAGCTTGTTTTCTTTAAAGTACAGTTG
This sequence comes from Rhipidura dahli, assembly GCA_013399225.1. Lineage (NCBI taxonomy): Eukaryota > Metazoa > Chordata > Aves > Passeriformes > Rhipiduridae > Rhipidura > Rhipidura dahli. Next base: position 243,127 of record VXAC01001776.1, read on the forward strand.
CTAAAAAAAGCCAAGGAGGAAAGCTAGTGTCACAGACATCTGTGAAAAGAGACAGAGCAATAAATGTGTTGAATTGTGATGAGATCTACACCAGTAACGATGAAGGTCTCTGGGGAAATCTTCACATGCTGTTGATCTTCTAGTGAGCTGGACCATCAAACACATCACTAACATTACAAGGAAATAAAGCCTTTTTCCTCCATCTTCCTTCACTGTGTTTGAGAAGAAAAGCTCACCTGTAGACATCAGTAATTAAACTATCTTGAGATGAGAGTGTGAGTAGCCCCAAAGTGCCCCTTCTGTTCTTCTGAGTACAATTAGATTAAGTAGGCTCTACTGCCCAGATTGAGAAAAAGCTACCTGGAAATGAAGACTTTGATTCAAAGAGCTTTTTCAGAATGTCTGTAGGGAGCTCATATGTTTGTATTGAAACTTCAGCTTGGGAGTTCTCCTGAAAAGTGGTTGTTGAAATCCACACAGCCATGCCTAATGCAAAATTTCTGAGGCTCAATACCATCCTTCTTTCTCTAGCCTGTGTCATCACTCATTAGCAGATATAGCTTGTCATGTATGATTAAAAATGTATTAATTAAAATTACTGTGTCAAAAGGTTAACTATATGATTTATGCTATTTGATTATAAGTGTCTTTAGAGACATGTTAGGCTGGATTCCTATTTACACCATAAGATATATTCCCTTTTAACTCAGAAAGATGAGTTTCACTAAGGGAAAAGAGGAAGGACATGTTGAGAGGATACAGCTTTTTCTCTGAAATGGCTTCAAGAACCCTTTTACAGGTAAGTTTGTCTTGGGGTAGACAGAGGGAGCCCTGCCCTGGGAGGTGGCCTGGCAGCCACTGTTGCACATAGGGTACAAGGAGAGACTGTGCTACTTCTGCAAGGGGCTCCCCAGACCTGCACTGCAGCACTCTCAGTCACGGGGCAACACAGCCTGTCTCTGTCCCCTTTGGTGGCAGCCATCACAGCCAAATCTGACAGCCAAGAGGGAGAGCCAGGTTCTGGCAGGAATAAGTTGGGAGTGGGACCATTTCCCCCTCCTTCCGATCTGTCTGTTGTTCAGACGGCGGTTTGTGTGTTTGTGAGAGCCTTCCATGCCAGCGTCAGGCGTGGACAACTGCAATTCAGTCGTAGGGAATTCTAGATGCAATCACTGCTGGGGATGGCTGCTGCCAGTTTCAATACTGCAGGACAAGGTACTGTTTCAGCAGCTACAAAAAAACCCCAGCTGCTAGAAGTGAAATTAATCAACATGTTTAGGAATCTTCCTAAGAAATGACACTTACTTGTGGCTTTGATTTTGTTCCTTTGGTAGTCACATAGCATATAATGGAACCATCAATGTTTCCATTGGGTTAGGATAGTCCTCCCTGTACCTTAAGTTAAAATGGGGCTAGATTTCATGCCATCTATTGTATTTAAGTTCCTTGCTCTCTTGGTTCTGTACTCAAAATCTTTGCACAGTGGAATCAACATGGAATTGGCTAGAGAGATTATTTTGGTCCTGGTCAGTTCTATCTGAGCTGTGTTGAGTGGTACGTTTGCTGCCACTGAGAGTCTTGAGATCTGACTCATGCCAAGTGAATCCTGAAAGCAATGGAATCCAGTGCAGAGTTTGCCTTTCCATCTTTGTTATTATTTTAAAACTGTATGAGATAAAAAGAAAAAACAATTAGGGAAGGAAAGTGTTTTGAGATAGCAAAGATGGATTAAAAATATATTTCTTAGATGTGTATGTGCAAAGGAGAGCTATTTCATCCTTATTTTTCTCAACTACAACTTTTGTCATTGGTATATTGGTTGTACTTCCATTTGGGTCCTGTATTGTCTTCAGGATATGCAGAATCTGCTACTGGAGTGGGAGTTGGGAGTAGCAACCAAGAAAAACAATCTATTCTTATGCTTTAGGAAAGATATTTCAAGAAAATCTCTCTACAGATTTACTGCTCTAAGCTATTTGTTTTCAAATATTCAAAGAAAAAATCCAAGACTCATCCCCTCAAATGTTCCTTAGAGCAGATGCAAGAATGCTGCTTAAAGTAAAAAAAAAAAAAAGGAAAAAAAAAGAACAAAAAAAAGAAAAAAAAAGAACAAAATTGTCAACAGAAACCTGAAATTAATGAATGTTCTGTCATATATAATAAGAACAATGAAAATACAACTAGGTATAAAATAGTATGCAGAATATTACATTAAACTCTTAATTTGCAGGATTTTGCTATTATTGAAACAAGCCTTGTTTCTGCATATTTATTGTAGTTGAATTTCTGGTTTTATTTTCATTTAAGATGCAAAGTCTTTTATATAGTGAGACTTGTGAATTTAGAAAAGAAAATTGAATTTGTTTCATAAATCTTACTTATAGATTTCTTTGTAGGCTAATGGAAATCTGCTATGTCTCTATTATAAAATAATATGCTACAAATCTTTGATTATGTGTTTTTAATATAATATTTTTTGTGCTATTTTGACATGACCTATTATGTAAATGTTATGTATGTAGGCATTTTCATAATATTTGGAAATAAATTACCCATTAATTCTTGATGATTCTTGCATTTAATGAACAACTAAACCTCAGAACTTGTGTTTTGTCCTTATAGCCTGCTCTAAAGGCCAGAGATAAGTAGTTTAATTGATTTCAATAGTCTATAACTCTAAGACTTTATCAGAAAGGTTTAAAGTCATGCACAAGCTGTAAATCATTGTTGATTTATTTAGGAAGTCCCTGAGGAGGGTGGATTGAAGGGGTGATTTTAAGAAGTTGAGATCAACATGCATACCTGATGAAAATAATTTTAAAAATTTGGAAATATTTCTTCCTGTCTTTGGATGTTTTGTGAGTTCTTGCCTGAATTAAATTTATTCCTTGGATCTTCTTCATTTTGCAGACATTTATAGTGACTAGAACCAAGTTAGCAACTGTTCTCTTCCCAGGAAAACTGGATGACACTGTTAATATATCAGCTGCAAAATATTCATCTTAACCTTTACATTGTCCCCTACTAGCTTCAGCATCATCATTAACTGGAGTGTGACTCACTTCCCTGAGGATAAATTGTTCCGTTTAGGAGGTCACATGAAGAACATGACCTGCACGAGCAGGGAAGAGGGCTGTGCAGTTTGGCAGATGCCTCTTAAGAAGAAGTGTTGGAGTAGGTGACACAAATGAGGGGAACATAACAAGGGCCGCAACTCCATTAGGCTGCTCCACCCAGTTAATTGCTCTTACTCCCACTTACCCCTTGGAATACCCATGTGGATAAGAAATATGCAGAGGTACTGAAAAGGTGAGAGAAAGCTGTAGACAGCTGAGCTGTCTATTTGCCATAGGAAGAAAGAGATTGTGGGTGTACATATAAATTAATCTGTTGGCTGGTCTTCTCTACTTTGTTTGCTGCTGTTAACTTTCCCTGTGATATGTCTTTTCATGGCCTGACTTTTTTAAGGAGGAATCTCATGACTTGATGCAATTTGGAACTGTCCTGGACATACTGGATTCAGAGTGGCATTATATGTTTCAGCCTCAGCAGCTTATCAGCTACATTGAAAACAATAAACATAAGACCGAGAAAATACATTTTTAAAAATGAAATTAATGTACAGAAACAGATTCAATCATCAACTAGTTCTTTGCAAACTGTGTTAAGTGTATATAATACCACAAATTGTGCAATTGATATAATTTAGGAAGACTTTCAAAAAAAGTGACACCCTTACCAGAGCTCCTGTGAACTCCTGGACACAGGTTTTAATTAATCTTGACTTTCATAGTTAATTTAAATTATCAGCTTAAACTAAAAGTAGTAGTTATTAATCTATTAATCAAAACCATTCTATTTCAGCACAAAAATTGGTACCAAAGTAATGGTAGGGCTCTGATTCAAACAAAGAGGAGATTTAAAGAAATAAATATCCACAGTGACATTACAGCACAAATTTTAACTATCTGAATTGCGAACCACTGAAGGAAGAGTTTGTCTTAACAGTTACAATTATTTTGGAGACTTTTCCTCTGTAAGCAGTTCAGCTTCTCAAAAAAAAAATGTTTCTTTTGTCCTTCTGTTTGCCCTTATCCAAATCTATACATTCTAAACCACTGTAATATTCAAATAATGAAAATCATCAACAGAATGTGTGGGGTAAGTGTTATTATCCTCAGTTTTGCATATGAAGAGTTGAAATCAAGACAGAAGCAAAAGGAATTAACCAATTTCACTTAGGAAGTCCGTGGCACAGTAGGGAATAGAATGTAAGTCTTCTAAATCTAAGGTTAATTTCATAACTTCTGACCCTTCCAACCTCTGTAATTAGTCTCCTTTCCCATGTCCCAGCTGAGTGTGACTAAATATAACTCTAAGATATTGTTTTGATCCTTGACTGGTTTTGTTTTCTGTTGGCTTCCTCCCATTACCATATTCTTATTCTGTATTCCTTTTATACAAGGTTTTCCTTTTTCTTAGGAGACAGCATCTGGAAAATAAAGAAATAGATCAGTTCATTACTGAGTTAATCAATTATAGGCCCCCCAACCACTAGTGTTGATTCAAATATTAGCAAGAAAGCACACTACATAATTTTCAGTTATGATGAAACTTATAAGTGTTATAATGTGACTGATGGGAAATTCACCTTTGCTTTTCAAATACATTATTCTTAAATCTTCTATTAGGAAGAAAGAGAAGAGAAGAGAAGAGAAGAGAAGAGAAGAGAAGAGAGAAAAGGTGTTTATCCATCCTTTCCTTCATCAGAAGATCTTTTAATGCATTAGTCTCAAAAGATATTTCATTACCATGATGTTCTGTCACCTTTAGCTGACCACATTCTTCCTTTCATTGCCTAAAAGACCATTCTGGAAGGACCTCACTTGGGTGGAAGAAGGAAATATTCTTCCTCAGGTAGAATGAGGGCAAATCTAGTTATCTTCAGCAGCTCAATACACAAGTCCCAGTTACGTCAAAGCAAAGCCTGGGTGAGATCATTAGGGACGGAATTTCTGAATAAATCTATGTAAAAGTGTCTAAAAAGGTTGATGTTCTTGCTGGCTAAGACCTGCAAAATTAATTCTTCTGCAAGCAGATTTGTACAGTAGTCTTCTTTGAAACTATATGACCACAAATACCTGCAAGAAGTACCTTATCCCCCTTTCTGTCAATCTTAGTTCTGTCTTTAAATATTCAGGATTTTAACAATCATAAAATATCCAAATATGTAGAAGTTTCTGCAGTTAACTGAGTCTGGCTTTCAAAGCTATGAGCTTTTTGATCTCCTAAAGATCTAAGAGCATTTTGTAGTTTACACTTGCATAGAGGTATTTCAAAAGAGATATGATTATCTCATGTTCATAAAAAACCATAATGAGCTATTTTTATTTTTTAAAATATACAGAGCATTTATTTGTGTGAATATTTTTCCAGAAAGCCCCAAAGGTTTATGAGACAAAAGATCCAAAGAGCATTAACTTTGAAAGAACATAAGAGCACATGTGAATGTATTTATTCATATTCTTTGTTTTTCATATAAAAAGTGGAAGTGTTCCCTTAAACTGATGAAATCCAGCTCAATGACTTATCTGAATCAAGTCTTCTGTCATCTTTAGTGTAAGAAAATACATCATAAATCAAGTTTAATGGGCATGAACTGAGTGGTAAGAGTAAGGTTGCATGCTAAAAAGAAGTACTGAAAATTCTTCAGATCACTATTTTCTGGGTCATGTATGATTTTGGAACAATCTGTGTATGTTTTACAGAAGTAGAGATCATAATGCAGAGGGAAAAAATATTAGAAATAATTCTATAAGTAAAATGTCAATTTTTCTGAGTAATTTCTAGTATGCATGAATAATCTAGATTACTTGAACTCATTGACAAAGGTTATTATGCCCACATTTAGAAAAAAAAATTGAACTTTGCTGTACTGTCAAACATATAACTTCCACATAACTAATTGTTTTTATTGATTTATTTTTTTCCAAGAGAATAAACAGGCCAGTCAGTTATGGAATGTCTGATAAGGAAAGAGGATACATTCTTAAACATTCTCCACACACCGATTTTTTCCTCAAGAAGTGAAGGAAAAGCAATGTTGTCCTAAAAAAGGTCTGTGCAAAATTGACAATAATTTTTTTATTATTTTGGCAAAAGAATGTGGATAATATTGGTTACACTTGAACCGAGTACTGTGATTTATTTTAGAGTCTGTGTTATTCAATTTGGTCTTTAGCTACCTTTTCATCATCTCTGTACTTATATCCATGGAGAGTAGAAGTTGCTGGGCACAGTTTATGATTGTTTGGTATTCCCTGCTGGTATACTGCGTGTGTTCCTTTGAGATAGGCAATATGAATCTTTCTTGGAGCATGTGTGGCCCCAAAATGAAAAACCCAAACCTCCAAACTCTCTCCTCCTAACCCCTCCAACAACTATTTTCAAAGGAGCTCTCCAGCTCCCTTATCTCATTAGTACACCTGATGGCTCTGCCCAACAGCTTTTCCATCTCTCTTCAGGGCCCTAGAAATGTCCAAATTGACTGCTATAAGCAATGTGTTTGGCTGTTGTTTCAAGTGAAATATGGACAGAATGTAATTTTCTTTGTTTCAGTATCATATTTTTTAACTACACAGAGTTGTCTGCCTGGAACATGTCTGATGAAACTGGAGAGCCTTTTGCTTTCCTGAATTTCTAAGCACCACTTTAGTTATGTAAAGCTATTAAACAGTATGTGATGAGTCATGTATAAAATGTGTGATCAGGTCAACTAAATTTCCATGAAAACCAGTGCATAAAGAAAAAGGGGAAAAAAAAAAGGGCATGGTATAGGTCTGAAACTTGTTCCATCATACCACTTGTGTGTGAAGGTGACACACAGGTGATCCCAGGTGCAGAATCCATGTGCAGCCACACGGATATGTGATGTGTCAAAAAAGTACTACCAGCCTTCCATCTGACTTTCTTAGGTAGCCAAGTATTGCATAAATGTTTGCTTTTGCTTTATATGTGTAATGAATTTATTTTTAAAATGCCCATTAGGTAATGTAAGAAGAAAACCTCCATTTACATAGGAGCAAGATGTATACTAAAATATCTGCAGCTTAAACTTTCAAACATTGTGCCACAAAATATTGATTTAATATTTAAAGCATTTTCTATGTGTCTTTCCCATGGCTTTAATTATAGATGTAACTATCCAGGACCTCTGAAAAACAAACCATATGTTCTCAAGACAGTTACTCAGAAAATTAGAAATTAGGAGAGTCATTTATGCAAAGCTCAATATAAGTGACTTCACTTATCTGGCACAGGGGTTTGTTGACAAAATCAAGAAATTAAATTCAGTTCTTTGGGCTGAAGGTCCAAACAGCAGAAATCTTGGTTCTTTTTTTTTTTTTTTTTTTTTTTTTGGTACAAATATGCCAACTTTTAGTAGAAATGTTACTGAGAGCTGTACAACCTCTCTCCGTGTGCAGAATACTGTCCTCTGCACCTCATTAGAGTTCCAGCCTTCAGATCATGTTATGCCTTCTCCTAAGGAAAAGTTAAAAATCATTGTACTATCAGAAAATTTCTAATGATATTTATATCAGTGGTATTTAGAACTTGAAAAGTAATAAATTTAATATTGAATTCAAGTGGAAGGAACAATTTGACTTCACTGTACCAGTAAACACACGATGCATTGATCTGTCTCCATGCAATGACCTGCACATTTACAGTTCTCTGTTTTAAGAAACCTGGAAAACTAATACAAAGCTATATTGACAAAGAAGATATAAAGTGTTCATACACTTCTTAGGAGCACAATTAGAAGGCTCAGACTGGAGAAGGCTGCATTGGATTTGGGACTGCAAGATTACATTTCCATTTTTTGTAAAATTATTGTCTGGGTTAACATGGACTACTTACAGTCAGGGCTCTTCATTAGCAGGGCAGCATTTGCTTTCCTGGTTTCCTGCTTTGCATCTTTGCCTCTGGTTTGCATCTTTGTATCACACTGACCCAAAATGTGTGGATGTAGAAATCTGATGAGTTTGTGCCTGGCCTTTGCACAATCTAGATGAATTCCAAGGTGGGTAAATGTTCTTTTGTGTTTCACTGGCATGTACATCTCCATTCACCCCTTAAATATCTAGGCACACCTTAAATTCTGCTTGCGATTTTTCTAGTGATTTCTGGGGGTATGTTCATAATGAGCCAAGTCCAAATTCAGTCAAGCAGCTCAGTTCCAACTTCCCAGCTATCTCCTGGAACAAAGGAGATAATGCTTTATACTCTCTCTGACGCAGTATGAGTTCTCAGAGGAGAATGAAGACAGCCAGCAAGGGGAGGGAAAGCAAACTGAAGAGAGTCATCTGAGCCAGAGCTCCCACCTCCCCAAGGACTTCTCTAGCCAGCAGTGAAGCCTTGTCTCCAAGGCACTCTGATATTCACAAGTGTAGCAGAAGCATGGGAGTTGTTAGGGTTTTGCTCAGTTTCCTACTTAAACGCGATGTGCTGCACTCTCTATCATTATGTCTGGGAGGAAGGTTACCTGACCTATTTTTTGTGAATATTTTGAGGCAGGATGAGACCTCGTATGAATGCAGGGTAGTAAGCTGCTTTTTCTCACCACAGAAGAGAAGGGCTTGTCTCTCTAAGCAATTACCATGGCCCAGGGTAGAAGTAAAAAGCTCAGCCCTGAGGACCCAGCATCCGTGCTGTCTGCATCACAGGGAATTGCTTTGTATGAATTTTGGTCTGTGTTTAGAATGTTGTTTGGTGTTTGCAATCCATGAGATGCATTCACGTGCTTTCATCTCAAAGACAGCTAGTGCAGGTGCTCCAAGGCAGCAAGTTTATGCACTCCTGTGCTGAATTGAAAAATTCAACGGAGATACGTTCTTCGAATCCTAGAAAGCAGAATGGGCTATGAAGGGGAAAAACACAAGAGGGAGAAACTTGCTGGTGTGAGTACCTCTTTGGAGAGCCTGAGTGGTACAGAGAGCCAGCAAGCAGCAGGGAGCAGAAACAGAGCTTAGACTCCAATTACATGGGAATAAAGATCCCTTAACAGGAACACAGAAGGGTCTGCATGGAGCTTGCCTGACACAAGAAATCATTGCTGTAATGGACAGAAGAACTGGTTGAAAAGTATCTGTGAAGCATCTGTCTTCATGCCTGTTATTTGTCTCTTTTCCATCAGATATAAATTTCAACCATTGACAGATCTAGCTTTGTGTAGTTTGTTATTTCTGTGTTAGAATAAAAATTATTTATGTAAATGGGAAGTCTGACATGACTTTTTCTGTTTTCAACAAATTTTAGAGGGTGTACAGGGTAAGATTTCTGGATCTGTCAGGTTAAAGAAGTAGTTTGAGACATGTTCAGTCTGCCATCATTTTTTTTTAGCTTATGATGCTTCCTGTCCCTCTGAGTTTAGTGAAAGAACTAGAAAGAACAAGAAGTATTTTGTGAAATATTTCTCTTTGCCGCTTTTAAGGCATTATTTCATCCACAGGTTTTCCTAGAGAAAAGACAAAACTAGGGAAAGGGTTGTTTAGTCTGGCCCCCCGTTTTTATCCTATTCACACTGAAACTAATCTTACTGGTAACAAACATAATCTTATTTGAATGAGAGAGACTGAAAAGTGATAGCAAATTCATTTCTACATTCAAAAAAAATATTTTAATCTGCTGTGCTCTTTTCAGCTCCAACAATTACTGTATTCAGTTTATCATTCCAGATATTTTGTCCTGCAAACTTCCTCACCAGGTTTTGCAAATGCTTTTTTTTTAAGGGAGAACTATTTCACACACCCTCCCACTTTGTCTGAGAAGCAGTCACATGGGAATTGATTGCTATGTTCTGAAAGTATGTTTTCACTCAGAATTAATATAGCATTATTTAATTTATAACATAACATAACCTGATAAACTATGAATAAAAAATATTATTTTCTGTGTGAATGCTTGTCATTCATTTTGATGGCAAATTTATCCTGAAGCTTTTAAAAAAAAGCTTCCAGAAGCACACTGTAACATCATTAATAGCACAAGCTCAGAAAGGTCCTCTTGCAAATGGACAGTCCTAGAATGTTCACTGCTCTGCTTTTTCTGGCTTTTATAACTTACTAATTTTTCATGTATATTATATTTTATTTGAAGTTAGATAGAATTAATTGTTTGCACTCAAACAATAGTTTGTAGATAGCAGGTTTTAAATATGACACATGAGCTGCACATCAGTTCTAGAGAGGTAAGAGGTATGGATCCAGCTAAAATACTCTATAAAGCAGCTTGTTTAAAAGTTACTAATCTGCATATCTGCCCCACCATGCGATTTTAAATCTTTTTAAATATTATTTCTCATAATTTCCTATTGTGCATTCATTTGCTTTCAAACTCAGCCAGACATGGAAAAATATACTGCATACTCTTATGTGTATGTCTACAAGGAACCTGTAGGTTTTTGAAAAAGATGTGAATATATTTTTCTGTTATATTTGTATTTTGATTTCACTAGAAAAGATGAAATGATGGGCTAGAAATAATAACACTAAGCTAATTAAAGCCCTTTTTTATGCTAGAACATTTGAAATTGTTTGGCTGAAGTTTCAGTCAAAGATTTGTGCTGTTTCTTCTTTAATCTGAACCGATTCACACATTCCAGTGAAGCTAAGAATAGATTTTCTGTCTTTGAATGATCCCTGACTGTCTGTAATCTGAGGAAATTAAAAAGGAGTGAAATGACTTTTACATTTACTTGGGACAGTACTTGGCAGAAATTCTTTCTGTTTTTAAACAAAGAACCTTGAGAGTACCTTCCAGCTTATCCAACATCACACAGAAACTGAATCAACAGCACCTCTTGGTTGAGTTTCTAGCTGTGCTGCTTGACTCAAATACCTCACACTGCATCTGATTTTCTTTTTTTTTTTCTTTTTTTAAACTGATTATAGATTTTATGGCTTTTGTTTAACCTAGGCTAGGTTTTCAGTTAAGGGGAAAATGAATGAAAGAAAGGGGCAAAGATCAGCACTACATAGACACCATAAATCCCAATAATATGAACGAGATAAATATGTCTCAGAAAAACATGGTTAAACTTTATTGGTGAGTTTGCCTTTAATATGCTTTGCAGAATTTTAATAGCAGTCAGTTTTGCTCGTTGTTCATTTCAGACAAGAAAGGTGAAATGTGATAAGAGCTACAGATAATTTGGGTGGTCTGCATGTGGCTTCGAGTCAGTGTCTGTCTGTCTGTGCCTTATTTACAACTAGGACAGCTCTTTGTGGTGGGCAAACTGTATATTAGGAAGAGAAGCAGTTGCAAAGAAAGAAAAAGCAATAGTAAAGGAAAAAGCTTATTCAGAGGTTTCTGCCAGGGGAAAGAATTAATCAAGGAAAGGTCAGGTTAGAGGAGGTTCTGAGGGTAACCTGACAGTGCCCAAGGCTGAACATCTGAAATAAAATGCATTCACTATAAACACACTTAGTTTGTTGCTTATTTTGGTGCAAATCATGTCAATTGGACCAGTGTCTGGTGGGCAACATGAGGGCAATGTGTTTCCTTCACTGACATTTAAAGAGGCAGCTAGTTTAGAGCAGAGTACAGATAATAGGGTGGGAGAAAATAAATGACAGAAGTTAAGTCCTGGGAAGTTTGCTGGGGTGATATATATGTAATAAAACACCTAAAAGATCTTTGGTGATAATCAGAGTTTGACACTGCAGAAGTCTTTAGCATCTCTCTCTAAGTCATGTGTTCAACAAAGTATTTGAGCACAGACAATTTCTCAGTTACAGGTAGAGCTGTGAAAGATGCTGTGACAATTTCCATAGTTAAATAAGTGCATATGTTCAGGTAGCTTGCACTGAACCAGTGTATGCCATTCAAAATTGCCATTTATAAATACTAGACTCTAAGGAGCAGCAGCACATCAAATGTGCTAAAAGCTCAGACAAAATAAAGGTTATTGAAGGAAAGATTATTCTTTTGATAGACATCTGAGGTGTATAAATGTAGCCCTTTAGAGCAGAAGAAAAGAGAGAATGATCAATATAGCAGTTGCTTCAATGACAGTTCAGTGAAACTTCGAAAACATTTATCAGATATGTTGCTGTTTTCTCAAATGGATTATCAGAAGCAACACAAAATATGCCATTAATTTAGTCTGTTTAATGATTTTTTTAAACAAAAGGTTTGTAAATTGATCTTGGTTGCTTAACAAACAATAGGTTACATTGCCAATAGTTAGAAGAAAGTACATTTTTTTTAAAGACTCCAAGTAAATCAAAGGAAACAAGAGAGAGAAAATATATTTTTTTAAAATGATATGTGTCAGCCACTTGGGATAATTTTAAATTTTACATGTTCTAATCCCAGAGTAAAACAGTCTTTTTATGTTAAATTTGTGAAGGAGAAATAAAAAAAAAAGCGGCATTTCCAAACCAAAGCCTCCTAATTTTTTCTCTTTTTCTTTTTCTTTTTCTTTTTCTTTTTCTTTTTCTTTTTCTTTTTCTTTTTCTTTTTCTTTTTCTTTTTCTTTTTCTTTTTCTTTTTCTTTTTCTTTTTCTTTTTCTTTTTCTTTTTCTTTTTCTTTTTCTTTTTCTTTTTCTTTTTCTTTTTCACTGTTTTAAAGTAAATCTTTATGTTCATACAAAGAGTAACTTCTGCTCCTGTCAATGTAAACAAGGATGACATAATTTATTACTAAGAAACACACAATGCCGTAGATACTTTTGAAAGAAGCAGCCCTAAAGTCGCCAAAATACTAACACTAAAAAAGGCAGAGCAACATTTTAATGGCAGCCTTAGTTCTGTCTCTGTTCCAGCAGCCATTCTTTGTGCACTGTATCTGCTGTAAAGAAAAAGTCCTTTTTCAGGTGCAGCAATGGAACTCTCATGCCTTCCCCTTTGATGACCAGTAAAAAATCAGAAGAAATATGTGCCTACTATGAAGAAGGTAGAAGGAAATTCAAGGTGGAAAACTATCTACTGCCTTGATTATGGTTATCCTTGGTTCTCCTATACATATGCCAAAAGTCCACCAGAAAACATGGAAACCAGCACAACACTGGGTTTGAACAGACTCTTGACTAGTTTTACATTTATAGTTTTTTCTGTTACTGCACCAGTCGGGGCTGAATAAGGAGCTATGAGTCTGATAGTTTGTTAGAAACTGTGCCATAAAAGTCCCCTGATTCAGATCCAGACTCGAGCTCTGAATCAGCTCGCTAGAGGTGCTGACTGTTGTAGGACAAGAGTTCAATACAATTTCAGTGATCCTAAACATTGCTCTGCCTACTCAAAATCATTGCTGCACTAATGTCTGTGCTTGCCATGCCTCAAGATTGGAGTCAAAGCTTTGGCATCAGAAGGACAACTACAAATTGGCAGCCCAAGTACCTGTGACGTTTTCATACATTTAACTATAAACATGTTTTCCACTATGTGATCTGCAAAGTAGAATTGCAAACCCCCATGTTTTACCTCCTGCATCATCATCCAGATGAACGGGTATGGTTTTTATTCTAAAATCTTTATCACTGAAAAAGAGAGGAGAAGAATATTGTCTGCTTTCCAAGTAACACGTGGAACTGCAGTACTGGCAGTGAGAAGAATCTTGTTTTGACTTGCAAAATGAGCACAATTGATAAAGAAGTCACTGAGGGAGAATAATTGTGAAATACTAGACACCATTTTTATAGCATCCCTTTTCTGCTTATAACAGCCACTTTCAGAAAAAGTAACCTTGGCAATAATTTTATTTATTGTTTACATCCACTTTGAATAAAGTTGAGACATGGGAATGCAATAAATAGTACCAACAACATTTCTGAACAAGCTGCAAAAAACTGTATTTATATTCAGCTTCATAGGACAAACACGAAGAATAACACTGAGTTTACTCTCCTCAGGTGTACACATGGTCTTTATTTTTTTTGTTAAATCAAACTATTTTACATTTCCACATATAATTGGCTATATTAAACATGCTACAGATGGAAAATGTTAAAAAAAAAAGGCATAAAACCAGCTTGAATTACTGTAAAAATAGATTTGGAAGGCTGACTTTGATATCTATTGTAACTTAGGGACCTGAGGGGATGCAGTAATAAAACACAGTTCTGGGTCAGTTTAAGAATCAGAGAAACTTTGCCCCTGGCCTGTACCTGGTGTGGAAGTTTTAGCAGTTGAATTACAACACTGCAGTAAGTTCCCTTCCAAAGGGACATGCAAAAACAGACACCAGAAACATTTGGAATAGCTGTAAGTTTTCATTAAGAAGCAAGTATTCTAGGAGAAGCAAAAACTTTAAACAACTCTCTGAAAACCTAGTCTTTCTGTTATTTGCTTTCATTACTCTTTCTTGTTTCTTCTCCTCCTAAACTCAGCTACAACAGATCATACCAACTTATCTTTCCAATTTTGTAAAAATGGTAATAGTTACTATATCATAATTTTATATGATGTTATGTTTAATAATAATGGGTTCCTGGTTTCAGCTGGAGTAGAGCTAATTGTCTTCCTAGTAGCTGGTGTAATGCTGTGGTTTAGATTTAGGACCAGAATGTTGACCAAAAAAAAGATATTTTAGTTATTATTAAGCAGTGTTTACACGAAATTCAGGACTTTTCCTTTTCTCATACCACCTGACCATCAAGGAGGCTGGGGGAGCACGAGAAGCTGGGAGGGGACACATTTGGGACAGCTGACACAAACTGGCCAAAAGTATTCCACACCATATGACATCATCCTCAGTATATAAACCAGGAGGAAAGGTAGCTGTGGGATGCTCTTTGGGAACTGACGGGGTCAACAGGTCATGGTCAATTGCACTGTGATTAATTTGTTTTGTACATAGGATTGCTATCATTATTAATAATGTTGTTACTATTATTACTACTTCCTTTCTGTCCTGTCATACTGTTTTTATCTCAAGCCATGAGTTTTACCTTTTTTTCCCATTTCTCTCCCCTATCCCACCTGGGCTGTAAGTGAATGACTGTGTGGTGTTTAAGTACCTGCTTGGTTAAACCACAATGGTCCTGTTTTGATGCCCTGTGTGGGACCTCTTCAGGACCTGTCACCTCTTTCTCTAGTGATATTTTGAAATCTGCCTTCTGCATAGTCCATGATCACTTCCAAAATTCCTGAATGACTAAGGTTTTCTATTTAAGCTGAATGTGTGATCAGTGTGACCCACTTATTCCATGTATCATCAGCTTTATGATGTGTAGAGGGGACCCTTCCTTTCAAACAGCCAGCCCAGCACTGGCTGACAGTGTGCTAGCAGGATCTGTGCTTCAGCCCAAATCATTTCTGAAGCAGCTCAAACCACTATTTTTTTTTTTTTTTTAGTTGGAGTATAGCAGGCCTCAGATCCTCTGTATCCCTGACTCCAAAACCCAAAGGGTTGACCTAGAGTCTCACCTGGTGCTTTCTGCCACAGGTTTCGGGTAGAGACATTCCTCTTGACTGTGTTGTAGAGCACATTTTTCTTATCTTGCTCTGTCCAAAGTGGCCCAAGGTCTTCTGCATGAACTATCTATCTCCTGTTAGATTTTTTCCAAAGGCTTGTCATTGCTCAGGGCCCCATTTGAAATTGTTCTTCTTCTGGGTCACTTGATAGAGAGGACTGACAATCAGACTGTAATTTGGAACATGCATTCTCAAAAAACTCACAACGTCTGAGAAAGCTAGTGTTTCCTTGTTTGCCAAGTGCTGTAGACATAATTGTTATTTTATTGGTTGCATCCATTGATCCACTGGCATCTGACAATGTCCATATTGCTGTTTTCTTTTTAAAAACTGATTCTCCCACGCAGGTTCCATGACTTCACTTTGTTCTATGGCAAAATGACTTTCAGAAGGATTTAGACTATTTTCTTCCCAAAAGTTTCTCAAAAACTTCTGCTGTATGGCACAGCAGAATAGTATCATCAATGTATTTCAAATTTCTGGGGCTCCACTCTGTTCCAGTGCAGGCTGGGTAAGCCCATGGCAGATGGTAATGCTGTTTCCATCCCTGGGGCAGTTGATTCCAGGGGTACTGACCACACTTCCAAGTGAAAGAAAACTGTGACCTGCACTCTTCTACCAAAGGGATCGAGAAAAATGAGATATCAGTTGGGACATACCAATCACTGCTGGGGGACAGGTTGGGCATCTATCAGTGGGTGGCGAGCAATTATATTGTGCATTACTTGGGTTTTTTTGTTTGTTTCTCTATCTCTTATTTTAATTACAACAATTAATATTGTTGTTACTATATTATTATTATTATTATTATTATTATTATTATTATTATTATTATTATTATTATTATTATTATTATTATAATATTTAGTTTTATTACATTTCAATTATTAATTGTTATCTGAACCCACAGGTTTTACTTTTATCTGATCCTCCTCTCCGTCCCACCAGGGCTGTGGGGAGGAGGGCAGAGATTGAGCAGCTTCATGTTACTTAGTGTGTCTGGGATTAAACCACAACAGAACTATGAATAATTCACTCTTATGTTGCCAGCCTGAATCCACCTGAGCCGCTTCAACCTTTGCAGCCTGATGCACCTTCTGGATCTTGTTTTGTTCTTCAGTGTCCTGGGTAGACCCATAACAATGGTGAGTCTTTAATCACTTTTATGGACCTCAATTCTAAAATCCTTGCATCCCAGTGAGAGGGTGGAAGGAGTTAACATGCCACACACCCTGTCTGCTGGCTGTTACTGTTCTCCTGCTGGAGAGTAGCACCCCTCTTGCACAGCTGCAGAGGGGAGCATTCATCCACCACACCTCCTTTGTTCCAGTTTAACTAACAAGTGTATGTCGAAGGCTTCTACTGTTTAGCTCTATTGAGACTTGTGATATTTTATCCTTTGTCCCATGGAGGAGTCACAGGCTGACAGCTCAAAATGCAGTTAGAAAGGGTGAAGAATCTGACCTGTTAATGGTGTATACTGGAGCCATGAGGGTGCTTCTAAGACACTAGGTGATTAGGAGGCAATCAAATGCTCAAAGAGATCCTCAGTTCTTGCATTTGCTAAAACAAGGTCTTGGCAACCTTGTTCTTCAATTCTGAGCTCTCATATAACATATATTTTCCTTCTTCTGCACACACATTTTTATTCCATATTTTTTCCTGTAATAGTCTAAGCATATTATCAGAAGGCTTGTCCATATGTTCTTTTAAAAATATTTTTATTGTTATTGCTAAATCCAAAGTATTTTTCCCTTTCTTGGCTGGAATTTTAGCTAGTGCTGTGACATAAACCTTCCTAGTGCTCACTGTTTGTTTACTTTCCAAGGACCCTCTATTCCTGTATAAGAAAAGAACAATTTCTAATTTATTTATGTCCTTCACAGCTTCCTATCTTATAAAAATGAGTCACTTAATTTCTATCATATTGATTTAGGCCTAATTATATCCACCTTGACTGGTAATTGCTCTTTTTTTCTTTTGTTTCATGCCCTGATCCATTCTATCAAGACATAACCAGTTTTCCAGAAGGCAAAATATGGGCTAATGAGGTGTCATTTTCTCCTAGAGGACTAATCTCTCTACAGACCCTATTCACTCATGGGTAACCTCACAAAAGTCAATGAAATTTCAGTAGAGCTACATCTGGCTCCACAAGTCAATGAAACTGCTCGTTACATGGGTCTGCTTCTGCTTTCATTCCTCTTATGCCTCTTAAGTTGGCTGGATGAACACTAACAACCTGATTCCAGTCATGCCTGTTGTACTTATTGCTTGATGCATGCCCCTTCGTTTAACAACTAAATGGCAGAAGAGAGGAAGAGAGAGGAATAATCCTTCTTGTTCTGTGATCCTGCTGGCTGTGCTTAGTGGGATGAATGTGGGATGAGTGTGAGCCCGTCCTCTTCTTGCATTCTGCTTGACGAGGACAGGAGGAGAAAGTGGCAAAGTCAGTTGAGATCTGTGGGAAAGGATGAGTTTGTGGACGATGAGATCATGCAACTGCACAGCAGAGCCCAGGTCCTCATAACTACACACATTTCCTTTCACGATCTCAACTTATCCTTGTGACTTTGGTTAAGTTAGGCAATCACAAGGCAAAGGAAAACTAAACCCTTATTTTCTTTAAAAAACCCACACATCAAACCAAATGAAAACAGACCCTAAGTAATCTCTGCTCCTATGTATTACAACTATAAAATAGATTTCTGAGCTCATAAAAACAAACTTCCCACACTACTGAGGAAAAGATTGATGGATGGGAAGAAATTTCAGCAAAAATTCTTCCATTGCAAACATTACCCTAACTTCTTTTCCCAGAGAGAGTCAATTAAATTTGGAAACAAGTAACTGCTATGCTAACATATTTACACAAGTGATCTGTGCTATTCCTTCAGTCCGCCTGCCTCATTTGACCTACTGAAGTTCCTTATGAAATTTATAATGTCCAGCTCCCTTTGTTATTTAATTCAGCTGCAGCCACTCAGAAGTCATTCCTGTATGATAATATGGTAAATTCTTTTTCATGAACACTATATGGGAGTGTAACTGGGACAACCACCCTGGAGGCAAGCAGCATTAGGCTAATCATCAGGGCTCTTCAAACAGTTGTTTAGAATTGCCTGCAGACCTTGGGCAAAGCTGATCTTCGATGTATGGGGCTTGTCTGAGGATGAAAGTGGGCATTGTTATACATAATTAAAGAGAAGGTCAAAAATATTTAAATATTTGTTTTTAATGGGAAAAATATCACTTGAATATATGTTTTTATTCACTACAAAGAAACCTTTAGATTGTGTGCTAAAAAGGATGCTTTCATCAACATTCACACAAAACTAGGATCAGATATGATCCCCAGCTAAAAATACTAGGTATAATTGATTTAGCTACAAAAAATTAAAAAAAAAATGCATCAAATTGAGCCATATGAGGTTCTGCTGGTATTTTCTTTCCTGAGTATTGGTTTTATCTGTCTGCTTTCACCTCAGCAACATGAGCTTCCTTTTTTGTAGTTGAGAGAATTCCTAGGGACTTCAAACTACACAGATTTCCTTTTATTCACTTAAAACTGAAACTGAAAAACAGGACAGAGGAGTGCCAGCTCTTCAACTGCACAAGTTTTTTCTGTCTGTAAATTCATTGTCTTCCAAAGAAAAGTTCAAACTCACGTTATTGGAAAAGTGCCAGAGGTTGTGTGTAGAAAGACCACTGTAACGTAGTGGAGCATCCCAATAATAAGTTTGGGTTGGAAGATTAGTGATAGTGGCTTATGCTGAACAAAGAAATTGGAGGGGAATTTTCCAGCGGGAGTTGCAGTCCTGCTGGTTTTGTTAACTTAAACTCTGTGTATGCACTTGCCTGGACATGAAAGTGCAATTGACATGCACTGTTAAGCATGATATGGAATTGGGGAAAAACAAACACTTTTTTTCTATTATTCTTTAAAATGGGAAGTCTAGATAAACCATAGATACCAGTGTGGTCATGTAGGACTAAGAGGGAAGTGTGCATGTGGAAAGTGTCATCACAAGGTTGTGACTGTAGCTCTGCTTCTATTTTATAACACTCAAATAAGTGTTAGTGTGATACTAACCCAGCAAAGCAAAGAAAGTAAAAGCAACCTGTGCTGGGACTGAGTGGCTCCTGTCAAAAGAGAGAAGTAGAACTTGGCTCTCAAGTACCTGATGGGCTGTGTCACATCACATCAGGATGTAACACAACTAGATGTGTCAGTCTGATAAACTGCTGGGTTACAACGTAGTTCTTCAAAAAGTTAAAAGGAAAAAGAAAAGAAGCAAATGTTGTTGCCCCATCTGCTTACATCGAGCTCCCTTGCTGTATTTGGGCAGTTTGTTTTTCTTCAAGCAAGTGTGTTGAATTAACACAAGTTCAGAGTAGCCAGAATAGAAAGACTGAATTAATCTAATGGCTCCCGGTGGATTTTTTCATGGTGTAGGTGACTAGCAGTCCACAGAATCACAGAATATGCCAAGTTGGAAGAGACCCACAAGGATCATTGGGTCCAACTCCTGGTCCTACACAGCACCATCCAGGAATTACTTTAAGTGACTCTATAAAAACTATTTACACTCTGAGTGAATAACATTTCAAGTAATATTTGTGCCTGTGGGATATTCAAAGAACCTTTTTGAATGCATGAGGGGTCACATGCAATCCTCAGAATTAAGGTTGTTCCTATGGTTTCTGATTCTGTGGCTATATGGTGAAAAGCTTTCATGTATGCCATTTTCCTCTTCCGTTTTATCAAAGTGCAACATATTTGCATCCTTTGAATAAACTTAGTATGCTGAGTATGTAAATTGTACCAGAAATTAAAGTGAATGGTTGGGTTCAGTAAATGGTAACAAAACAACATGGACATCTATAACCCTTTGTGAACTGCTATGGATAGGGACCTGCAGATTTTGGAACACTTTTGATTTCCTTTAAACAAATCACAGCTGTTTCTAGATACCTATCATGAGAACTATTTCT
The DNA here is from genome assembly GCA_013399225.1 of Rhipidura dahli. Taxonomy (NCBI): domain Eukaryota; kingdom Metazoa; phylum Chordata; class Aves; order Passeriformes; family Rhipiduridae; genus Rhipidura; species Rhipidura dahli. The sequence goes on from VXAC01001776.1 coordinate 263,599, forward strand.
GGAAGACTGTCTATTACCTTCAAAGTTCTCTCAGGATGCTCAGTCTTTAAACAGAGCCTTTTCCATTACCTTTCTACAAAGAATATGTCTCAAGCATTTTGCTTTTCTCTTCAAAACAACACTGTTTTAAATAATGAACAGTTGCCAGGAGCAATGGCACAGGCTTATTTGTGGTTGTGTATTTGTCTGTCTGATCATTATTTCTGCTCTTTGGCCATCTCTAACCCAGCAGGTACAAATAAATCCTTAGGGTTTAAAACCTTCTTACAAGTTATTTTCTCTGGTCACCTGTCAAGAGCATATGTTTTCCTTTCCTTCTTTTTTCTAATTATTTTTGTTTGGTTTTGGTTTTGTTCTGAAATACACTGATTTTGGTTGTTTTGTTTTGATAAAAACAGATCAAGATGTTGACATTCAGTGACTTTATTTCTGTCTGTCTTTTACTATAATTTCTGTGAATATAACTTGATGCTCTACAGATAGTAGAGTTGAAAAATCTGTAGATAAAAAGCACATATTACTCAGTATTCTGAAGAACATAGAAAAAGGAATAGCACAGAAGTTAGATGGCTACTTCCTTTATTTTTTCATCTTTCTAAATACCATGGGAGTAGAAGAGGAAAGGGTATATTCATCAGTGATGAACATTAATAAAAATATGTAAATACTGTGTCTAATAATGACACTTACATATCCTGAACCTGATTTTCATTGGTGCAAGTAAGAATAGTTCAGTTGAAATCAGCACATCATTTGCCTTCCTTGCAGAAATAGCACGTTCTGTGAATCAGTGGTAGATTTTGTATATGTCAATAAAGACTTCTCATTATACAACTTTTACTGCTACCATATTTATACTCTGTGTGGTTATTAAAATATTGAAACTGAGGGAACAAATTCTGCAGATCCAATCTAAGAGTGTGCCTCCAGCACTCTCCTAGGAATTGATCCTGTGTTTCAGGTTTCTCACTGGATGGGATGGCAGAGTCATTAAAAGGCTAAACACATATTTAATAAGGATTAGAAGGAGCACTTCTGTCTCAAATATCAAGCTGCTTTTGTACCTGGGAAATTACAATGGTTTGTTATGATGGTTTATTAAAATGAAAGGTTCTCAGGAAAATGCTCTTTCTTTGGCTTTCATCAGTAAAGCTAATGAGAACAGAAGAGAGAAACAAGTCCAGAGAGTTTTGAGAATGGGAGACAGCATGTCAGTCTGCTGCTCTGAAGGGACTTCCATGTCACTTCATGGTTCTGAGCTCTAAAAGACACTTAGCAGTGTGAGTTCCTGCTTTGTCTAAACTTTTTTTTTTTTTTTAAGAATTAAGACTTATTTTAGAGGAGATGATGAAATGGCAAAATATTAACCAGATTAATTGCTTCCATTTCAGAGAAGCAAAACTGCAAAGGATCTTTCCACTGGCAATTGCTGCACTGCTGCAGAACACACAAATCATCTGTCTCTTAAACCAGTAAATTTGCCTCTCATTTGGACACAATAGACATTCTGTGAGATTATGGAGAGATGATATTTGATTTTCTCCTATAACCTGGGAGGCTTGCAAGTGTGTTTTCTTTAAAGTTAACCTTTCAATTTTGTTTCAAAAACCTGCAGAAATCAAGATCCAGTAAGTTTGTGTCACAAAGCATGGAATTACCTGAATTGAATTCTGGAAGTTATGGATTGTTTTTCCAGCAATTCATCTCTGTGTCCTAAGAGTGATTTTCTTTGTAATTAGATCCCATAAGCTGAATTTTCCCTGAAAATTTGGTGGTGACACAGAAAATTCTTTAAGTATCCTTAACATATTCTAAATCCACCAAGTGATTTTATACCTTAATTGGAGCATTTAAAAGCTTTGGAATAGCTCAAATGTTAATTAATGAGTAATATGTTTTATGCTTGACAGACTATGATACTTATTTCCATGATCAGATTTGATTTAATAAGAAAAAAATCTTGGCTTCTTAAAAGTAAACTAGGATGTTTAGAAACACGTTAAATTAAAGGTCAATTTTCAATAGAAATAAGGAAAGTTTGAATCAGTCAGATTATGCAACTGGTTCAATATTATTGATGATTATTCAGACAACTGTCTGGCAGTTCTGAAAATGTGTGAAGGTACAAAACTTTGAGGAGTATATTCACAAATCGATATTAATCTTAAAAGTTCCCCTAGAAGTCTCATATGCTGTAAATCACAACCCTCTGGTCTTTATTCTCTGGCTTGAATGTTTTTGCTGTCTAGGTGCAAGAAGAAGAAATATTATCATACAACCAAGCCATTGAATATAACCACTACTAAACAATAAAAAAAAATTCATCTGAAAGAGATACCATGTTGAGTACTGTTTAGCTGAGAAGTGTACTTACTGAGATCAATGTTGACTATGACAATTTGTGACTAAGCAGGATATAAAATCACATAGATGAATCTGAAATGTCATAGTCTGGACTGTTGAAACAGTTCCTTAGTAAAGTAGGAAAAGAAATTAAAGGAGGGTTATACTTTGGTGAAAAAAAAAGAAGTGGGACAACCCCCCACTTTATTCTTTTAATATTAAGGCAACTGAGTAAGGTTTATGTGTCTCAATAGCTGAGTTATCATCCTCTTATTAGGTTTCTAGTGACTTCACTGAGTATGTCAGGAAAAACTTGGTGTTTCTTTTTCTTCTGGGTCACCTAAAAGCTCTGTACATTAAAATGTCAATTCAGGAAAAACCATTCCAGATCTCACCTGCTCTAGCTTTCTTAAAGTGTCACCTTCATGGCTGTCTGTTTTGAAGCTTCAGTATTTGCTCTGGAAAAAAAAAAAAAGACTCAGAGGTTGAGAATAGAAGATAAAATGAATGAACCAAAGGAAGAAACAGGAGAGTTCTGTTCCTGGTGATAGTTCAGGAGATCTGGGAGACTATTTTTAGAATTTTGAAAGTTTCAGACAAAAATTTGTTGATAGGAGCATGTTTCCTCACATTCCCTTTAAAGGAAAAAAAAAATCACATCATTTGGCCTGGAAAAGTTTAGTAGAAATAAATGGTGATATTACTGAGTTAACAACCAGAAAAGAAGTGCCATTTAATTTCAACTGGCAAATCTCGTTTTCTTCAGCTACTGAGAAGAACCAGCTATTCTGATATTGGAATAAGCATGTCAAGGATGTCCCTGTTGTGTTGGAAGTCGTAGATAGTTGCCTAATATGGGCTGTACAAAAGCAGGGACAGTTTCCAGAGGGTAGAACATTTAATCTTCTTCCTTACAGAGTCACCTAATCCATCTTTGAATGCAGCCTATCCCAGCATGTACATGTGTCAGGCAGGGATCAAGTGTATTTTTCTCACAAACCCCACAAATCAAACCCCACGGCTTCTGTTAGAGCTGGATAACCTTACCAAAGGCCTGTGAATGGATATTGGCAAAGTAATATTACTAAATGGTAACCACACTTAAAATTACCTGGATGACTAGTCCAGACCTAAAATGTTGAAAGCTCAATCTATAACTGATTTTCCTATCTTATGTAGAATTAAGGCAATATTCAAGGGCAATTTCATAGTTCTTCTCTGTGCTCTCTTCTCCCTACATGATTATGCAAGGTCTGTATCGGAGGAATTAAAATCAGAAGCTGCAAAATAACCTATTTCTAGGTTAGACATAAATGAGTGAATGAATAAATCAATCAATTGACCAACATCAGGAAATAAAAAAAAAAAAAACAAAGTAGAAAGAAGCCAAGAAGGATTGAAAAAAAAATCTGCAAACTTACTGCCTTAAATTGGTGAAAAATGAAGGAATATCTCAATAGATAACTGCCCAGCTCTTGTCTTCTGCCTCATTACCTGCAACTACTGTTCAAAATGTTTAGTGCTAAGGACTTGATTTCAAGTAGAAGATGTATCATAATATAAATTAATAAAATGGTACAAATCCTGCTAAAGAAATTAAATGCTTCTGTTATTTGAGTTAGATTTGCAGCTGATATTTACCAGATATAGATCATTACTCACTTATTTTATTCCCCTTCCAAGTTAATGTTACTGTTGACCAAATATACATCACACCATCTGCAGAATTTTTGACTACATCAGATAAAGCCAGGCAATTCAGCACATGTAGAGGGTCAGGGTATTTCCCCGTTTTTTCATTTGTTAAAGGTGCTGAAACTTCTCACTCCAACAGTAACTGAGAGTACTTAGTTTGATTTGACGAGCAATCATGTCTCATGGGCTTTTTTGTTAAATTATTTTTCCCCAGCTATGTAGTTCCTAGGAAAACATTCAGCTCCTTGGTGAGTCAACCATCTTGTCAAATTATGTAAACCAGGGTCTCCTGCAGACAGTGTTTGGGTCTCTGGATGAGGAGTCACTCACAGCCACAGATTTCTGAATCTACATAATTCTGATGTCCTTATCATCAAAGCTGATAGAAAGGCATCAGGATCACAAGATCCAGGCTCAGAAAATGTTTCAAGCTTGCTCTCCTCCACAATGTTTTCTGAAAGCTGTAACCCTTGGATTTTCATGCCATTTGAACTGGGAGGGTGACAGTGACTGGATGTGGACTGATGTCAGCCCCCATTAAATGGTTACCTGGGAAGACAAGTGTCTCTGAGAAAATGAGATGACAGCTGAGCTTTCCTCCAGAGTGCGAGAATTATTACTTCATTCAGAGCCACTGAGTGTGCAATGTGTAGGTACTGAAAGAATTCACTGTAGCGTGGTACACGGTATACAGAGCTGCAAATAGGGTCATTCTTCTGTTCAGAGCCCCAATGCCCAGAGTAATTAACTTCACATGCCATGGCTCAATGCTGAGGCTGAGTTCAAGTGAAGTGGTGAGGAGCCCAGCCCTGAAGGGCATGGTTGCTTGAGTTCTTTATTACAAACACAATGAAAAAAGTAATAGTTTTTGCTGCACAATGTTTCAGCGCTTCTGCTCAGGAAATGAATTTTGATGTGTTTTGTATCTCATGAATTCTGCATATTTTATTCCCTGGAGTTTAGTGTAAAAGGCACTTTTTGTATTGCTAAGTAACATGACTAATTGCACAAACAAAATAAAATCGGCCTGGTACATTACGAGGTTGAAATGTCAGGAGCCATCAGGAGGTCCCCAGGAAAGAATGCCTATGTCATTTTAAATATTCTTTACACAGCATTATCTTAAGGCAAACAAAGACTCTTTTAGCCAATGTTTTAAGATTAATAAGAGCAAAAGCTATTTCAGTTTACCTTTCTTTTTTTAACAATCCCAGACAAAAAGATTTTCAGCACTGCAGGTATAAGATTTTCATGCAATAATTTGTACATATAAATATAAATAAAGTACATGATAAATAATAAATGCTGAGAACTTACTCTCTTCTTTAAACAAACCAGAAATCCTACCCGCTGTACCAAACCATCTGGAATGTCTTGATTTAACTGAATTGTAGCAGTTTAGTCTGGATAATAAAATGCTTTCCTTCCCCTGTCTTTCTAATTGTGGCACTGATTTTCATAATCAGATTTATACTATTTCTTTTTTTTTAATTGGTTTGGGAAGGCACAGGGAAGGTGGTTGCCACTAGTGGGCATTTACTGAACTGGAGGTGTGCTTTGTTTCTTCTCCTCTGCTACTCATTCTGCTGCCTACCTAAAGCAGGCCATCTCTGTTTTTCCTTTCAATTTGTGCACGGATAATCACATCTGTGGGTGGATGTAGTGTTTGAGCTGGCTGCTTCCTGCATTGGAGCTTCAGAGAGACAATTTAGAAATCCAGAGGTCTAACATCCTGGGTTTTGTGAAACTTTTCCTGGCCCCCTTCCCTCTAATCTAGGTACTCCACTTAAATACCAGAGGGGAGTGTGTGGGGAAGTGGGTGAGAAATAAGAGGGAAGTTTTCGAGACTTCTTTAACAAGCTGTTTGTTGTAAGCAATTTTGTTGTGCTGCATCTCTCCCACGGGTTTCGGTGAATTGATGTAGACAATCAGCATGCACGTAGGAACACCTGTTATTTCGTCTCCTAGGGAAGTTTTGTATAAAAGAAATAGAAGTGGCTCACAGCAGAAGCCATCTACAGAGAGTGGTGAATGCATGAGGGTTTGTCTTGTACATTATCTTTATTGTAGGCTTCAAACCTCTGGTTAACAAGTCCCAATGAGTGTGATAATTGGGTAACATCCTCCAGTCTGAAAGAAAGCTGCCTGAAGAATACTTCTACTACTGGGGAGCTGTAGCCTTTGAAGTCTTGTGTTTGAAAAATATACAGGATAAAAAAGGAGTAAATATTTTATAGGAATCCTAAAAAGGCCTTCAAGTGTCTATCATGTCCAGCCTTTGCTCAATGATAGAATAAACTGTATCTGTATTTTTTTTCATACAATCCTTCATTCCTGTGGAGAACTACTTCACATACTGTGAGTTATGATTAAAAAGCTGTGGTGAATTACTGAATAGTCTCTGTGTGTTGGGGAATTTAATTTGTAACCTACTGACAAGAAACCTGTATCTATAAAACAGGATGAAGGACAAAACTCATTGTCACTACTCAACTAGTAGCCTCTTAAAAACTCTGAAAATTAGAAATTTCAAGACAAGTGTCTTTGAGGTTTGAAGGGAAGGGGGCTCAGTCACTACTCTCTGCAGCAGTAGTAAAGTGACCTATGGAGTTCTGGGTCTCTGCCCAGGGTTCAATAAACTGTTTAAAGTGGATGACGGCTGCGAGTCTAAACAAAATTCACTCTGACCTAGGATTGATCACCACATGGAGGTGACTGTGAACATCTTGCAGGAAAAAAAAAAAAAAAATCATTGCCTCTACCTCAAAACTTCTTATAAAATCCCAGAGCCATGAGATGTGTTTCAAACCATTGACTCAAACCTTCCAATATTCTGTTGTACCAGTGGATTTACAGAGCTGCAATATAGACACAGCTGCTAACCTGTTTCTTTCACCCTCCTGTCATTAAAAATATGCTGCTTTGCCCTGCAAATAGGATCAGGCCTTGACAAAGGGTTTCTGTAAGGAGTGGAAACAACAGGCAGCATTAGTTTGCTGGGCAATAACAGAGCTCCATGTATATATCGTGTAAATAACCTGGCAAATTATTAAGACTAGTCAGAATACCACTAGAGATACTGTTGTGCAAACTGAAAAATGATGCAGTGATGGTTCTATAAAACAGGAAAAGATCAAGGAAAAAACCCACAGATTGACAGGTCTGAAGGGGCAAGGAGAGGAGAAAGAGAAGAAATAAGGTAGTACTGCAGACAGAGCTATGAGGTGCCTTATAGGTGAATGCATAAAATCTGAGCTTGATTTGGTTGATCAAGCAGAGGGAGTTAAAAGGGTCTATATTTTCACCATTATTTAAAGATAATCATGCCTTTTGAATGCATCAGAGGGGAGCAATTAAAATATCAGAGGACAAATCTTCAGCAGCAGATTCATTCTACTACTGACCTCTGCTTCCATTTACCTATTTACGGCTTGATAGGTACTTTGTATAATTTATAAGGCACAAATTAGTACTCCCTAGAACATCAGAGAAATATGTACTCCCAAAATCAGTTGCCAAGCCCAGGCTGTTTCTCCTGAACGAATGAGCTCACTAAAGATATGAGGAGTGATTTGAAATTATCTGACAAGCGAGTATGTGAAGTTAAGCCAAACTGCTGCTTCATTGCCAGTCTGCTTTTTGTCTTTGGAACAAGGGGCAGCCTCATTGAGCAGTAATACAGATAGCAAAGTACTACCTAAAATGTTAGATACTTATTAGATTAGTTACAATGAGAGAAAGATTCTATCAAACCATGATTCTCTTCATTAAATGACCTCTAAAATGATGGAGAAATGAAAGAAATGATTTTCCACACACAAAGAGATTTCTCCTTATATATTAATTTAAAGAAGGGAGAGCAGACATTACATGTGATGCCAGATTTGTAAATCCCAAAGGCTAATGTATGATTTCATTATCTTAGATATATTCTCACTAGATGATAAAAGAGGTACCAACAGTACAATTTTCGACAGCTGAACTATGCCTAATGGAAGAGATACAGTACAGTATATCTTTTTATAATTTACAATGTAGTGCTAAGAAGGCTCTGGCCCAGTTTGGAGATTCTCACTTATTCAAGTGGTTCTATTTAAGTCAATGGAATGACTAGTGCCAGGGTTTCTTTGCCTTTTCATGGGAAAGGACCGCTTGAATTTGGCTGATTAGCACATTTGGATTTCAGGGATAATGGTCTGATTATTTTTTTTTTTTCTGCAAAAGGGGAATAGTCTTATGAATATCAACATACCTATTTTTGTGTGTGTCATTCTATACCAGAAGTGGGACACTATTTTATTTTAGAAGCGAAAGATTGAAGAGACTAATTTATTATTTGTTTTATGTAGTTAGTATCAAGGCTTAACAAAATCTCCCTGGAATAAATTCTGTGAATTTCCCAATCCAAAGTTTATTTGAGACTGTTACCAGCACTAATTGCCTTTCTGAATTGCTGTATTTTTTTCCCCAGCTTCACATATTTTTTTAAAAGTTCATTTTATATTAGCTCAGGGCTTTTCTACCTACTGGGAATCATAGCATGTGTGATAGAGGTGCCAAGATTTATATATTAAAAAAACAGGAGAATTCATAAATTTGACAACTGAAACAACTACATTTGGAAAGCATGATAATAGCTCTTAAGAGACAACCCTGTTGTACATTTATGCTAATCAACCAATTTGCTATTGCTTTCCTTAATGGTGAAAGGTGCTTTTAATACACAGAATTCTGCTCCATGAATGATAGATTGAACATTAGGATATTAACTCATGTCAGCTCTTTCTCTGAAATTTGGACTCCATGCCTATACACGAGTATATCCATGTCATATATATCAAGTTACAGCACACTGCTAAGTTAATGCAGGACACAATTTTAATTTGTAATTAATTTCTTTTATAATTTCTGGTGCTTCCTTTGGTGGAGTTTCTGTTACTCTGTTTACGTCATAAAGACTCTGAAATTTAGTGACTAAGCTGTTCTGGGGTGTATTGTTGCATGGCACAGGAACAGGTGGCAGCACTGTGGCAGAGTAGCCCACAGCTGTCTCACACCTGTGTGGGGCTCTGGTAAGGCTGGTATGAATGCAGAAGCAAGCACTTTGAAACGAAGAGACTGCAGAGATGAGTCACAGATGGTTTGAAAAAGCCCCAGTTCAGCACTGAACTCGAAGTGAGAGTAGTGTCAGCTTTCTGAAGCTTTACTGGTTTGCCTTTATAAGACTTGGCTTTCTAGGCTTTGTCCCTTACTCAACCATGACTGCAGTTTTAGAATGAATAGGTGTAGTAATAAGAAAAGACATAGCTGGGACCTCTGGGTTATCTTGACTATTTTACTGGCTTTAGGGTGATGATGTGATGGTTGCTCCAAAAGAGCAGGGAGAGTATAAGGTGAATGTCTCTCACAATCTACTGTCTGTGCTGGAGGCGATTACATGTCATAGATGTTACTGCTCTCACTTGGATCCTCTGAAGTCACCTGATCCCTAATAAAAGGCCTATCTTTCCTAGATATATCTGGTTTTGCCTGCTCCTTGCTCCTGCTAGTATCAAAATATAACAGTAATTATGAGGGGCTGCCACTTAAAATGACCATTATCAGAGAGGTTAGCAATCAGGTATGGTGGAATTGGAGTAGTTGCTTTAATAAGCAAGCACACCTCCTCCTTCCTAAGCAAAGTTTAAGACAAATAAACATAATTTAGGTAACCTTACATTTAGAAATATCATTACTCTTCTAAAGAGCAATGCATGTTATTTTTATAAGAAAATAACACTAGTAAATACACCCATGGCGAGATTATTTGCAGTAGAAAGTAGTCATAAAAGTTTTACAATAGTTCTGCTATCTTCTACACTGGGAATACATCTTCTGTGTCTCCTACTTAGCCATAAACAGAGAAAACATGCTTTTTATTTTAATATGACTTGCTTTCAGCCATGCCTGAAATGCCTTTCTTTGTGAGGAAAAGAAAACCAAAAGCCAACATCACCTTCTCCATTTTCCATACTTCCTACACTACAGGTAGATATGCTCAGGGAGTACAGACTTGCTCCTGACTCCAGATGTTTGTCAGTTATCTCACCAATAGATGGGGCTGGGACTTGTGAGAAGCTGAGTAGTCTCAGCTTTTAGGAAAAGTGGTTATTATGTTACACCAGTCAATAGACTGACAGCATCATAAGTGCTATACTTTTAAAAGACATTTTTCTACCCCTACAGCATTATGCCATGTTGCACTTACTTTACTAATCTTTATTCCTTTAATAGACCACTGCATACAGTGCACCTGCTGTGACAGTTGCAAACCTGTGTTTTGCTCAGGTACCTGCACTAAAATTTTAATGCAGGCTGAAAAAATGCTGGTTACAGTCTGGCCTTTCGCTGGCAAGAGGTAATTGTTGCTATCTAGTATACAATGCAGTTTTACTGAAATAAGAATGTAGCACAGAGAGGAAAAGCATGTGTTTCAGGATGTTTTATTCTTCTTCCTTGTTGTATGGATTGCAAGCTTTTAGGAGAAGGCGAACATAATTGTATAAGTGCTGCTTCCATTAAAGAACAGCTGATAAGGCTAATACTTTTGAAACTGTGTAATAGGAGTTTGTAACACCTAAAAATAGTGGCACCTCTTAAAGACTTGATTTTTAACTCTTAGAATACTTAGTAGTTTGTGAGAAATCTCTTCTGGACCAATAGCTTGAGTTCTGGAGAAGCTATAGACACCTGAACTTTGTTTTGAATCATGTGGTGTTTTGCAACAGGTGGTGTTTTGCATGATAGCGTTTGGGATATTCTGGAATCTGCCAAAGAAGGAATAAGAAGGTCTAAAGACTAAAGATGTAAGGCAGTAGGAAGCATTTATATGACTATACAGCAAAAAAAAAAAAAAAAAAAAAAAAAAAAACTGCTTGCTGTTACAGCTGCAATGATATAAAGGATTTTATACCATTATAGTGATGTTGGATGGATTGATTAAGCACTGGGCTATTTGGGGAAAAACTACTTCCTTTCTACTTGGAAACATCTCATATTTCTTCCATTTTACCAACATAAATTTATTGTAGACTTCAGTACAACAATTTTTTTCCTGAGCCTGGTCAAAATTCATGCTGCATAAAAGTAGACAGGATTCTTCTCAAAGTCCAGTTTCAAATGCATTGCCTTTTAGGCGGGAAATTTGGGTTTTAAATGTGAATATATGTATAACCCATTCTTCCATTCAGATATTAATTCATCTGTCTCAAGAATGTGTTTATACTAAATATAAATGTACATTTATATAGTTTGAATAAATAATGTGCAGATAACCCTTGACATTAAGTCTAGTGCCTTACATCATTCTATACATCAGCATACATCTGGTCAATTCCTTTTTCTAGGTGTGGAGGAGACCTGCTCAATTCCCATTACGTAAGTTCTGCAATCACTCTAATCTCTTCAAATATTTGAATACTATCCAGCAGTTCATTAAGCTGGGTGACTACTTTGTGCTATAGGTAAAATTTTCTTATTCTCTTCCCAAGCACAGATTGCAAGCAATTGCTATTTTTTTATTATTTTTTAATTAGAGAATGTTCCTTTCTCATGCACATTTGCATGCACTTCCTTCCTTAGTGCAGGTGTTATTAATTGTTTATTTTTTCATGTAAGAATATGAAAAAGGGCTGAGGAATATACCTTGCACAAGAAGAGGCAGATCTGGATAAAACAATCATGAATGACAATATCTTTAGATACTGCACCAAAACTACAGCCAAATGAAGATGCAAGTTAGCCACAGGTTGTGGGATAGTAATGTCCTTTACAATTACTGACACAGGCTTTAATCCTGTGTTAAACTTATCTAATGAACCTATGTTCTCTCAAGTCCTATTTGTTTCATATTGGGACAGAGGGTAAATACTCATATGCTGTTTATTTAGGAATTAACATTCTTATTATTATGTGTTAACCAGCTATACACAACACTTCTGGTTTGAAAATATGCTGTTTACAAGAAATATGAAAGCTATTTCCTGCAATTAAATATGGACTGATATAATCCTTTGAAGAGAGGCATGTGGCATCAATGTGGCAGGGTTGGCAGATCATAGGACATTATCAAAATGACATTTTTCCTTTTCTGGCAAGCTATTTATGCAAATCCACTACATTTTATGTTAGGGATAGGATCTGAGTGGCCCTTGAGTAGGCACCTTGCCACTATTGCAAATGAACTGGAAGGAAGGAAACTGTGCATGTCTATCAATAATTTCTGTAACTATCATAGCTGTTTTTTCAGGGTCATTAAACTGGACTATCCATTGTGATTATGTCTAAGAGCCAAAGGTATTTAAGGAGAGGCGACAATAAATATTTATGGCACCATGATTCATAGTGTTTCTTCATATAGATTTGAAAGGTTTATGTAATTAATTACACTGTGCACTTTGTCCAGCTAGTTGGCTAATGTTAGTTTGGAAAACTTGTAAGTTAAGAACAATGAGCTGGGCATGTAAGTAGTGCTAGTAATGTCAGTTGTCAAAGAACGTTATAATGCTATTACAGGAAAAGCCAGAAGACTCATAAAAAAGAAATGTATTCTTGCTGCAAATTTGAGGCACTTGAAAAAAACCCATAAATCTAGACCTCAGCTGTTTGAAAAGTAATGCCATTTTTCTTTACAAATGATGTGGTCTGAAGGAATTAATTAGTTTGGTTAACCCACTTGCAACCCTAAAATGCTGAGAGCATTCCAAAACTCCCAAATGTCTGTTAGCATAGGTGATCTTTAAAGCAAACTGTGTGAGTGGTTTTTGCCTGCAGACAGCATCATGGTGCTTTGACAAGATTCTAAGAAAAGCACTGGCCTATAGCATGCTACACGTCCAAGTGAATATTTCAGCACCTGGTAGGTGAGTTTTCTATGGTATGCATTCCCTAGCAATGTTTTCCACAGTGTGCATCCAGAAAAGATTATTTTCGTCTGGTACTTCAATCTTTTCTCACTTTTGCTATAGAGTTGCCAAAGAAATGCTATTTCATTTAAAACCACCTCTCAGTGAATTGCAGGGCCATTAGAGCAATCCCTGAAGAATCTCTTGGAACTCACATTGTCTGGGGGAAAACAGCCAGGAATAATTTCCACTGTGGGGATCAGCTCCAAAGCACAGAGGAGTCTGTGAGGAAGCTGTCAACTTTCAGGAAAATGTGGTAGGGAGTAAATCCCTTCTTTCCTAGTAGCATAGGGTTCCAGAAGAACAAAACTTTTTTATGACTTGAGACCAGCAGTGAAAGGAGGCCAGTAAATGAAAGAGAGGAGCCAAAGCATTGATCAGAAGATGGCAATGCCATTCTACAGTAAGAGCTATCACAAGCTCACACTTTCCAAGAAATAGAGCTGCACTCATAATAAAATTGTTCTCAGGAAAAGGCATGAGCTCTTAAAGGCCACAGAGAATGTTAGGATGTGCCTCAGAATGTATTAAATCACAGGAAATGCAAGATACACTGACCTTGTTTACATGACCGTGATTTGTTTTCCACAATAACTGTAATCTACTACTTTCTTTCTTATCTCTTACAATATTCTTTAATTCAGCTGGTAAGAGATGGGTTTTGTGGTTTTGGTGGTAAAGATTCAATCATGACTTGGGACCAGAGGCTGTCAGTAACCGCAGCCACAGAGAGGTTGCAACCATTAGTGGCCAGTGTCTGTTGAACTGAAATATACTGGTTATGCTGAAAAAAATAGGGGAAGTGGTGCAACAAGAGCATGTGTAAGAGGAGAAGGAAATTGCCATCGGGCTCAAAGTTAGTCCAGGGGAAGTTAAAGGTTAGCCCAGGTTTTGTTACTACAGTTGTTAAATGGGGAATTTTTATAGCAGCTGTTACAGAAATCAGTACCTTCTCATTAAGGTTCCATTTTTGGAAAATTGTGATAGAAACATATTTTGATTTTTTATTTATTTGTCTCTTGAAAATACTAATGGAAACTGTCCTGACCAACAGGGTACTGGAAGAAATAAATAAATAATAAATACGTTCCTTACATTTACTTCTCCTCCAAAATATTTGCATAGATGTAAACATTACATTTGTTCAGATGGATAAATATAAAAGGAAATTTGAGCAAAATATATAATAAAACTAGTGGACATGAAAGTCATGTCATGCAAAATCTTCCTAATAAGAAGCTTGATGTATTAAATCCTGTAGATAAAAGGATCTAGAATTTTTGAATGGGTTTTGAAGTTTCTTCAACAATTTAATAATAAAAGTAGTAATTTGAAATTAAATATATATCCTACTTCCAAAAAGGATAATGTTGGACATGTTATAATTATTCAAATTTGTGCATACTACAAATTGAACCCTACCAAGTGTTTTAAAGACAAGTCCAAGAACTTTCAATGGTCAGTAGCTTGCTATAGGGAAGCTTTCTTTTTTTATCCTAACCACTCATGTCACAACTAGTTCTTAGAAGCCTGAGGACTAATAAGAAACACTGAGGCAGTTATGGTAGTCTTAATTAACTGGAAATACAGATGTTCATTGTCCTCTTGGTAATGCTTGGTCCTGTGCTGGACTGTCACCCTTATGGCAAAGATTTTGCAGGTAAATTTTGTGTACTTGGAGGATTTCCTTTCAACATTTTAAAAAATGCTCTCTCTCCAGTTTCACTGGATGCTTCATTGCTGGTTTAGCAGACCGCTTTATGAAAAAGGAATACTAGAAGTGTTTCTCCTATACTACAGCCTGTATTAGTATATTTATCATGATCTTTCTTCCATTCTCTTTTTAAATAAGGCTTTTCAGTGAACATCTCTGGGCATTTTTTCAGGGCTGCTAGCATTCTTGCTTTCTGTTTTCAGGAACTCCCTGGTTACAATTCTGCTTATAGAAAAGGACTAAATTTTGTAAACTAAAGGAAGAAGAGAAAACATTATAAATCTGATGTTAAAATAAGTCATACATTATGCACATGTACATGTGGAATATATATGTTTTACATATGTAAAAATACATTAAATATTTTCCCCTCTTCTTTTTATAACTTTACACTTTTAATTTTTAATAGTTACAATTTCAACAATAATTTTGAGTGCACTCATGCTTCTTAAGATGAGAGGAAAATACTACTGAGCTATCCCCAGCAATTCCTCTTCTGTTCTCTGACACATCACAATTAATTTGATGTATATTAAATTTTATGAGCTGTAGAGACAAGTCAATTCAATCCAGATCCACTAAAATATTTAGATGTCAGGCATAGCAGGAAATTTGTTGCAGAGCACAGATTTGCATCCAGGTTAGTACTAGCTCTATCTCCTTGATTTGAAAGGAATGTGCCAATAAACTCTACTTGGAAGCTTATGACACAAATAAATAAAGAACACAAAACAGACAAGGAAACTTAATCAATTTTGACTAAGCATAGAAATATTGGACTGGTTCTTTTAGGATGGTGTTCCTTAAAAAAAAAAAAAAGCAAAATTCCCATCCCATCCTCAACCCTTCAACAAAGAAATCAATAAAGTAATTAGAAAAAAGTGAACTGTATTAAGGTTAAATAGAAGTTCAGCTCACTTATTTGAGGAATTGTCAATACTTTCTTATCAGAAAAATATAAATGCATGGGATTTACTGATTATATCGATTATATTAACAGACACCATCTGCTACACAATCCTGCAAACAAGAGCTTTGTTTTACAGTGATGGTTCCTGAAGGAACAAAGACAAATAACTGGAAAAAATATTTCTGAAAATCATTGTTAGTTTATAATGTACCTCAAAGTTTCATGCTTCCTTCTTCTACTGAAGCAATACTGTTAAACATATCTACTTTGATTGTTATTAGTTGGGAGAAAAATCTTCATTTATATGTGATAATATTTTAGTCTCTGTATCAGTATCAGGTAGAGAATGATGAATTACTAAACAATAAGCAGTGAGATTTAGGAGAATGGGTTTCAATATATCTGTTGCTGAACATCTTGTAATAGAATTTAGTCTTGATAATGCTTCAGGAGGAACAGATCAGTTTGACAGTAACTTTCTCTTATAGAAGATGTTTAGCTTTAGATTTCCTTATGGTCTGTCTCAACTGACCTGGAACTGTTTTTTTCCATTGATTGGTTGTCTTACCAACCAGTTCTGTTCCTCTTTTTCTCCCCTTGCATTTCTGTCTCTTAGACTGCTTTAGAGTTATTTCAGCTCTGGAATTTCTGGGGTAGGAAGGAGGATTTTGCCTTATCATAGCTGTATCCTGAGTTTCTCTTGGTATTAACTTCCCACTTCTAAAAATTTCTGGGAGGTCGACTGCTAAACCAGAATTAAAAAGCTGAATGCTTTTAGGGATTCAGATACTTGTCTATAACTGAGGTCACAGACAAGTGACAGCAGGTACATCAGTGGTGTTATACATAATGAATGAACTTTGTGTCCCTCATGCCTCAGGATTTTTGGTTTGATTTTGTTTGAAAAGCTATGGGTGCTTCCATTTTATTGACCTGACTGACTTCAGTGAGTTAGAAAATATTTTTTTGCTCATCTCAACTATGGTTGTAGTGCTAAATGTGACTGTTGAGTAACCAATATACTAAATATTGTCAACACGCTGTCACATTTTTATTCTCTTATTTTTAGTTTTTATTTAGGAAATAGCTTGCTCTGAGATTTTTTGTTCTTTCCTCTTCTCCACTCTGAGTCAAACTTTCTGTGTAAGAGTTAGAATGTCTGAAGAAATAGTTTTGTCTTTCTTTGCCTGGAAAGTCCTAAATATGTTCTCTGTTATGGTAATACAAATACTACAGGATAACAAACCCCAACTATTCTGAATATACTAAAAAAAAGGCATAAGAAATTTTCCACTGTAAATATATCAACGCTGATGCATTTCTACCAGCCTAGTCTTACACTGGAACCTGTAAACTGCAATATAACACTGAGAAAAATTTCAGGAGAAATCAGTGTGTGGGGCAAGAAAAAGGAACTACTAGAGCTTGACCTTCTTGATTATAACATAACTTGAAGGCAAAGAAAAGAAAATACACTGTTCATCCAGATTTTCACTGGCATCTTCAGCTCATTAATACCTTTGTTGTACACAGATTGTTATGAGCCAGTTTCTATATTTTGTCAGTTAAGCAAAGCAGCAGAAGTAAATAAATTAGAAAAATCCAATGTTGCTTATCTGAAATTAAATTGAATGTGGGCAATCTTAAAGTTGGTCATAATGTAGATAAACAAGGATAAGTAAATTGGTACAACATTTGCAAATATATGCAATATTTTAAAACATTTTCTTTTTAAAAACCAAATATTTGCTCAGTTTAATAGCCGTCTGTTTATTTTTGCAGATGAAATAATTTCTCTACTGTCTGCATTTTTTAAACAGTGTGTTTAGAAAAGATGAGTTCATACAAACAAGAAATCAGCTTTGCCTATGCCACACTGAATTCTTTAAAAAATAACAGTCATTATTATAATCTGGTGGCTTGTGTTTTGGTTTTCAGTACGTAGTCAAGCATATTGATATGGTTTTAAAATGTTTGATGCTGTTGAAGTGTATTACATAAATTTAAAGAATATTTTGGCACAAGCTTTTATTCTCATTTTTATTTGATGTTTTCCAAGAATCTCAATTCCCCCCTCCCTCCAAAGAAGAGCCATTGAGAATTGGTGGATTACTGAAGAGAACTTATACAATAGAGAAGTCACATTTTGAAGCCACCTGAAGAAATACCTGGTACCTTGAAAGGTCACTTTCAACTAAAAATAAAAATACATTCTATCTTCCTGTTTCCAGATCTTAAAACAATATGTCCTGAGCTAACACATCGGTCAGAAGTATATCTTTCTTTTTCTTTACAGACACCTCTAAGGTAACTACTGACTCATTTATGTGGGAAATGTGTCTGACTTCCAAAGGACAATGAGACAGCTGAAGGTACTTCATAGAGAGGTGTGTTCACTTGAGTAATACAGCAAAATACTGAAATAGAAACTGCATCTCTTGGGACACATACTTCTTATGAAAAACAAATACATTAGTCTGTGCACTCAGATTCATACACTTTCAGTTTCCTGGAATTGCCAAGACATGTCAAGCTGTTAATCATGTTCTGAAGATCATCTGCTGACTCCAACAGTTCATTTTAGTAGGAAGTGTCATTGCTGAGGGCTGAGTTTTACATTCCTTTCTCCAGCAAAACTTCAAGTAGAGTTTTTTGCTAAGCAAAGTTAGCAGGATATTATACAGTATTACATATTCATATGGTTAATTCTTTCCTCCCTCTTCACTCTCGACACAAAAGAATATTGGATGCAGGGGAAAAAAAAAAGGAGTACTGCTAAAGAGAAGAGGACGGCAGTGATGGTACAACATACCTTGTTAATGGGCAAGGATTAATTTCTGTTTTGATAGCTTGGTGTCACAACTTAGTGAAGTGTACCTTTTGTTTCCACACTACACAGACACAGAAAGATGGAAAATACAGTAGGTTTTACCTGTGCTATAACAGGGAGCATTCTTTCATTTCCTATGAAAGGCTCATTCCCTTCCACCAAATTTAGTGAATACTGAAATAAATGTTATAAGCACTTTATGTTTGCCAAGCCTCAGAATCCATTACAAATCCATGACAAAGTGCTTTTATTATTGCCGGAATCCGTGGACGTTTTCTAGAAGATACTGGATATGGATCTATGTCTTTCCTGGTCTGATTACTAATATAAAATTTACTAAGACTCCTTGTTTAGCACAAGATTGGTGTTCAATTTTCAAGTGGAATTTTCATCGCCAGTTAAATTTGAGAAGCTTCAAAGAGGTTGGAAGGTGTGAAAAAAACCCAAAACCAAACAAATCAAAAGAAGCATTGTACTGTTTGTAGCTTTTTAACCCCTTTAATGATGACCCAGCTGGGGAATATCCCTCAAACATGATGAATTGAGGAATATGGACATTGTCAGCCTCTGAGTGATCATGGCAATCTGGTATGTTCAGTGCTAATTACAGCTGAAAACAATCAAGAGTCATTTGATTTTTACAGCTGGCAGTAAATGTTCTCATGCACCTATGAAGAATAGGAAGATTAGGAATTCAAAGCTGTTCAGTCAAGGTGTTTCTCCTTTGTCCTAGAATGGTAGCCATGAAGTACCCCCAAAAGAACAGGATGGTTTCTATATGCATTTAAACTGTCAAGGGAACACAGCAGGATGCCTTTGTTTACCATCATCTAGAGCAGAGATAGATTTGGACAAAAGTGTAATTTTAAAATATTGTCATAGGATTAGTAGGCAGAATTTAGATTAATGTAACAGGAAAGACATGCCTGTTATATGCTTCATCTCTCCAGGGAGTACAAACGTGGAATGATATGTATGTTTATTGTGGAACTGTTTTCTTCTCTGATGCTTATAGTATGTTATAGAAAAACAGAGTATTGTTTTGTGAGAGGAAATCACATAGTGGCATAGCTTTGTGAATCTCTGTACATTTAATAAGGCTTGCTGTGAGAAAGAATCACTTTGGCTCTCTGAGGGAGGGGGAAATAAATAATTAAAAGAGGCTGATTATATAGCTAATACTACATTATGCAAATATGCAACCCAGGGAGGTTTGACACACAATGCATTGATTTATATGCCATTTAAAGGCACCTTATCTTTCTGTTTCTTTATTTATAAGCTGGACTGAGTGTATGCATATCTAGAGAGAACTGAAGAGCTGCTACTCGCCTTGGTGTCTCAGCCCACAGTTTGGAACTGGTTGGAATGGGGATCTGATCCGAAAACAGGGCTTAGTATGCACCCATAAATACCACGAACTTAGGCCTAAGCTGTGAGCCCTTGGGCAACTTCAAGAAGAGGGACTGGATGCTTCTCTCTTGGAAGTTTTATTTGTTCTTTGGGTGATGGGTCAAGTGAAAGAATGTTTGACAAGGGTGATTGTACAATAGATTCCTGTTATGATATGGTGGTGAGTCACCATATCTATTTACAGAAAAAAGAATAAATAGAGGTACTTTTCAATGCAGAATGTCTCTTAACAAAGCTGTCTGAATTTAAAAGAGAAGGAAGTTCTTATTTAGAAGGATGTCGGAAAAGATGAACTAATATGAATTCTTAAGCCATGAATCTGCTTCAGTGGTTTCTTGAATACAACAAGATTTAAGCATATACATTCCACCACTTATTGGGGTTACACACCTCTGTTTTTGCTAGGTACAGGCAGGGAGTCCCACAGAAGCCTAATTCTGGAAACATACAGAATTAATGAGTACTTCTGATGGTAGCCCTGGAGGCTAGCAATGTATTTTTGATCTTGCCTTTGATTTGCTAAATTTTTAAAATGTAGTTTTCATCCTGGTTCGAGCTAGTGTCAGTGCATGTGAGAACTCAATTAGCGTTTGTTCATCCAGTGGTGCTTCCACCAGATGGAAACAGTGACGTTCAGCCTGTCCTGGGGATATAGCTGTCAGAGAAACAGCAAAGAGCCGTCAGCTGGTGATGGCTTTTGGATATTACTGACGTGGATCCGATTTGATCGGTGAATTGGACTCTTGTGTTTTGTATCATTTAATTTGTTGTTGTGGCTTTTGTTTAAACAATATTAATCTAAGTTGTTAATTATGCAAACTTTTTTGTACATATATTACCCGTCTGCATATGCTCAAGGAAACATAAAACTGTAATACTAAAGTGAATTAATCATAAATCTAGCTTTGTAGCTTTAGGAAAGACAACAGATCACCATATCTTCCCACTAGGAATAGAGAATATTAGAGATTTAGCACACCGTCTTTCACAAGCATAGATGTCATAGTAGAGTGGACTGCAATGCCAGAAAAATGTAACTAGAGACTCTACTAGTATCTTAGCATATGTTTCTGAAATGCGTTTCCTATCAAACAAGGCCCATGAGCTGTTGTGAAGACACTGATGGATTATCTATCAACCCTTCTACCACAATGAGTAAAAGCTCTGTGATACAGTGACAAGGTACAAGACAGTTTCCTTAAAATTCAGCACCAGCAGATTATCTCTGAAGTGAACTTCCCTTAGTATTGTTTCTGATATTATGTGACTGGGGAGAATTCTCTCTTTATCAAAGGTCTGTTACCCCAGAGCCAAGATGTTGATTGCTGATGAAAGTGCTACAGAGCCTTGTTACATTCAGCAGCTTAAAAGCCAATGAAAACTATTTTTTGTCTTGTTGCACTCTTTTTCTTCCTTTCCTCTGGAGGTCTTTGCTATAGGCAAGGTAAGCTATTAAGTGCTTCTTTAATCTGAATCAGAAGACTTTTCACACAAGATTTAATATTTTCTTTTTAAGTAGCCTGTTATCAATTGAAGGAATGCTGAAGACTAGAGAGGCTTCATTTATCTTACCAGTGATGAAAGAAAAAATATTTAGTAATTTCAGTGTACTGTTGATGAACGTTGTTCCTGTGATTAACAGCATGTGGGTAGCAGTTGTGGACACTATTCTTTGATAACAATGGCCATATAGAGTACTTTAATTGAACTGTAAAGCCATGGGTGATCAATAGAGGGTAAGAGTTGTTAAAATTAAGATTTTGAGTGAAAGCCAGACTGGAAGAAATGTAACCCTTACATCTTATTTGGGAAGAAACCAGCAATCCTTGGACTTAGGTCATTTCATCATTGTCCTGGGAGATCCAGGGTCATCAGGTTTAAGTAAGGATCTTGGAAAGTTTTGTAAGTGGTTTTTTGAGCCACAGTTTTGGAGAAGATCTAATTGTACTTCTCTCTTTCCCTCTTTCATTAAAAACAATAAATGGTACAGCAGGACATTGCAGTCTCAGGATTAATTCCTGTATTTTTCAGGCCTTACATTGCAGTGAACCACTGCATGACAAGAGCCTGCAAAATCTTAGGAACTGCAATGGTCATTACATCAGCGTCAGCTTTCTAACTTTCCAATTGGAACTAATTTTCCACACATCCTTACTTCCACTTCTGCCTTAAAGAGGACAGATGCATCTCTGTGACCTGCTTTGACAGACATTTAACTCTTCTCCTTTGTTGCTTTTTCACGTGTCTTGCTGCTCTTACCAATGTTGAAATCTCAATATCCCAGTAGAGGAGCTGGAGGTTGACAAGCTATTACAGCAAACGAGGGTTGTCATGAAATTAAACTATAGTGCTGAGGTTTATGTGGAGGAATGTGCTTCTATTACTTGATAAGATGCAGATTCTTTCTATATAAGTTGTACTAACACTGTTTTCTCCTTGAGAAATACTTGTTCTTTTCCTCCATTGCTTCCATCCTGACTGATAAAACCACAAATCTCATTGTTTTCCCAAAGCAATCAGCTTTCAGATGTTTCACTTACAGCCAAGAAGCTTTTTATTCTACGAAGTGTCTAAAAAAAAAAAGATAAAAGGAAAAGTACTTTTTGAAAACTTATATGGTGAAGATATCATTAAATGAATTAACAGCTTCTTAATTTTCCCTAATATTTAGACATTATCTGTCACAGCACAAGTTTCTTTTTTATAAATTTCACTAACACCCTACCTCTCTCAGATAAGGTGTAAATTAGTCCTTCTTGCCTAATCTCGTATGTGTTCATTTCAACAAACTCCTGTATTTTGTATATTCTGTTAATAAAATGTGTCATTTATGCTGTACTGATGTCCCATTCAAACTTAAACCATGTGTCTTTTAGCCTCTAGTGATTGCAAGCTTAGCTCTAAGTGACCATAGTAATTGGTAATATCAGAGTCCGATTCACTGGCTACCTCTCAATATATTATTACCCAAAGCAAAAAACCAACATGAAATCTACCTATCAATTTGGAGCCATATTTAAATAATGACAGGAATCTCACTCTCCTGTGCAGGGCCTTTTAAGTCGTTCTGTGCTCAGTAGCATAGCTTTTGCATTCTAATTTTAGGCATTAACCACGTGGTTGAGGGGAGAGGAATTTCTCTTTCAGCTCCTACAGCAGCACGTACTTTTTTCCCAAGTATTTCCTGCTGTAGTTACTATCAGTGGAGCTGAACCGGTTGGAATGAGGGGGTGGGACTGTTGGCGTAGAGCTGATGGTGGGCTGGGTGTTTGTTGTGAGCTGCTGATAAACTGCTGCTGCTTTGAATGTTCATTGTCTGCTCCTGTTAACATCATTTGGGCGCTGTGCGGTGGTGACAATGCCAGAGGTCACCTGAGCGTTGTGGTTCCCTAATTGCAACAGAGGCCATTTCAGCTACAGCCCTGTAGCAGATAGGGCATGACAGGCCTATGTATGCTGTGGCCTCCTGATTGCAGATTTTCCAGCTCTCTGAAAGCTTGGGTCTTGAGGATAACATGATTTTCCTTTTTAGCAAATCTGCTCATAATGTTTGAGTCTCCAGGCTCATTCTTATTGGTTTTTTATTTCAGGGAAATACAAACCATCTGTTATAAGTCATTCAAATAATATGTATTGGTTTATGCAGAAGTGTCTGTATCACTGAATAAATATTATAAAGTAAATTAATGCCCACTGTTCCTACTTTTGTTGATTTAAAAGTTTCTGGAACTGAAGCATTGGTATAATTTAATCTGAAATTAAATTGGATTGTGAGAGGATGGGAGGTTATATTTCTGAACATCATTTATTCAGGTGTTCTAGCTGTACAAGAAATGTGCCATCTTCCACCAGTGATAAACCTTCAAAACAAAAGCATGCTATATGTAAGTGCACAAACAAAAGAAAACACACTTCTGAGTTGTTTTGTCTCACTTATTTCAAGCACTTACATATATAAATGTGAACTCCAACAAACCAAGGCCCCACAAGGGCTTGTGCAAATCCAAATATATCTGCGTATTCCTGAGGCAATGCCTTCATTGAACTGAATTTGTTTTGTTTCATAGTATAGTAACATTGTTTAGTTAAAAGTCACTGAAAGTTCTATGAATTTGATTAATGCTAGGAATAGACTGAATTTTAATCTAAAGTATTTCCAAATATAGGTAATGAAGGTTTAAATAACTCTGAAAATTGCTTGGAAAAATATTGAAGGATGCATAAATTTTCTTTGCATGTTGGCAAAATTAAAACCCTGCCATGAGACCACCCTTCTGAAGAGGTAAACTATACCTAAAGCCAGTTCACCGTAAGCTTCCCATCTCAGTTAAAAGCAAGCTAAAAAGGAAAAAAAACCAAACCAAACCAAACCAACCCAATCTTCCCTCCAATTATGTTGCAATGGGATATGTAATTGTGTTATGTGACATTTATGATTGCACCAGTTTTGTTCAAATGTAGAGACAAGGTTGAAAATTATTTCCTATATGGTGGGCTTGCTTGTGACCCTGCAGCTCTCTGAGCTTTTGGAAGGTCCCAAATTGCTGGGAAGTATCAGCAGAAAAAGAGCTCTAAATACCTCTCACTTCATCCTAGTGTGGATGTTATACTGGGAAATATCTTGAAGATATTGAATTTGGACATAAAAACCAATAAAAGTTTGCTAAATCTGTCATATTACAGTGTCCTAAAAACCCAGGTGTCCAGCAGCCCAGGGGATGACATGAGCACAATAGCGACCCAATTTCATTCATTTTTTCCAAGGAGATAATGGAAAGGATAAGAAATTGAGTCTGAATAGGCTAGAAATAATGAAATGACACATACAGGTTTGAAAAAGTATAGTGAACTATAAGTGGACACATTTCAGACAAAGATATGGTCACAAGTTTCTCATTTGTGGTTAAATTTATACAAAAACACTCAGCAAATTACACAGCTGAGTAACGTAACGTGTGATATAGCTTATCTTTCCTTTAGGAAGTGTAAGGACAGAGGTGTTTTCTCTGTGTTCCAGCAATATTAATGTTTGGTAGTATAACAGCCAATGCCCAACTTGTACACAGGAAGAAGGGAGGAAAAAAGTGAATGAAACAGTTAACATTTTTTTTTTTTAAACTCAAAAAAGCTGCAATGGGAATTCAGGTCTGCTCTTATTTTAGCAGATCTGATTAACCTAATTATAATGATAAAAATGATGATAATAACAACACCACAGCATTATATTATTTTATTTATTTATTTATTTCCTTTGAAGTTCAGTGACAGAGGACTGATCCTAGGAACAATGGGCTTTTGCACTCGTTATAGCCATTTCCCAGGAGCAATTCAACGCTCTGGAGTCCCCACACCCCATCTCCCTCCAAGCTTCCTTTAGTCTGTGAGGACTTCCTTATGGTACAGATTCCTTCCTGAGGAACAGCACTCTTGGGAAGAATACGGTTTGACTTCCAGATCTGATAGAAGGTTTAGAAGAAAAATATCATCTTTGAGAGGACACATGTTGCATTGATGATTGGGCTTCCTAAAAAAGTTGACCCCAGGGGCATAAGACTGCAGGTGCTTAAGGAGAAGCTTGAGTCAGGCTTGATGAGTTGCATTTAATTTTTGGCTAATTGAGGAATGAAAAAGAAGCTGTGTTTTGGTTGTTTTTCCCTTCTCTACTCACATAGACATTTTCAATGTGAATAACTACTTGTTTCCAGAGCACCTGAGACCTCTGAAATGGCCATTTTTTCCATTTTCTTTTTTCTGCCAGAGACAGAATCTAGTATTTGGACACAAGGTGAGTTCTCTTCAGGAGAGCCACCAAGCAGAACATGTACAAATCTTGTAGAAAATTGCTGTGCTCCAGTATTCTGTTACTTCTATGCTATGGATGTAGGAGTCCCTCTAGTGTACCATGGGCACCTTCCAACCCCACTTCACACTCCCTTCATCCACCTTCTGGCTACCACAGAAATGCAAGGAACCTGTATCCAAAAATGATGTCATTGGGATGATTTCTAGATTCCAAGATAAGCACATGCAACTTTCCTGAACTTGGTACCTTTTGGTTCTTTTCATGGTAAAGGTTATACAGATATACCCTACAGGAATAATTTTCCAAGCATAATCACAATTTGGGCTACCTCTACTGCACCTTTTGGTTACACAGTAGGGTGCAGTTTGTAGCCAAAAATGGTTGATTTTTTTGCTTCATGTAGGAGAATTACCAAAAGCCTATATGGTAGATGTCCATCATGTTTTTTAAGAGTTTTTAAACTCTTAATACATTAAAATAAAATTTATTAACCTACACCTATTAAAAGATACAGACTATTTTAAGATTAAATAATGCCATTTAAGATTTTGCAGAAGGTCTTGTTAGTTAAAACAGAAAAAAAAAGCTTCTTAGCTGAAGGAATGGAAGAAATGCCCTCAAAAGATTCAGAAACTCTTCAGTCATTACTTGTCTAGACTGAAATTTCCATCCATATATATATATATATATAAACATATCTATAAATATTCTGAGAGTAAACAATAAGATTGGACATCTGAATTGAAAGTTATATCAGCAACACACAGTTGTGCCATATTCCTTGTGTGAAGTCCTGGCAAGCATAAGATGTGCTAGGAATTCAAGATAGGAGCCCAGATTTCATCAGGACACCAATTACTCTGTATGAGTTATGAAGCACTTCTATTGCTTTCCTCTGAAATATTTTTTCGAGTGAGTTTAGCACACATGAAAGATATGAGAATGACAGCTCCAGAGAATGAAGGTTTCTGTTTATCTCTGTAACACGCAAAAAAAAACCAGGCAACTGAGGAATGAGTCTTCTCAGTGCAGTTCTGGCAGGAAAATTCTGGGACTGGGAGCACAGTGATGTATCGTAATCTTTGTCCAATAACCTAAAGAAACCATACAGGCGCTGTCAGTCCAAATTATCACAAATGATAAGCATATCCTGCATGCACAACTAGTTATGTGTATTCACGGCTGTTTTGACTAATTTTTAAAAAAGACTGAACCCACATAGAATAGTCTTGTAGATCTACAAAGGACATTATCCTTTTTTTTTTTTTTTTTTTTAATGCTGTAATGTTTTCATGTTCACAGGCTTGGATCTCTCCATTTTAACTGCTACAGCAATATCAGGGGCAAAATAGGTTTTCTTTTTTGTAGATGTTTGCAGAAGCAAGCACCTCCACACCAACTCCAGACACACTGCAGCTGAAATACAACCACTGGACTGTAACAGTGATACAACAAAGCAACAGGAACTGAGCAATAGTTATATTGTCACTAAAAGCCCATGCCACAGCTTAATAGTCCTCCTAGGTGTTTTGGTAACACAGTGGCAGGAAGTCAGTTCAATAAGCAAGGTGGGGGTTTTGTTGGGGGTTGGTTTTGTTTGTTTGTTAGGGTTTTTTTCTTTATTTTTTGTTTCTTCTTTTTTCTGTTGTTTTGATTTACATCAGCAGCAGACACAGAGTGCTGGTGACCAGATCACTCTCTGGTCTCAGTTCCATCTCATTTAAGCATATGTCAAACTGAACAAATGAATAGTCATGTTTTTATGTGTAGGGGCAGTCTTAGTGCAAACCAGGCTTTCAGACAAAACACACCCTTCTTTTTACCTAATTCAAAGTTTTAATAGAGTGCCAGCATCTAGAATGCAAGCTATTGTTCCCTAGAAACTCTTGGATAAATTATAAGACATGAATGCCTCTCAGTGAGATTTTACAAACAAGAAGAAAAAATTAATGGCCATCATTGGTTGTATGTTTTCTGCAAAATATGCTCCAGAGGATATTGATATTTGTCAATTAACAATTATTCACCCTGAAAGATCCAGTGTGGAAAAAAAAGGATGACAGCATTCCCATTGTATAGCTGTTGGAGAAAACTTTAATTATGTATATTTGTAGGTTTTCAGGGGGTCTTGTTTTGTCCTGGATGGTTGGGACAGATACAAGAGTTCTCTGGAATCAGTTCTTAGAGCATGAGGTTTATTATTAAAGTGTGTGGGTGTAAGAGACCTGCCAGGGGCTGCCAGACGCAGCCCAAAGCAGGTCAGAGAAGAGAGAGTAAAGAGTAAAGAGAGTAAAGCGAAGTGAAGAAGAAGCAAAGAGTGTCTTGGATGCCATTTACAATACAATAAATCATCTTCTGTGTTGAATATTCTGATTTTCCTTAACCAATCTAGAACAAGCTATACATTTACATACAACCTATAAGAATCATTGCATTATCATATGGAGTTATATTTTAAACCCTAAAAACTGCTTTTTCGGACCCTCTGCTGAATAGGCAGGGTCTGCTCTGACCCTTGGACCTTTCTCCAAGCAGAGGGTATTGTTTCATCAAGAAGGGATTACCAGCAGTCGGCCATGCCATTGTTTTCCAGTTGTTCAGTAACTGGGGCTCAATATCTCAAAGCTTGTCTTCATTTCAATCTTGCTCATGGTTTCTATGTTCTTGGCATCTTTTGCCAAGTGATCATATTTATAAGGCTTTCCTATTTCATCTTCCCCAAGATATATTACTCTAAATTATCAGGGATGTGAAAGGAAGGGCTTATCCTGCTTCTCTTCAAAATAAGTGCTTTAAGACAAGTCACATTTTCCTTCTCAACCTTCTAGAAAGGCACCCACCCCAGCCATCCTTTCATCACACTATTTTGTAATCAACAGTCTCGTGTTTTGTTATATAGGATTCAGGCATCTTGGGACAGTATCACTGTAAATCTTGATGGATGACAGAACATCAAATGAATTGCTGTAAATCTTAAGTGGCTGCATTCAGGCACTGCTGATGAAATTCAGCAAGCGTATAAAATGAGATGGAGAAGTCTAAGTAATATACTAGTAATAACTGAAATCTGAGGTCTGAGTAAATAATAGACATACTTAGCTTTGTTGGTGAACTTTAGTTTCCCAGACCAAGAAAGGGGAGTACAGCTAGAGAGAAATCTTTCCAGCATAACAGTATGTTGTCTCGCATCACACTGGATTAGTTGCGACAAATTTCTTTCTTTTCTGTGGTTTAGAATTTGTGTTTCAGAAGGGTTTTGCAGTCCTGTGTTTCTCTATTCCTTTCATCCTTTCTTTAAGGAAAACAAAGATTATTTTCATTTTAGATAAATTACTCATAAACAAACCTCAAACCTCTTTATTGTAGGCTGTTGTATAAAAATGGACAGATATTCAAACATTCTGACTGCTTAGGGCTCATACTAATTTCTGGTTGCCAAGTCTTTTTAAAATTAAGCTCTGCATGTGTTTTAGTGTGATTTTTGACAGGAATCTTTTGGTGTTCAGGATGTGATTTAGATGCACAGGTTTAAAGACTGAGATGATGTGTGTGCTAGTGTAGATAAATGTATCTTTATCTTTAATCGCCTAAGTAGTCAGTCTGTTTTCAAGTCTCATGCCTAAGACTAAGGCTGTGTTTATGTGGACTAAACAAGGACTTTGTTAGAACACAAACACAGGGGTCCGTGTCACAAGAATGAATGTAGCCTACACCAGTCACAAAATAACACATCATTTGCTTCAAAATCATGTATTTAGCATTTTCTATGAAATGTTTGTGACATATCTTGCCTTTGGGCTTTTGCTTCTGCTTTCCTACTCACTTGGTAAGTTCCTCTGCTCGGGGCCCACCTTCTGTCAAACCCATTATTTGAAAATGTCACTAGAATAATGACATAAGAGGGAGGTGAGAAGCTGACATACGAGGCTCCACATACAGCAAGACTCTGTTGCTCATCTGTGATAGGAACCCATGATAGAATCAACAGAAACTCTCTCTTTTGAATAAGGTAGAATCAGTTTATGTGAAAGGGATAAGGTCCTAATTCCAGACTCGTGACAGTGTATTTTATTGTACCCATAATTCCACACAAAGATTTGGTGTCGATTTGCAGCACAATTATAACTCTCTCAAGCTCTGTGGATTGCAGATTTGATTACTGTTTTGTAATCTGTTACACCAGTTTTACGTTAATGAATCAGACCCTAATTCTGAAATGATATCTGCCATATTTTCATTCTACTGTACATCACCTGGCAGCTGCATATGTAGTTGCCATGTAATTTATACTTTGCAGGTGTTGGTAACTCCATGTCAGAAAACAGAAAGATGCATGGATGTATTTGGTAATTACTGTGTTACTAACAGGGTAATTGCACACTTATTTCTCTCTACAAATTACATGGTAGTCACACTCAGAATTACCATTAAAGACATCTTTAATAGTTGCCAGTAAATAATTGCTTTTTAATTACAATATAATTACATGCTTATTACTGTCTGGTAGACTAAAGCACTACTTGATTTTGTATATTTCGCACCATTGTCACCGCAGCCAAAGGTCCATGGATGTCATTCACATGACAGTCAGTGTGTCAGTGGCAACACACCAAAATTTTTGAAAGTGTGTTTAACTGAGAATAGGGAATGGCTTACTCTAAGGAGGTGATATCACTCTTTGAGGAATCAGTTTATCCTGTTATCAAAGTAACTCTCAGTTAAGATTAAGTCTGCCGTGGTTTTCAAACTTCATTGTGACTCCTCTGTTTTAAACTGACAGGAATGGTGTCCATGGGTAGACCAAGGATCAGAGTTTGCGCAGGGGCTTCCACCACGAAAATTCCATCCCAAAGCCCCAAATAATTGTATATCACTTTCCCATTGACAGTGGTGAACTCTCACCCAATAATTGACTCTAAGCTACCCTACAATAGACTGCTACAAATTTGAGAACCAAAGTAGTATAAAGTTCATAAGCAATGGAGAACAGCAGAATATTCAAAAGATAGATCTGTTTTTAGGGAGGTCCCCTCAAATGAATCCCAGCAACTCTAACAGAATCTGTCTACATGTCATGCCAGTAGCAAAGATGACTCCAGATCTCATGAAGAAACAACACTTTCAAATTCTGCTGAATTTTCTAAACTTTCTCAGTCAGGGGTGTTTTCCTCTCTGAGCCTGGCATATATGAGCTGCAAGTATTTAGCTACAGCATCACCTTACCAAGAAGCACAGACTAGCTGAGATATGGATAAGAATGATTAAGTACTTTACTGTAACATTTTAGAGCCTGGTTTATTGCAAATACAATAAGAAAATTACATGGGGTTCAATTAATCATCAAGATTTGGATAGCCTGAGCTCTGCAGAGTGTTAATCACAGTTTAAACAAATAGGTAGCTTTTTCAACCATTTAGAGCATGCTGTGCTGTTCAACAACCTTTACAAGTGAATGAAATTCTTCCTGTGATTCTGCACAGAAAAAGAAAACAAACTAAACAAAACCAGGCACTGAAAAAACTCAATCTCTATTTTGACTTTTAAGGTGTAAAAAGCCTTTCTGTTTGCTAGTTTACTATCCTCCCTAGTGGCACTTTCAGGCACTGCTTATTCTTATACATTGCCACTTTCAATAATGTTCTGATTCGCAGATAATGGGGAAAATATTTTCTACTTTAAGTTTCAACCTGAGCCTGATCTTTCATACAGGCAGAAAGTGAACTGATTAAATGTAATAGAGATGTAAAAGATTCAGCTAATCATGGGTATTGAAAAAAGATTAATACTTTCGGTTAACCTTCACCTACATTTTCGTGAAGTCCTGCCTGTACTACACTCTACTGACA
Source organism: Rhipidura dahli (assembly GCA_013399225.1). Lineage (NCBI taxonomy): Eukaryota > Metazoa > Chordata > Aves > Passeriformes > Rhipiduridae > Rhipidura > Rhipidura dahli. The sequence goes on from VXAC01001776.1 coordinate 295,095, forward strand.
TTTTCACCCTCAAGGATGGTTTATATCTTGATCACAAATGATCTTATCAATAGATGAAGTTGAAATGCAAAGAGCAGTCAAGAGCTACTGTGATCAGAGACACTAAAACCATTATCTTTTTCACATAGTCCTTTGATTTCAGCTCATTTGAATCTATTTTTAAGGGCTGGCAAAATAACAGTAGGCTAAAATAATGAATTTCTTTGTGCTTAACTAATAATGCATTTTGTTTGAGGTCAGAATTTACAAAAGGATTTAGCATGCATGACATTGGTAGTCTTAATTTACAGGGACCTATTTTTTAATCTCAAATATTGCACTTTATTTTTGAAACTGAATTGCTGGGGTGGAGAACAAACTGCACACCACTCAGTGGTATTACAAATAATTCAAAGGGAACTGCAGTATTTGAAAGCACTGTCATTTGCTAAAGGGCATTTGCTAGCAGACAGGAACATGGACAGAGCTACTGTCTCAGATGAAATCTGCAACACAATAAAGTCTTGTCTGTACAGGGATTTAGAAATCAAAGACCTTCTACTGAAATAATATACTAAGATTTGAGTGTTTAAGAAAACAAGATACTGCTGGACTCCCGGTATTCTGAGAGGTCAACCTCAAGTGGGCAAAACACTGCTTTCTTCACCGATTTTGGGACAACTAGCATAATTTTACTGGAGTGTATGCTATCTGTATACTGAAAGTTTTCACCAACTTTTTGCCTTTCTAGTGTTGGAAACCTGTGTTGATTATTTTCCTATGATCCATCCCCTTCATAAACCAAGATAAATCTGCATCATGGTTTCTTTAAACTTGGAGGGGTTAACAGAAGGTTCTGAACTCTGCTGGCAGGGAGAGGACTACAGTCACTGGAGGTCCCCAGTTCAGCATTACATTTCCACTTAGAGGCTACATGATCATACACCCCACATTCTTGGAACAAACTTTTTCACCTTCAAAGATTTTTGCTGAAGCAGCAATATTCTGCCAAGAGCATCGAAGCAGAGGAGTGCTATATAGAGTGGAGAGAAGCAGTAGGTGATCTGGAAAAAGGACCATTTCAACTTGATGCATTCATCCTAAAAAAATCAAACAAGACTTTCATCCACCATGCTCTTGATTCATGCATGCTCCATTACTGGAATAATTGGACCTGGAGTAGTTCCACTAATCACAACAAAATCAAAACACAAGAGGAAAACAAAGAAGAGGATGGAAAAATCTGGTGAGCTGTAGCAAAAGGCTATGAAGCAGATCTGGGTTTGCCACTTGTTTCTGTCTTACCATTTTGGTGATTTCAATAAATTTTGTAAGATTTCAGTAAGCCAGGTACAGCACAGGAATAACAATCCTTCCTCTGTTTCCCTTTTCCACCCTGTCTATTTAGCCTGTCAGCTGTCTGACACATGGGCTCACCTCAGTGTCTGTTTATAGCATTCCAGTTTTGATGGGGGTGTCTGGCTGACACTTGTAATTGATGGTAGTAACACAAATCAGAAGACTTTTGCATGGACCTTTCCTGTGTGGCCAGGATTTACAAGTGATTATACATGGCAAATACTGTGTGTTACCCCCTCACTCCCTCTCCCCACAACCTTTGCTTCCTATTTCTGTCCATTTGCTGAACTCTCTTACCGTGCATTTTTAAGCCTCCTTTTTTAACCGTACTTTTGATTTAATCCCTTTGTGCCTCTGAACATAACTATAGGTTCGAGGTTTCCTGGACTTTTTATGCTGAGAGAGCTGATGCTTTATAGATATAGCTCCTTATCTAAGCATAATATTCTAAGCTTTCCTTAGCCTCATTAAAAGAAAAAAAAAAAGCAACAACATATAATTAGGCTAGTGTCATGTACACCGTGTGTTTGGGCTTTGTTATTAAAAATAATAGAGAATATTGTTTACTTTACAGGGATTGTGTGCTGTATCTGTGCATGGTTTGGACAGAAAGGCTCAGGAGGGAAGGATATTCCAAAAAAAGCTGGTGTGAATGGAGCTATCTGCAAAATACTGAAGTGGTGCTGCCTGTTCCTGTGTCATTTGCCATTTTATGGGAGGAAGTTGAAAATGCAGCTGGAGATGAAGAGCAGCAGAAAAAAGAGAGGGGTATGAGTAAAGTTAAAAAGGTGGAAAAGTCTGAAAAAATGTACGAGGAGCAGCTGGTTTGGTAGGTTGTATTGTCTGAGTAGTCAGTAATGGGAGGCGAAAGAATAGGTAGGAGAAACTGGAGGTGAGGATGAGTGGTTTTATTTCTAATTGGATGAGGAATCCAGGAGGAAGATGTCAGCAAGGGAAACTCAGGCAGTCATTTACTTTCAGTATTTTCTTCTATCCTTTTTCAAAAAGCTATCCATCTCAACCATATTCGGAATGAATATTCAGAATTTCATTTACAGGCATTGTCACAAAACCACACGATTGGTTGTCTATATATTGAAGCTTCTCTATGATATTTTTCTCTAGCTGGGAATTTGGACCCTGTAGAGAAAAAAGACATATTGCATGAACACACTGTACAGTAAAATCTGGTAACAAACAACTATAGGCTGACTAACAAAGAGTGTTGCATCGTATCCAGAAAGAAAGAATGATTTCAGGTTGACAGCATTACTTTAATTTTATTATAACATGCCTCTGAAATGAGTTGTGACTAGTCATTTGAAAAGTTAACATTTGTTTTTGAATGAGTGGACTTGGGTAGGCATGAGGAAGAATACACTCTGTACTAGCAGATCATTTTTATATTAGTCAAGGCAAAAGCTTCACAGCAAATATATGTAAATCACTAACTTTCAGGGCACCGAAGGGAATGTACTTCATGCTATAACTTAAATACTAATGAAATCAAGTGAAAATGATAGTCATTAGTCAGCTGTGCCTTGATAGGGTTCCCTGTGGACTGATACAAATTCACCATTAGAAATGGATTCTCTCACAGTCCACAGTGAGCATTTAATCCTTCTGTAAAGCAGATTTAAATTTGATGTTTAATATGTCGGTTTTTCATTTCAGGTCTCTTATGTTTCTGTATTTGCAGCTTGTGTTTAATCTTTTTTAAGTCACTCTTAAGTTTTTTATCTGCATTCTCTCGGTTTTATGTGCATATTATTGGCCTATGTGAGTCATACAGCCACAGGTATTAATGATAATCAGTGAAAGTGAACTAATTAGCACACAGCTCAAAATAACGATGTCTCTTACATGCCAAATGACCCACTTTGGTTTCAGTTCATAAAAGGAAAGTGTTTTAGGGGCAGCATCTTGAAAGGTCTCCAAGAAAAGGACAGCCATGAATATTTTTCTTCTCTTTCCTTATAGAAAAATAATTTAAAATACTTTTTACAGCATCTGGTTCTGACAGATGATTTGAAAATAAATAAACAGCGGCTCACATGTCCATGCACACACACATGTTCAAATACACAACTTCAGAAATCCTAGCTGACATCATTTGAGATGAGTAACAAGTGAGATTCTTTCCAATATTCCTGGGGGTCAAATCCTGCTGCCTGGCATTGAGAGTTTATGCTGCCCACCCAAGTTTTGTGCTAATGCTATCTCCTCGTTCCCTTACACTTTTGTCAGGAGTAGGAAACACCAGTGGACCAGCATCAAGCCTTGATTTGAACAGACTCTTTACTCAGAGAAACCTCACACTTAAATGAATAGAAACCTTTCTCCACATAAGGAAAAAAGGTATGAGAATGTAAAATTTGTAACATTTCTTAGTAGTGTTGTATTATCTCCAGGTTTTCTTGACTTACTACCATATCCAATAATATTTAGTATTACAGCATTGCCAGACAATGAAAGAAATAAAGCACAGTATCAGTGTCTCATGTGCACAGTGCACTTTTAAAGTTGGAAGGGAAATCTCTTGGAGTAATGAGAATTACTCTGGGCTGTATGATGTTTTGTAACATTATAAATTATAAATCATAATGCTACATAAAACCAAACCAGAGAATGAACTCAAGCACAGATTACTAATTGTCTCAATTCCTAATAGTCATCATGTTCCCTGCTAGCCAGCACTTTCCAGGAGAAAAATCAGACATGGTTCAGGCCACAGTGATATCATTCCCAACAGGCAGTGTGGACAAGACAGCACAAGATATGGTTTTCTCCAAACTTCCAGGGTAAAGTGCAAGCCCTGAAATGGCCCTCCATACTCTCATTTTATCTTTTGCATGCCTTCCTTCCATGCTCCCCCCACCTTTTCATTCTACCAAACTCATCCTTTTCCTTGTTCATTTAAAACAAATGTACATGACATTTCTTCTCCTCAGCCAGTCTTCATACAAACCCCTCAAATTCTTAAAAACTTATAACAAACCCTTCTGGTATTGTATTTGAAGCAAACCATGACGGTGTTGACACTGAAGACACCTTTGAGGCAGACAGATGTACAGTAGTTGGTCTGCTTCTTTCATGAACACACAGACCTGACCCGACATTGCCTGGCAGCCACGTGTTGGAATGGTGCTCTCCTGCTCCTCATTGATGATGCAAGAAAGTTGGTGGGACTTACTTTCTTCCTAGAAAGCTAAATTTTACTCCTTTCTAGCTTGCTTTTTCAGTGTGATTACCAGCCAAGAGTAGTATTGGTTTAATCAAGCTCTGATCAGCAGTTCCCCAATCCTGCTTTACATTAAACAGTTTGAACTGACATTTATGAACAGGAATTAAGATCATTCTTACTTCTGTATCATAGCAAAAGAAATAATTTGAAAGCATGTCCATAAAAAAGTCATTAAATTGGTAGGTCTCAACTTCACCAGCACAGGAAAAACAGACAGCTTTCATGTAAATCTATTTGTTTAGATATTTTGGATTGAGTTTTTTAAAAAGTTTGCCCTTGATTCTAGCAGACTTCTTGCGTAAAGATATTACTTTTTGACTTGTTGCTCTTGTCACTAAAAACTCTAGCTAAGAACAGAGCACAATTTGCATGTAAACTCCAATCAGAGTTTACAGGCAAAGAGAACACAACTCAGGCAGAGTTTTCAGCACTTTTTTAATTCACACAAGAGTGGATAAAAAGCTGTGGGCTTGACATGTGACTCCACCTTCCCATCCTGAAGTTACCATTGTGGCTGTGCTATGCAGTCTGTCATCTCTCTTCCTCAGGGCTCCATCTCCACAGTGTTTGTTTCCCACTCTTATCTTTCACAGTGGTCTGGCCTCTGCCCTGAGGAGTGCTGGTAGGTGGGAAAACATAGGGTAAGGGAGAGCAGTGAGTGCTTTCAAAAACATGATAAATGTGCCACTTATGTTCAGTTTACAATTTAGCAATGCTGAGGCTTAGTATGCCATTTTATGACATATTTTGTTTTCACAGTTGCCAAGCAGGGGGTGAAGTAAAATTAGTAACCTATCCTCTAAATCTGAAACAAATCAAAAAAAGCAAACCTAAACTTTTTGTTGTATAACTGCCCTTTGTAATAAATCAGGAACTGCTGTCTAATAATTTATGCTGGCCTGACATTAGTTTGTTTTCTGGATGAATGCGTTGGTCTAATTCCAGAAGCCTCTGCCTGCAAAAATATAGAGAAAAGAGAAGACTGTATTAAACTTAGCCACTGCTTAGCAAATACTTGAGGGGGGAATCATTAGGTCAGATTCTGATTCAGTGTTGTGAATCTACTGGACTTAAAAGACTAGTTTGACTGGTAAGGCTCGAAGTCCAGAAACAAACTGTAAGACCTAATGACAACAAAGCACTGAGGAGTGCCAATGACAACTCTTTCTTGGAACAAAGCTATTAGGTTTTTGAAGTGCCCAGTTCCTCCGGTGGGCATCTGAAGAATTTAGTTTGGGGAACCTGAAAACAGCAAATGAGAAAGCTGTTTTTTTGTAAAACAACAACAAAAAAAGGAGTATATGTGGACTATAGAGCTATTAAAGCAGTAAGGCACTGGCAAGGAAAGCACTTTGTTGCTACCAATGACATACACACATTTTGCTTCAAGATGGTTTTCAAATGAAAGAAAAGCAGGTTCCTGAGCTTACTTCAACCTGTAGATAACTACACCTCTTGATGTTTTGATGCAGGAAACTTTAAAATGTGATCATTTTGAGGATTATAGAATAATAACATTGGTGTTATCTCTCTCTCTATATATATAACACATATATATATGTATATTTACTGATAATATAAATCATAATGTACTATTTTTTAACCATGAAGAGTTCAGGTTTGATGCAACTACTTTTCCTGGAGTATTTCATACTTTTTAAAGCACAGTCTGATTTAGTCTAAAGCAGGGTCAAAAATTCCAGTAAAATGGAAAAATAAAAAGAAAGGGAATCATAGAACAGGCCAATTTTTCAAGGCCAAGTATAAGGCCTGTAGTAGATGGTGACTTTTTGTTGCACCTAGCTTATCTACAGGGTGTAGTGATGTTGAAGATGTGGTATCTTAGTCCTCAGTCTCAGTTACTTTTCTCAGCTTCTCCCACTTACAGAGACACAGTGTCCAGTGTAGTTCCTTCATGGAGTTCCCAGCCTCACATACCTCAGATAAACTGGGGTAGCAGTAACAGAGAGTAACATGAAGCTACAGAAACCACATGGACACTTGGAAAGAAGTGCTGAAGATGAGGTTTTCTGGACAGAGGTTTATGGCCTCTAGAAGATTTCTTCCAATAAATTTTAAGTGACAAGGTACAAGGGCTATGTCTTTGGCCTTTTTTGCAGACAGAACAGGTTCTCTTCCTGCCTGCTCTCAATAAAAATGTGGAAAAAGCCTGATGGAAAAAATTCTCAGGAATCATCTGTAAAATGCTCTCTACTGTCTCTCCTTTCTCTCCCCAGGCACTACACACAGTCTGAAATCAGAATTTACTGCTATTTTGCTGATGATTCAAGAGGCAGTGACCTTCTTTCCCAGAAAAATAATGAGTCATCAGCATAAAGCACAGTAAAACTTGGTCTTTGAGTGGCCCTTTTTCCATGTCTGACTATTTATCTAAGGACTGTGAAATACATCATGAGCATTAATGGCTATAAATTAACTGGCAGAGGGTGGGTTAATATTTCTAATCCAGAACAGATTCCTGATGTATTCAGTGAGATCAACTCTACTTTAACTTGACTACCTTTTAATTGTGTTTATTTAGCTGATGAAGACCCACTGGCTTAGCAATATTTAGCAATGTGTTCAAGGTCCTGTATGAACACTGTGGCAAATTCTGTAATGAACACAGAGATTTTAACTCCCACACCTCTGCTTCAAATAGATTTTCTTGGTATGTTCCATGGATGTTACTCAGACCACTCATAGGAAGCAGATGTTTTTGTTGGAAATGCCACTTTTCTGGCAGTAAAATTTCGATGTGATGGTTATTTGAATAGCACAAATGACCTCCCTGTACCTTTGTTGTATCTGCTTGAGAGTTTTCTTTCTGAGTTTCAGCTTGAAATTGTGTTTTAAGGGCCGCTTCTGGCACCATTCATAGTAGCACAGCAGCTATTAATTCTGACTGCCTTGATTTTCTTTTTCTCTTCCCTTTAACAAGTTTCTCACAAGCTTTCATCAGCACAGATGAGGCCAGTGAACACAGCAAATATAAAATAGATCTGTGAGACTCACTCATTAGACTCATTTTATTTAAATGTGGGTGCAGCTTGCCATAGTGCCAAGCCAGGCAATGCACACAAGTGAAGAGCACAGCCAGCAATGATGAGAGAGGGGAGCTGGGGTTGCTCTCTGCTTTACCTTGTCCTCACACTGCTGTGTGCCTCAGTGATTAGCCTGCATTATTCACACAAGACTAGACACACAGAGAAAGCTGGATGGTAGGTATAATCCCAACATAAAACCTAAAGCTTTAAATGCATACTAGCCTTAAAACATAAAATGTTTACTCGGGCATGCAGCTAAGAATCACAATGCTTATAAGCTTTGAGGGTAAGCAGTTTTCTCTTTCCTTGCAGAGTGATTCAGTTTGCTACATTTTACACTGGTGTGTGCTGCTGGTCACATGTGCCTGTACATAAATCTTTGTACATACTTTTGTATGTATATTCTGTGGTGTATGTGTGTGTCTGTGTAAGGACAAGATATGTACTTACACACAAAATGTGTGTGCATACAATCCATGGATCAGATTTCTGCAAAGCTTTGTGAAATACTTATCCTTTCTCTCAACTAACCTGCAATCAAAGAAAGAGAAGTCCAGTTTTTTTCTCCAGATGAAATAATACAATGTGAAGGCTGCAACTTGTTGACAAAAAATCTTAACACATCTGGTTTGTGTCATCCAGCATCCAATAGTGTATATCACATCACTCTCCCTTCAACCCTCTTCATCTGCTTGCTTTTGTGTTATTCCTCTATGTGCAAATTGTTTGGCACACTAGAAATGGGATGTGGATAATGATCTTTCTAGTTCTGATGAAATATATTTCCTAGAAAAAATAAGAGGGTATAAGATCTTTTATAGCTATTGGAAGAAGGAACATGTCCCATATTAGGTATTTTGTCCCTTCTTCAGCCCTCTAAGATGTCTGTCATTTGCTTTCCTATTTTGTTTTTGGAAGTTCATAGATCTAGACCTTGTTTGTATTAGAAAGATTGCAATAGTCTTTTTAGTCAATATATTGCTAAAAATATAGCAGGCCCTTATTCCTAGATAAAGTAAACATAAAATTTGATTAATTACATCTCTTTTTATGTCAGATCTGCTTAAAAATTCTATTCAAACTATAATGTCATCATTAAGGTTTTTTCAGCATGGCAGAACTGACAATAGTTCCAGCATGTAATTAGGACATATAAAAATCTTCACTATAAACAGAATTTTAATACCTACGACATCATCAGAGAAGAGATTTTATTTCATGGATTGCTTTTATCCTATTTTGAGCATCTAGCATGAGCTGGTGTTTTTGTTAATGTTCAATGAAACAATGACAAGATCAAGTCAACTACCATCCAAATTGTCTGATGTCAGGAGGAGTTGTGGGCTTTTTTCCTCAGCAGACTCACTTGGCTCTTCAGTGCTAAGGCAATGCTGCAGCAGTTCTGACACAATATGCAAGATTTAATAGTTTCGACAATGTTCCACTTTTACTTAGCCAGTGTCCATAATTTATTTTCCTTTACTGAATTATTTCTTTTTGCTAGATGTAAAGATAATAATAGAGCTAACTTTTATTTTGAATAGATAGGTATTAGAAGGGTATTCTTTATCTTTCTGTCTGTATGGATTTAGCTAGCATTAATTTTCATTTGCAATCCTGATTGCAAAAGGCAGGCACAGAAATCCTTATATTGCTCAGTATTCTTACTGGAGCACAGAGGTGTCAAATACTATCAGGTACTAAATTAGCAAGGACATTTTCACTGAAATTGATTTCTTGAGTCTTTGGAATCCTTGAAATCACTCAAAGTCCTTGTTGCTTTTCAGGTACCCTATTAATCTTTATAGTGTAGTATTGGCATTGTTGGCTAAAGCTTTCCTGCTCTGCTCTCTGGACAGATGTGAACAAACCACAAAAGGGCAGGGATCCACTTTTAATTAATAAGAATACACATCAGGTCTCTTAACTGGAGAGAAAAATCAGGAATATTAAAAGCATAATAACACAGTGTAAATGAGACATAGGGTGCTGAATTATTCCTGGATAGAAATATGTCTGTGTTGATCCCTCTGCTGGCGTACCTTTGCTTGTCCCTAAGTGTGGTTTAAAATCTCATAAAGAAGTGGTTCAGGGCTAGGTGAGTGTTTCTTATCAAAACTCAACATTTACCAAAAATTAACAGTATAAGTGGAAAAAAAAGAAAAGGAAAGGAAAGAAAAAAAGCTTGTAACAAGGAGTAGGGAGTGTGGTAGAAGGAGGGAAGGAGGTGGACTGCAATTGTAAAACCCCATTTGCAGGGAAACAAAGAGCAATCAATGCAATAGCAGTATAAAGCAGTCAAAAAAGGACAAAGGCTGCAGTCTGACATCTTTTATTCCTGAGCCCAGGTGGAGCTATAATTGGCAGTCCCAGCTTGAAGATGAATACAGTGTAAAAGAGCCCTCCCCTTGGAAGAGGAGACAAAGAAGTGTCAGGTTTTCAGAAGAACAGTCAAAGAATCTCTCTAGGTTTTTTTTTTTTTAAGGAGGAGGAGGGAGGAGAGGACTAAAAAAAAAGTAAAAGTGGTCATAGGGGGATAAAATCTTGGCAGGTTTTGAAACTTGTGGCTGGAATCTGTGAATTCCATGGCTGCTTTACTTTCCTGCTCACAGTCCTTACAGAGCAGCAAGAACAGTCACCTAAAGAGTTCCTGCCATCCTTGCAAAGCGTTGCTGGCCATATCTGCTAATTCGGGTGCCAAATGCTGATCCCTCTGTTCACAGTTAACAGGGATGACAGAAAATCTGGGCACAATCAGTTGTGATCACTTACATTTAGATTTAACTAAGGCAGACTGGTTGCTTTGTTGCTACACAAGAAAGACGAAGCATTTTACCACTGAATATCCTCAGCCTGTGCTCAGAACTCCAGCTATAAGACCCCTTCCGCAAAAAGGAACACACAGACTTTGTGTTGAAACATAAAAATATTCAGCATAAGCAGAGGTAAAAATTATTTATGTCAATTTCAATGTAATTTAATATCAATACTTTGTGTTTCTGATTTCCTGTTTCTGTTCATGAAATATGTCTGAGGTGCAGATCCCAAAGTACACAGATTTGATGATGAGTGCTTTATTCTTTTTCTGAAAAGGAGCAACAGAAAATAACTGAAAATGTATAAAAGACAATATCTTGGGAAGAAGAGTAGCACTTACAGCCTCTCCTAATAAACTAGTTTCTTAGGGAATAACTGCATTAAAATTAATCAGACAGCTACACTTCAAATTAACCAGCAAAAAATGCTAATTTTCTTTTCAGATACTATGTTTAAGTGTGCTTAACTATCATTTACTCAGTGGGCAACAGGGATAAAAAGGCACATAATACGAATGCATGGGTTTACTCTTTTCTTGTGGCCAGTAATAGATCAGGAATGAGGACTTAGTTTTCTGAGATTGTAAGTTTGTCATTGACTTTCTGTTGCAATCTTTAATTTGAATCCTGGGTGGAATATTTTTTAACCTCTGGAAAATTCTACTATTATTGTTGGCCGTCCAAATTTATGATCTTAGAACACCTACTCAAAGTGTTTCTTTGCATTTTTGGGGGTGTGTATGTGTCTGTCTATATCTGTGTGTATACACACATGCACAGATACACAATACATCTTAAAACCTAATTTACTGACCTTTTCAGGTCTATTCCAGCATTCTCCTACCAGTAGTGGCCATCAACAGATGCTTAGAGTAGGTGCAGTATGACTGTGACGCTTGTGCCTAATATTTTCCTAACACAAATTCTTGTCAACCAAGAGAATTTACTGATCTGAATGTGTCTCCCAGGTGCTTGATAGTGCTTTGGTCTATAACTGAACCCATGTAACCTGGTAAAACTTACAAAGTTACTTCCACAGCTACTGTCAGGCTTCTGGAATTTAACCCATTGGTTAAATTCTGCTGGGATTTAGGTTGCAAAATCATGCAGAGTTGTTCTTAGGAAGCTAATCACTGTTTTCCCAATAGATAGAAAACACACCTTCCATCAAGGTCTAGTGTCACAGGCAGCTGGCAGGGGAAGGACTTTGACCACACAACTATACTAAACACCCCCGACCATCCTCTTCCCCGACACCAACCAGCATTAAATACCCTACAACAAGACATATGTGTATTTCTTCTTTCAACACAGGGCCATGTCATCTGTATTGTTGACTGAGAAGAGTCTTTTTACCAGTTAATTCTCAAAATATACTTGAAAATTTTTAGAAACTGCTAATGCAGAATCATGCAAGTTGGCTGGGAGAAAGATATACAAGAAGCATCTTTAGAAACTTGGGAGTACTGTGGAGGAATGACTTTCACTGCTCAGAAATATGTCCAGACACCCTTACCATGACTGCAGTCTTTGAAAAGCAGTAACTTTGTGGAACAGACTGACTTGCTTTGTTTCCTGCCCTGCCATCCCAATCCCAATTGCTTCTCCTGATCATCTCACTCCCTGTTTGTCCACCCAGCCATGAAACCTGTCTGCTTCTGCACATTCAGCCTGATCTTCCTCTCTTTGGCATATTTTTTTGCAGAATTCATCGTTAGCCTCCACAATATTACTATAGCCACAACATTTGGTGATCCCTATAACCAAAATTAAATCCCAGTTAGTTATTTCAGTCCAGATTTGCATGATGTGATTAGTGATGACCTTTTCCACATCCTCATCTTAAAATGTATCTTGGGATGTATAGTCTTTTCTCAAGACATGACAATAGTCTTTAGAGGAAGTCACTATTAAGGGGTGTGGACACAGAGTTCATGGGTATTTACACATGGAGGGGAAACCATGTGTCTTTCACCTCAAAAAACTGTGTCTCATCACAACATAAAGTAATTCAGAAACTATTGTTTGCTCCTGAGAGCAAGTGGTGCAGCCTGGCTTTGTGTCCACATAGTTTGTGTCTGCTCCTCTCAGGAGTCAGAGTCACAGCTTTCAGGCTGGTTAATGGAAATAGCTCCTGACAAGTGCTGTCCCACAAAGCACATCCAGGCCAAAACAATGTTAAGGAGTGTGATAATAATAAAGGAATACAACAATCCTGATACAGTACTGTACTGTACTTCTGACTGTGCCCTGGCCTTATTTTATGTAGTAGGACAGGTATAGGCTAAATAATTCCTTACTCATTCCCCATATGGTTGGGCTCTTCCCAGACATCTGTCTATAAAAGAAACATCTGGAAACAGGTGTCTTCTCTGCCTAAGCCTCTCTAGTGCAGCCACAGAGAGAGTGTCAGCAAGTCTTCATTCTGCTCCCATTCCTGTTTCGGATATGTTCATGTACATTTCTCCATGTGTAAAAATTAGGAGCTAGATATGAGTAACTAATAAAATACATAAAGTAAGTGTTGACCTTCTGCTTGCTAAAACTGAAATGGGGAGAGAAAGGTATCAGTTGCTGCACATGAAGATGCTGCTGAGCAGCCCAGGCACTGCATATGCAGAGACCACAGCCCTTGTCTTCTCCTCAGATGGGCACAGCCTGATTTGAAGAGTCAGCTCAACAGATTCAGTGAAACAAATCTGTTTTAAATTCCAGGGCATTTTACAGGAGGGTAGTTGAATTTTTCACTGACTCACTTTGCTACTGGGATGTCTGTGATTGGTAGACCTGAATGTCAGGCTGCACTTGTTTGCGTAATGTCATCCATCAATTATAAAATGGCATCTCTCATTGGAATCAGCGTAACCAGGTTGATGAAATGTATACCATAAACAACAAATATGATGAAAATTAGGGAGAGCTTTCTAGTGAGTTCATATATGGACAGTGATTCCATACTGTGACTCTGTCACTCATTTTAACTACTAAAAGCTGTCTAAGCTGCTTTTTTGCAACCCATTTATCCAGATTTTTCACCAGCAACTTTCCTATCCTTACAAGTATAAAACAGAATAATGATGTTGAAGTATATCAATATGTATTAGCTCTATACATGCAATGAACTGAGGCATACAGTAAAAACACCTACATGCTCTCATAATTACATGCATTCTGACATACATGCAAAGCCTTGTGATTGCCATTAGTCTTCACTAATTTTTGACTTTTTGTGTAATGCATATACATATGGTTTCTAAGCATATGTAAAATTATTATGATGTTTTTATTCTTGGAATTAATCTGCATGTGAGCATAAAGTAATAATTTTCATACTGAAAGGGCTTAAAAAAATGAACGGCTAGAGTGGGATGCCAAAGACAGAACTAATATAAAACCTAGGTAGGAAGTTGGGACATCTGTTTTCTGATAAATGTTATGCATTTTATTTTTCACTTATCCAGCCCTGTGCTATTTATCACTTGTGTTTACCTGCTGTACTTGCTGCACAGACAGCAAGTGCCTGAGGCAGGGACTGTTTTCTTTGTTATATGTCTGTATACTGCACAGTGCAATCGATCCTTGATTACGTGCCTAGGCAGTGGCGTGGTGTATATAAATAATAATAACTTTCCAGTGCATGGCCTTTTGTGACTGAATTAAAGACAGAGTGGGACAGGGAAATAGCTGTATTGTAAATTGAAGTCAATAAGGAGAGCAGACAGGCCTTGTTGTCCCTGAATACATCATAAAAATAACATGCATGAACAGTGAAACTCTATTTTGGTCCAAAAGAGCCATTAAATAGCAATGACCTATATTCACTTTATTTCTTAGTGCAGTTTGGATGACCTTCCATACTTGTCAGCCAGGACCCAGCTGGATTTTCTGCCAGTGCCTTAGGGAATGACAGGTCTGAGTGGTCTTCATAATCTATTAATCCTGATCCAATCTACCAGTATAAAAAAAGGCTGGTAATTAATAAAAGCAGTACAAACAGTTTATGAAGTGGACATTTGTCCTCTTGGAAAACATTTGAAATAACATATTCATGGAAAGATATATTCATCATAGAAGAGCATAGCTGCAAGGCATTTGTGGTCTTGTGCTACTAATATTAATTTTTAAAAAGTAAATTTTTCTCCCAAGTTTATGTCAAAAGAGTATGGAACTACTTAGTAACTGGGAGCTTGAAAGGAAGGTCAGTGGCCAGAAGCCTCTGAGTAGGGTTGGGCCCTAAAATCTTCCTTGATGGCCTGCTATTTCAGCACCAAGTAGTTGAAAGGAGGAAGAGTTAAGGCTGTCTGAAAATCAGAGTTTGTCATCATCGAGTTTCTGCAGACACTGTTGGCAAGTGTGCAACAGCTGGACTGGGCTGCCATAGGGAGGGATGTGGCCTCCTGGGTACACAGTAGTCAGCAGAACTGGGAGATTTAAAGAATGGCTTCAGTCCTTGAACAACTCTGGAAAGTGGATTTTAAGGCCTAATGAGGTCCCTGTGGTCTGTGTGATGAAGCTGACTGTCCATGATAGTCCCCTCTAGACCAAGCTTCTTCCTTGGAGACAAATTTATGGAGGTGCATTTTTCTCATCTATTCTGCAGATCACAGTGGTACCAGTAACTGGGATCAGCTTCCCACCTAAAAGACTTTGTTGAAACATATCTACTGAGCATAAAATTAAGAAGAAAAACACTACAAGGCAGGAAAACCTCTTAGGAGTAGACAGCAATCAAGAATATCATTATAAATTAAAATAAATTATGCTGCAAACCTTATTTCTTAAATTACTCCCTGCCAAGATCTTTACAAAATGTCTCTAGTTAACTAGCTTTATTTCTGTCTTACCTTGATCTTGACTAATCCAGTCTGTTTTTAACACAAGTCTCCATTTCAGGAAAATATTAAGACAAAGATGTTCTGGGAAAGGAATTCAGGACTGCCCTCATGACAGTGGTGATATCATCACCTTTATCATGGCTTGGCTAAGATTATCCATTGTTTTAGACTGAGTGTTGGAAATGTGGGGTTACAAAGAGCCTTATGACCACTGTGGGCATAAAAATTTCCGGATGTTATTCCTGGAAAATTCCTGACAAGAATACGACCAGCCCCTGAACAATTCCATCCAAGTCTGACACAGTCTGGCCGTACAAAACTTGACTGGTTTGAAGTTCCTTTTCACTGAGAGGCTCGTTAATATTTTCTGCCTGATCAAACATCTACTTCCTAGAGTTTTGATATGACACAGATAAATTTGGGTCATTATGACTGATCTACATTTTTTTAAATTTGGGAAATCCTCATTAAAAAACAAAATTGTGAAAAAAACAAACAAGTTGGAGGAAGTCTCCTAGTGCATATCTCAATATTTTCCAATAGTACAAATGTTTACATGCTGCTAGCAAAGATTGAGTAATTTTTCTTGTTTTTACATTTTAAAACTAAAAAATTTAGTTTAGTTTAGTTAGTTTAGTTAGTTAAATTTTAGGGAAGAAATTTAGGAAGTCTCCCATAGTCATCTGGGACCACCTTCAATAATAACTTGCCTGGTTTATACTATGGCAGCTTTGAATTTTCTCAGCAGGGGCTTAGCAGTATTTGTGGTATATCACATGTAGTTGTCAGGTTGGAAAAACTAAAAGTAAGACAGCAGGGGAAGTGGAAAGGCTTGCAGAAAAACCCTCTTGAATAATTTTTTTTCCTGGATCACATTGTTTCTTCTGTGGTTTGAAGTTCTGCACACCTCACAAGTTCATAAAGTTCATAAAGGCAGTTAGTGCCCAGAAGTACTGTTTTTCTTGTAGAGTAAGCTTGCTTGCCACTTGGAAAGATGTTTGTGCTAATGGAAAATATTCCTAGGTAAAGAGAATGTTAAGCAGAGTAAATTCAATTGACATTGTGCATGTATGTGCATATGTGTATGTATTTGTGTAGGTATTATACATTTAAATTGGACTTTCCTCTCGCCTTATTAGATCTTCTTTATTCTCAGTATCTCAGTCCTGGCTCAGTTACTTATCCATTTTTACATCTTAGGTAACATTTTCTAAAGTGCTATTGTATGTAAGAAAGTAAATGGCATTCAGACTGAAGGCAATTTAGGTGCTTTTGAAAATTGGGTCAAAGTTTCCTTGCCATTCCAATGCATAAAAATTTTTAGTTTCTCTGGTTATAACAATTTATTATTAGTATCACAGTAACATAGAGGAGGCCAGTCATGAGAACAGAACTCCATTGTGCTAGGTTTTGAATAAACATATTCTAAATAGACAGCCTCTGACTCAGAGGATTTAGGAATTACTTTTTTTTTCTCTGTCTGCCCCTCTCTTTTCTTTTTCATTAGTTGTTTTTAAGCAGAATGCAAGTAATGTTGAAATTTAAATGTACAATGTTTGGGTAGTTTGGAAGGAAACAAAACTGAATTCACCCATTCATGGTCTTTAGTAAGAAAAAAGAGCAGTTGCAAAAATGCTAAAAATTCTGATGCCAAAAATTCCACTTGATTTTGTAAAATAATATATTAGATTTTCACATATTGTACATTAACACATATGTCCATTGATTTACAGGAGTGGTATAGTGTTTATCTCTATCACACCAACTTGGCCTCGGGAAGCACTTAAAGAATTCTGGCTGAATATCTGTGGTCAATGTGCTTTGCTAGTATAGATATGTAAACTTTTCAGCAAAGTATAAGAACTTTTCCCTCTTTTTCTCTTTATATGGCCTGTCTAAAAGCCAACACAATTCTGGTACATCACTGCAAAATGTTTCTTGTAAACTGCAAAAAACGAGTGGTATTTTCTTCCCTGCTCTGCACTTTAATTCGTTGAAAAAAATATCACTTAGGTAAGAAAGTCTGAGCTTGCTCCTTTGGAGATGGAGGTACATCCATGGTCAGATACCCCTTCCAAACTGACTAGTACATGTGTGCTGTGGTGTGTTCACGTCCTCAGCATCTGCCATCCAGAGCACCAAAACTCCTCCTTGCTCCATATTTCTGGAATTCTTCATCACAGAAACCACTGCATCTGGGGGCTGTTATATTCCCTGATTATCTTAGCAAGTGAATTTGGCAAATGTCTGGGATATTTATCGGAACAAAAAAGGTCCTGAATTTCCCCTGGAGATGAAAATACTAGATTTGTTCCTCCATATCCTTAAAACTATAGAATACTGAGATGATTGCGTGGAACCTAATTTTGTTGTATGAAATGTATGAGATCTCAATTTGTTATTTAGCTTTAAAATCTGTGGGCAAATAATAAATGATTTTTTTTTGCTGCATATGCAAGTTTTCCAAATTGATTAAACTATTTGAGAAGGAATTTAACAACAGTAGCTGAACTAACTGCTCCGGAAAGGTGGAGATTAATTGTTTTTTGTTTGTTTGGGTTTGATGTTTTTTGGGGGGGAGAGGGAGCAAGTGGGGTTTTTTGTTGTTTTGTAACCTGGATCAAGCAGATAGCTCAGGTCTGACCTAAAAAGTAGTGAAATATAAGGTTTCAAGAGCATTCTGTTACATTTGTAAATACAAACAAGAGAATGGAAATACATTCAGAAATTGATTTCTCCTTAATTCTCTCTCCATTTCCTCCTTAATTTTAAAATTTTCCTCCTTCTTTTATCTCCTATGCTTTTTTTTCTCTCCCTAAATACTGATTATTGAAATAATCCCTACACTTGCACTATATTTAGATTTTTTAGCTGCTAATTGCTGTAGTTTAAACATTTACTAAGTAGTTTTCAAATGGACCCATCTTTTCAAGCTCGGTGGGTCTTTTGTTTCATGACTGAGACATAAGTGCTGCACAGAATTATCCATGCACAGAGAAACTTGCTAATCAATAGAAAACAGTACGATTAATAACTAATAAAAGTGTCCTGAAAATCAATGCACAAAAGGGATTTGAAATGTTAGAAATTTTACCAGTGTTTCAAGAGTCATCTACCTCTATCTCAGCTCTACCTTGGCACTAAACTAATTTCATTTAGCAGGAATCAGTTAAGTGTTCTAAGTTTTTAAAATTAAAAGAGCTTTTTTTTTTTTTCTGAAAAAGCCCTGTATCTGCAATCAAATGTTCCACAGATTTGGCCATACTGCACACACTCACGCACAAAAGGTACAATTACTGCATTTGATCTCTGCTCCTTGTAGAAGATACAGGTGGAGCATTAAGGAACCATCTACAGATACTTAATCTGTAGCCCTGGTGTTGGCAATACTTGCAGCAATTACTGTGCTCACTTAAATATGTCTGCTTATTTCAGTGCAGTGATGGAGTTCTGGTTCCCTGTGCCCAATCACATTGCAGCAGGATCCCCTTCCTGCAGCACAGGCAGGTTACAAAGCACTGGAAAAAAGCAGCTGGTACAGGCCCACCTGAGTGAGTTGCTGGTTCACGAGTGCTATTCCAGTGGAATTTTCCAAAGCCCTACTTATGTCATTTACCTCAACAGACTGATGTTTTAAACCAGGATGTTGTAAAAAAGACCTCTTGCATGTGAAAGTGTCACGTTTACCTTTGTGCCCTACTCTGTCATCTCAAGTGGAATTTTGTGGATTTGCTTCCTTCACTTCTTTTCTTCAGTTTGCTGTTCATTCAGACTATAAGTTGATAACTCCTAAAAAAACAAAACAGAGCTTTATATTTTGGGAGATGGAGAGATGTTTGGTTTGCAAATGAAATATGGAAAAGAAATAGAGATTTTCCTGTGCACTTGAAATCCTTCCTTTGTCAGAAAATCCATTTCTCCTCCCAATCTATTTCTCTTTGAGGAAGAATTCTTTGCCTGACCTTTGCAGCCAGTTTCTGACCTCTTTTTGCCTCATTTTAATGTGTGTGTGTACATGTATATTCAATGCTCAAAGATAGCATACTGGTACTTCTTTTCTCATCTTTGTGCTAGATGAATAGATGAATAGATCACATGCTAAGGATTTTCTTCTCCCTGCCATGACCACTGTGAATATGTATACACACACACACACAGAATTCCATCTATGTACACTGTTTCTGAAAATTTTTAAACAAGAAAAAAAGATAAAACCAATAAAAAACCATAAGAGATACAAAAATACTTTTAGGTTGCAAAGTTGACATAAGTAGCTGGGAGATCTTTCACCTCCTGTTAACTCAGGTGTTTTTTATTAGTCAGACAAACTTAGTTAGCTAAGAACATTTCCAAATACAGATATGCAAGTTGTGTTCTGCCTTGTTTTTTCTATGATTTTTATATTCTTGCCACAAGCATCTGCTAATAGAACCAGTCATAACTATGAATGAATAATAAAAGGCTGATAAGCTTTTTAAGAACACGTCTATTTTAGTAAAGAAAGTGAATGCTGCATCTTGGTTTTTGCTTAGTTAATCCTATTACTTCCTAAAATAATTCCTCATGACTGGCCAGAATTAAATCTAATAGGAACAGCAAATGCCAGCTCAGTCTCACTTAATCTGATCCTAATCTGATGGTAGACATAGTGACTTGCTTCGGCATGACCTTCATGTGTTTCTTTGTTCTTAGTTGGCTAATTGTGTTTACTTGATCAAACAATACTCTACAAAAACTGGAACAAAAAAGTTAACCTTCTTGGTTTTAAGCTTTATTATTACAGAATTGGAGTTCTCACAGAAAAGCAACAAAAAAAGATCTGAACTGTGTTAGTCATGATTTTGCAAAACTGCAGAGAAAAGAGCTGGAGGGGCATCAGGGATGAAACTGGCGCTGATACTTGCTGAGAGCTGAGGCAGTTCAACTTTTTTTTGAAGACACCATTTTGGTTCCTAGGTGTCCTTTCAGGGAGCTTTTTTTATGAAAGAGAAAGGGAAAAGAGAGAGATATTTTAAACTCTTTCAACAGGGAAAG
The DNA here is from genome assembly GCA_013399225.1 of Rhipidura dahli. Classification (NCBI taxonomy): domain Eukaryota; kingdom Metazoa; phylum Chordata; class Aves; order Passeriformes; family Rhipiduridae; genus Rhipidura; species Rhipidura dahli. The sequence goes on from VXAC01001776.1 coordinate 315,409, forward strand.
ATCCATGTAAATTAATGAAAAGCTATAAAATTTTTAACTTTCATTCCCATGTTATATTAATACAGTTTTCAAATATGAATGAGTTAATTGGCTTAACATATGGTTAAATAGCATTATTTGAAATTGACCACACATATTAGAAAAACTAAAACAAGGCAAGGAACTGCAAAACGTCAAATAAATTAGTGAAAGAGTTGGAAAAATAAGATGGTCCTATCTGGAACTTTCTTTTTTTTTTCTTCATTTATTAGAGTTTTACATGCTGATATTCTAGTGACATTACAAGTAATTTTTTTTAATCTGAAAATTTTAACTGATTTTTCCCCTTGAATTTCCATCAACAGGTTTGGTCATTTTAACATTATTTCTTTTTCAATATTGATCTCAATTTTCTTAAAATAATTTTGAAATTGCACTTGCTGTTACACTTCATTTTTTCCCCCCATATTTCTTAACATTTGGTAGGATTAATAGCATATCAAATTATTAAAAAAATTATCTTTAATTTTGGGTGGAACAATTTCCACTTCTTTCCCTTACAAATTTATCTTGGGAAATTAATAGCTAAAAGTGATAAAAACTGTTAAAATGCATTTGAATATGTGAAGAATGATTTATTGTAAAAGCTCTTCATAAACAAGGAAGGCAATAAATATTTTTGAGTGGCTTTAGAGACATTAATACAGCTTCTGTGATCTATGGGTAATACAGAAATAATCAGATTAGTATTTTTTTTACAAATTTCAGGGTTTGGTCTCACCAAAAATGATATTAATACTGATGCCAATCTTGTTTTTTTATCAGAAATCCATTTTATTTTTTTTTTTCACAATGCCTATTACAGCTTAGTGATCACAGTAGATGTAATTAATCATCACTTCTTGCTTCTAAAATTCACATGCGCAATAGCTTATTTCCAGAAATGTAAAAGACTTTAATCAAGAAAAAAGCCCCAACAAACAAAGAAGCAGCAAAACAACAACAACAATAACAAAACAACTCAGAAGATTTAGTTGTTGGCTGATGACATATCAGCCAACAGGTGAAAGATGTATTGAATTAGGAAAGGTGTATTGAATTAGGTCTTCAATGAAACCAGAGTCTGCATTGCTTTCCTAAAGAAGTTTTAGGACAAAACTGTCCAAGGGAAATCATAACAAGCAAGCTAGATACTGCTATGCAATCCTTGGTGTCAAACCTGTCACCTTTTTAATCAACACTCTCCTTTGGTGTCACTTCATTCTCTGTCAATATCCCAGTTTGCTTTGCCCATATCTTGATCCCCCCTACTTCCTACAGCTCAGTGTTAACAGGGTGAGACATGAAAAATAAACCATTTCAGGAGGGAAGAGCAGTGTGCTTCTCTTTAAAACTAAGGACATTATTACTTATTGCAGGAGGTGCTGGATGACATGGTGCACAGTATTCTCTGTGTCACATTTGCAAAGTTTCACAGGTGTTTTGAATATTTAGTTCCTCTCTGGATCACTTGAATTAATAATGCTCCTAGTGGTAACTCGGTAGCTCCTATAGCTGTGCAAACCTGCCTGGACATAAGAGGCTGTAGTAACTTCTAGTTTCAGTGGGAACCCTTATTAGTTTTCTAGTGAATTTTGAAATTAACATTTTCGGTGGCTTTAATTTGTAAGATAAAGCAGTCCTCCTTTATCTTAAAGATGTGGTAATCCAGACTCGAAAGGAACCTGAAAACTGAGACCATAAAAAAAGTGAAAGCACAATCTTTTTAGTGTCATCATAGGAAGTTGAAAATGCCTGGGACCTAAGTGCCTGTACTTAGTTTTGGTTTGGTGCTGTGGCAGTAAGGAGACCAATACTATCAAATCTAAAGGGTATTACCTGAGTCCATAAGTGTGACTTGACTGTAGGATGTACTTGCATCCAGTCTCCATCTCAAAGACATTCAGCCTTGACATTAAGCATATGAGTCAGAACTCTCCATGTCAGCAGGGGATTTAGGCATGTGCTCCCCACCTTGCCAACCCTCCATAGTTTGTGCTTGTGGGCCAGAAGGTAAGGAGAATTTTGTGGGAAAAGGTTGTGGCTACATTTTTTTCTAAGTTGTGGAGGTTCTGTATTCTACCAGAGGACTCCCATACAGCTCTCAGCTGGCAATGCTTCCTCCAGACTGAGGGGCTGTGTCAGGGCTGGATGGCACACTGGAGGAACAGCTGGGGGACCAGAGGTACAAAACTACCCTCTTTTTCCTCAATTGGTTGAGCAGAGAGCCACCAGGCAGCCCTGCAGAAAATCAAAAGTATAAGGAGGTGTTTGGAGAGCTGAAAGTAAGGTTAGATTTTTTTTTTTTCTAAGCCAGATTGACTGGTAAATATGATTCTAGGCTGACTAATGAATGGTTATCTATGCACTGGGTTTCAACCACATGTACCCTAACTAAGGATTCAATTACTCTGAAGCCCATAAAGAATTCTTTAAAAGGAAAGTTCTTTTCCTTTTTCTTCAGGATTCATCTGACTAATACAATACGTCAGAAGAATAAACAGAGTTTCAGGGGAATTAAAGTTGTTGTTTTGCTGAAGTTGGTTCCTTCTTAGTTTTTCTTGTTATGGACATATTTCTCCCACTGAAAATTGTTAGCAATATATTTTACCTTAATCATGTTTTTCTATAAATTTGATGAAGTGCTATTTCACTCACTTTTTTAAAATTAGAAAATTACCATAGAAACTCTTCCTTGTTTTAAAAAAGACATCAGAACGGTAAGGAGAATGTAAAAATAATGTTCACTGTTCAACAGAAGAAAACACATTTGTCCCATCATTTACTCTAACTGATTTTGCTTCCCATTAAAATAAATATTTTTGCTACTTGTTCATCTTGGTAACCTCATTTAGTTTACATTATAGCAAGTAAGAGTAGCTTCTAACTGTAAACAGTGGATCTCAAATGACAGCACTGGAAGCGACCTCCAGAGGTCCTCTGGTCCAAGCCCTCCAGCTCAAGCAGGACCAGCTAGACCCAGTTGCCCAGTGCTTTGCTCAGATGGCTGCTTCACACCTCCAGAGCTGGACATTCTGCAATGTCCTTGGGAATTTGCTTGAGTGCTTTGTCACCCTTACAGTAAAAAACCCCACAACATTCTCATGAGGTAAAGTGGTGATTTGAAAGAGACACTATCAAGGTAAAGACTAAACACTTATCTGTGAATATTTAGAAAACTCTGCATCTTCTTTTCTTGTTCAGTTCAACAGAAGTCGATGGAGTTGACACATACTCAAAGCCTTGGAAATGCTTTTCTTTACATGCCAGAACCAAACTCTTTGTATTTGACATCCTTGTTTGTGTCCCCTTTAAGGGCTCAAGATCACAGGTACTCCAATTTGTGCACTCAGGGAATGTAGGTACTTTATTCTGATAGCACAGAATTGAAAGCCAGGATGCATCTAATTTGAAAATATAGCCTTTCAAATCAGGGTAAGTGTTTAACATATTAAAAGTTCATCAGCTCTGTGATCTTTCCTGCACTGGTGGCACAACAAATATTTTTTGAGAAACAGCATGAGATGTCATAAACACAGGGTTATGACTTCCCTCAGCTGAAGGGAAAGCTGATTTGTGAAGGAGAAAGCTATTCAAACACTAGCATCTTTAATAATAGCAAGAGGAATAAAAAATACTGCTATCTAAGGAAATTGTTTTTCTATGAATGTGTTTGTGTTGTGGGGTTTTTTTAATGAACTCAGTGTGAAAGGCTTCTTCATAGGAAATTGAAGGAATTTCTTTGGTTTCTTTTTCTTAATTTTTAAGGATTTCTTTTTGTGTTTTTCCTCTTCATGGAAATTGAAGACAAAAAGGGGAGGTGACTGATTTTATATAGCCCACATTAGTCATCATGTGTTCAGAATAATGTAATATTGACATCATTCACTAATTCTGAGGAAGATAATATACTTTGAGTCTAAAAAATGAAGACCAAATCCCAGGCTTTCTAGTCAGAGCTGTAAGTTATGGTTTGGAGTTTCCTTTGAACAAGGATTAAAGCAGGTGAACTATTCATGTCAAGACTTTATTTTATTTAAAGATTTATTTCATTCCATTTTTTTATGTGGAATTTTTTCACAGGATGAGATTTTTGCCTATTAATTGGCATGTTCAAGTTTGTGTAAAAAAAAGACATTCATTTTACATCAAGAGGTTTTAGCCTTTTATTCCAAAATTATTTCCTTCAACTACTAATATTTATTTTTGTTAGCAAGCATGTGAATGCACCGAAAATCATTAGGCAGAGTATGGTCTGTAAGCAGAAGAGTAGAAGGGAATTTTATCTGCTTCATTGACTGGTAAGGTGGATACTCTCATGCCTGCTTGGACACCTCAGGGATTGCATCAGGGTTGTGCTTACACTGCTGCACAGTGGACTCTGCCAGTGCTAAAAGAGGAACCATGCAGCTGAATAACTACAATCTTCAATATCTTCAATGGGAATAAGCACTTCAACTTTATTATTTTCATCTTTTTTTTTTTTTTTTTTTTTTCCNAATCCCTTCAACTTTATTTTTTTCCTCTTTTTTTTTTTTTTTTTTTCCCCTACCTGTCTTTTCACTCAGTTCCCAGAAAATTGGCTGATTTCTTGGACACATTTTTGGAAAGATAGGATTTGAGGAGAGTTTTACTTAAAGGTTTAATGGAGACAAAGGTTTAGCTGGTAGACAAAGGCTAACATGGCTGAAGTAAAAGGAATGCTTACATTAATGTTGACAGAGAAGCAAAAGGGGCTGGCATACAGATGGAGCTGAGAGTGTAGTGCATTTGCTTTTGAAGAGAACAGTGTTCTTAAGCAAGGAAAACCTAGAGCTGAAAGCTGAATGTGCTATAAATGACAATATATTATAAATAATAATATAAATTCATAATCTTTATTATAAATGAAAACATAAACATAGCATAAAACATGCTTTGATATATATTTTTAATACAAACATATATTTATATTTCTCATAAAATTCCAGAACAGAGCTTATTTATATTCAGTGGTCAAAATGGAAAGCTACAAGTCCCCCCACCAATTGAAAACGATTCATCAATGTCCAAAAAGTGTCAGTATCTGTGATTATGGTTTTGAGAAGTGCTGGGAAGGCATCATATATCAGCCCATTTTGATCAATGGTTATACTGCCTTCAGTTATAAACTACAACAGTTTTTTTTCCAGCTGCAGGAAGAAACTTACCACGAAGCAGCTGCTATTATAAGATTTTCATCTGAATTTTTGCTGCTCCCATTTTAGCACACAGCCTTTGGTTAACATTTGGATAATCAATCTTTTAGCTGTTGCTTATCTAAACCAAACCCAATGTGTTGAGATTTGTCCTTCACCATTGATGTAGATTTTTTTTATTAGTCACATCAGTTAAGAGTACTTTTAATTATCATCATTATTCAGTAATAACCTCATGTCTGACAAGAGAAAGATACCGATGGATATTGAACCTTTCATGCAAGAATAGGAAGGTTATTGAGTGAGATCTATTTTAGGAAGAGGAAAGGAGCAGATGAAAGGCAATATTCAAAGCCCTTCCTAATAGATTTATAGCTTAGCAATAGATTAATATCTATAAAGATAAACATATGTGTGGATCCTGAATTCTGATACTACTTTCCTGGTTTTGGATGCCATTTAAATGTGCATATTTATCAGAATTTTACAAAGACAGGCTTTTTTGTAGTCACACCTCCAATACTTCTGAAGTTTCACTTGATGCACTTGATTAAAAAAAAAAAAACCAGTTACTGAGGACAAGCTTTCTCCATGGGAGTAAAATTAAAGAATCAACAAAACAAATTTCACTCTAATTTGAGAATGCAGTGGTAATATCTCTCTGCTGATCCTGATCTGTCTCACCTTGTACCCTACTGTGTTAGGGATGGGGAAAGTATGTGTTTGAGCACATGTCTAATGGGCTTGAATGGTGTAGGACTGAAACCTCTTCTGGTAATGGAGCTTTATAAAAGGCTCTGTGGTCTTTGAACCTGGCACTTTTCCAAAGCAGAGGGGCACTGTCACGGCTTGCTCGTCATTTCTGTGCACTAAATAAAAATGAAACCAGACTCCAAAATAGCTCCTTCCCAGATCACCTTTGAAAATCACAGAAGCCTACTAGCAGGGAGCAGCAATGGAGGAAATTGGACGCCAAAGGGTTTATTCCAAAGTGCTTCAGAGCTCCCATGAGAAGTAGAAGAGAGCAGCTGAACTAGCACAGGGCATAACAGAACAGTCACTATGAAGGAGAGTGTTCAAATCATTAATGCTAGAGGTAACCAAAGCAGTGTACCTAGGTTTGTATGTGATGAATTTCCCTTCTCTTTCTGAGTTGTTAAGAAATGGGTTGTCAGAGGTGGATATTTCTTGCTGCACACAACACACAAATTTGTGCAGATGAAAAGGAATGAAGTCCAGTCTAAGTATGTGCATTGAAAAGGGTATAAATTTTTGCCATTCTTTTTTCTACTTCAGAGAGGTTTTGAACAGCTAAAAAGGCAAACTGTTCACAACATGGCACACTGCAACAGTGCTTTTCACTCTGCTAAGCACCGAAGTTCCAGTCCTGCCAGCACGAAATCTGGTGGAATGAAGTGATCTTGCAGTATACAAACCTTCACCATCCCACTGTGCAAAACAAGAGGATCTCAGTACCTCATCTGAATCCATGCCTCCCTCTACCACTTATTACAGATACCTCCTGGACTACAGGAATTTTCCTTTGTTGATACTTTCTAATGGCAAAGCTGAACTAAACCAAATGCTTTATAGTGCTTTTAGACAGCAAAGCCACACAAACCCTAAAGTAAGGGTCCAGGAAGCAGAATGCTACCAACAGCCCTTTAGATTTGCCTAATCAGAACTAAGTGTTAAATCCTCCATTGCTTCAGATCACAGGGATCATGGATAATGAGTCATCTCCAGACTACCTCAACCACTCAGAAAATAAGCTTTTTGTCATTCTGCTTTTTTTCTCTTTTTCATATAAACTGGCAAGTTTGTGTGGACAGTTACTGCATCAGGCAACCTATTAATTGAAAAGGACAACTTCAGGGGAAAAAACAGGTAAATTTCAGTCCAAATGGGAAAAATACTGGTTTTAGTTTTGAAAAGATAACAATTTAAAATAACTAAAGTAATTATTAAAAAAAAAAAAAAATAGCCACCATTTCTTTAATGTTAAAAACTGGAATAGTTGAGATACACATTTTATTTGGGTCAAAATGAAAAAGAATTTATTGTTGGAGTTTTTCCCTTATCTAAAATCAAGGAAAAAAAATACTCAGAAAACTCCAATACTGCTGAAATACCAGGCTCTGTCTAGTGAATGTCCTCTCATATGACAAAAGATGGAATTTTTTACCTGCTAGCATTAAGCTGACCCTTTATTACAAAAGGAGCTTAATGTTATAATATCACGTCAATGTTCTTCCTTTTGTCCTATCTGCATTAATTGAGGAGCTCTTTTGAAGAAAAGAGTGTGGTGCCAATTACCACAAAAAATGTGTGAAATTCTGATTCATACCTGTGATTCAGGGGACCATACTTATGTTCAGTTTCTTTGAGAGCAAAAATCAAGCGGAGATTGACGTTTTATTCCCCCTCTCTTTTAGATGGAAGTAAATTAGTACATTATCCCCTTCTCAACTGACTCATACAAATCTTATTTCAGATCATAATGTTGTGCTCTTTGTGACAGAGGCAGGGTTATTTTCTACAGAGCTGTGCGAAAAAAAATCATGAGCAAACCATTAACTCCACTAGGATTGCCTGCTGTTGCATTTTGTTAGCATTTTGCAGTACTGACCTTTCTAAACCGACTCAGTAATCTGCATGAAAATTAGGGCTCTGGATATGATCCTCATTCCAGAATTAGTGCATGAAATACTGCTGCACCACTGACCTGGGAGCCTACAAGCCATTTTCTAAGGCACTGCAGAAAACACCATTTGAGAAAGACGCTAGAAGTGGTAAATAGTGCTAGAAGACTGGCAGAGGAAGAGAACATTAATTTTCTAGACCGCTTTTTGGTTTTTTTTCTTTTTTGTGAGTTATTTTATTAATCTTACCTTATTTAAAAGCAACCATTATCTTTTCCCATCCCTTCTTGATTTTAGTGACCACAGTTGCCTGGTGTTTAACAGCAGCCTCAAATGCAGTGAAGGAACACAGTTGCCTTTTGCTTTCCCCACTCCAATTTGTTTCAAATGCAGCAGTTAGAAACAGACAAATCACTGAAGAAACACACAAGCACAAAGGAAATGCAGGGCAGGAATTAAGGTCAATGATTATCTGCTACTTCTACAGTCATTTTCACCTTTTCAAAATGAGCCCAAAGTGGTGCTAAATCACTATCAAGGCGAAGCAGTATCCATTCACATCCACTTTGCACTCACACAAGTCACTCCACAAGGTGGAAGGTACTCGAGGATCAGGACCCTAATCTCTTTATCCTAGTCAATTCATGACGTGCCTTGGACAAATTGCCAAGCTGCTGCCCACTCCTGCTGAGCCCGCAGAGGGCTAAGCCATGCTGTGAATGGAACATATGGCCCTTCTGACAGCACTTAGGCTGTAAGCAAGTGTCAGCATGACAGAAGGATATCTCTTAGATCCATTATATATAGACTTCAGCTCAACCCTTCCTGTTTGTTGCACTGTCTTTTATAAACTAGGAGGGATTTTCAGTTCAATAAGTAGGACATGCATCCCTGTGCATTGTGGTCTGAGACTTGTTACATTTTTGCATTCACAGAGATGCTCTGCAAGCGGGGCAGAGCAAGTTACTAAGCCTCAGCTTTCTGCAAACACTGTATTACTCAAAGGGACAGACACTGACAGCCCTTCTGGATTCTGAGTTTTAAACTGGATTCCCCAGTTTACCAGGAAAAGATGGCCTTTTTGTGATCATTCGGTGGCCACAAAACTGTACAAAATAAGGTCTCAAAATTTAAAAAGCCAAGTGAAAATCCTTACTTCACAAGTATAGAATCATAGAATGGTTTGGTTGGAAGAGACCTCAAAGATCATCTAGTTCCAACCCCCCTGCCATTGGAGGTTATACCTTTGCTTAGTTTTGTGGCTTTGCCTAATCAGAAATAAATGTTAAAATCTCAATTGTCACAAAGGCCATACTTTTCCTGGCTGTTGGGAGAGGAGATGTTCAGAGTTCAGCTTTCTACATGGTTAAACTGATCTGGTCACTGACTAATATTGAAGGTTCCCAAAAGCTTGTAGGGGCTTTTAAGGACAACGAGCCACGAGGAATGATGAAGGTCTCTTCCCCACTGACTCACCTCCTGACAGCTGGACATTAAAGTTACCTGTGTTCTCCCTTCACAGAGTCTCTAGTTAGGGCTAATGAGCAGTTTTAGTGGTGTTTCCTTTGGACAACATCTGAAGCAGAGTGGAAAGGAAGTCATAGATTTCTCCTCAGACCAGTCAAATATAATGAATGTTACTGTACTTCCAAGGCAGCTTGGTGTCCAGTCCAGATTTCCTCCAGTTTCCTCCATGGGATGGTGCAGTTTTGTGCTGCCTTTTGCTGTGGGCTGTGGCCAAAACTACAACGTAGCAGATAAATAGATTCTTTTTCTCCTTCTGTACAAGCCTGCACCTGCAATACAAGTTCTCCTAAGTGCTCCTGAGGGTTTCAAAAGATGAAAGAAATTATGTCCTATCCAAACATAACAATAGTAATGATAACACACAAGCTGATAAGGCTGTCAATTTAGTACAATTAACTATCCACTCTGTGATATTTTCATTTGGTGATCTATTTTACAAGGCAATCCAAAGGGAAAAGGAAAATATTTACAATAAAACAAGGGGATCAGAAAGGAACAAAAAACATAGGGAAGAAATAAAGCAATGGCAGACTTAAGGGGATAATATCAAATGAAACATGCAGAGGGACAGTCCACAGTGATGCCACATGTCAGGTAAAGCTGTCATGTCACAGCTGTGTCATGCTCTGACTACCAGTTGAAGTTAGAACAAATGAGGCAGTGATAAACCCTTTTAGAAAAATCTGTAAGGGTCTCAGAAAATTATTTGCAGTGAGGAGCTCAGAGGGAATTTCTCTTTCTTCCAGTATTTGTGTCTACATTACTAAGAGCCATTTGAAGTACTAACCCCAACAAGGGCCTCAAAGTAGGGATGTTTCAAAGGACTTCGAGCAAAACTGAGTGTTTGGTGGCACAAGAGTTAGATTTGTCGTCATGAGTTTGTACAGGTGTGCCTGTTCAAACCTGGACTTGAATAATTAGAAGGTGCTGCAAGAAGTCAAGGAATATACCCAAGAGGCTCAGGAAGATCACAAGAAGCTTTTCCAAAGTTTCTGTGGCCAGAGGCCATAACACAGAATGAGAGCAATTCTTGCTCATTGGTGACTGACGGAACTGATGCAGATTTTGACCACATCAAATAGGAATAATGAAATGTATTGCTAGTGATTCCAGGCTCAGGCCAGTTCCTCTCCTTGTCCTCCAAATATGACCTTATAGAAAAGGTGAATGTGCAGGGCAGGGAAGATGACAAAACTCACATACAAGCTATTTGTCTACCCTAGCTTTCTGGATGACTCTAATGAAGATTGTTCTAGCACTCCAGGGGAAAGAGCAAGTGGATGAAGCCACACTTACCCAGTAGAATGAGAACAGAGACATTAATCTGTTTCTTTTTTGTGTGGTGATCACAAATGACAGATCTGACCTTTCATGAACTGCAGTTATGGGCAGGTCTGCAAAGCCTAAAATTGGATTGGACAGCATGTCTGCTCAAGCTAATAATGCTGCTGGTACTTGTCAGTGGCCATGTCACTCCTGCTCTTGTAAACTGTGAGCATAAACTTTGGTCTGGGAAAACTTAGTGAACCTCAGAGAGACAAATTCATAAAGCCTTACCAATATAAGATGACCGCTGTTGAATTTTGATCTGTTGAGATCTTTTGAGGCAATTCTGTCTCATGAGAATGCTGTGATGTGAAGTCATTGATAGAGTTAGGAAGCTGAGGAGTGACTTTACTGAAGAGGGACCTCAGTCTTTGTAGAAAGATCAGTACCTGGAAGAAGTGTTTAAAACAGAGAGCTGTTTCTATATTTGATAATTCAGGTTTTACCTGATACAGGAGGAAGTGGGAACTGATGTAATATCAAAAGGTGGAAGTACAGACTTCCCACATTGTATATGAAACTGAAATTATTTCTACCAAAAGGGTAAAAATCCCAGCAAGCATTCAAGTAAAGTTGTTGGGGGAAGAAAGAAAGACAAGCAAGTTATTATGAGAAAATATCAGGAAGGAAATAATTTATGGAACTTTGAAATTATTTTCTGATCGACAGTAAGTTTCCCCTTTTGATTTTGTCTAATTTTTCATTACAAGGCAGAACCTTTCCCTACAATGCTCCAATACCTGATGTATTGTCCAAAACATAAATATTAATGTAGACTTTTTCTCCAGTGTTGCAGTCTTTGAAACTACCTTCAGTGTCATGTGGGTTGTATATGATGGGTTCCAAACTGCCAGACTGCATTTGAAGAAGCTCTTAGAGATTCAGTAACTCACAGCTAAAATGGTTGAGGACTTAGCAGTGGCGTTTGTATGCATTCATCTACTGACAGAACACTATCAGGAGTCAGCAACTGCTTCTAAGAAATGTGTTCAGGCATTAGAGAAAGCAATGAAGGGCAAGTTGTTCAGAGGCTAGATTCCTATACATACTTTTGAGAACCACCTAGAACAGTAAACCTAATCACTGATCCCCACTTAAGATGCATTTTTGCAGCTGTCTCCAGTTATTCTATGATGGATGCAACTGCCATAAGTTTTTTGCTTATTTATGGATTAAGTCTTTCATCCATCAGCAGGATAACTGTGTCTATACAGTATCTCTCAATGTAAAAAAAAAAAAAAAAAGAATTATTGTATATCGGAGCTGCAACATATCAGGTGTAGTTGTGTCCATACCATTGCCAAGTCAGTGTTATAGAATAGATTCTTAGAATCATTTAGGTTGGAAAGTGACCCAGCACTGCCAACTCCACCACTAAATGATGTCACTAAGTGACACATCTGCATGTCTCGTAATTCCCTCCAGGGATGGTGACTCAATCACTTCTTGGGCAGCCTGTTCCAATTCCATCTAAACCTCTCATGACTCAGCTGTAGGCCATTTCCTCTTGTCCTATCATTTGTTACTAGCAAAGTGTGTGCCCATCCAATCCATGATCAGTTTCTCTAGGAGAATGCTGTGGGAAATGGTGTCAGAGTCTTTACTGAAGTCTAGATAGATAACAGCCACAGCCTTTCCTTTATCTGCTAAGTGGGTCATACTGTCATACAAGGAGGTTGGTCAAGCAGGACCTGCCTTTCATGAGCCCATTCTGGCTGGACCTGATCCCCTTGTTGTCCTTTATGTGCCATGCAATGGCACTCAAGATGATCTCCACTGGCACTGAGGTCAGACTGAGAGGCCTGTAGCTCCCCAGATCCTCTTTCTAGTCCTTCTAGTTACCACAGTGGCTAGCCTCAAGCTGGCTTGCACCTCTCTGGTTATCTAGGACTGCTATAAATGATGGAAAGTGGTTTGGTGAGCACTTCTGCCAGCTGTCTATGATTCAGTGATACAGGACAACCCCACTGCTTGTCCTTCTTTGCCTGTCCCTTCTCAGGTCTATGGCCATCCATTGCAGCACTCAGTTGTGCAAGTCATCCCACCACGTTTCAGTGAAGGTAACTAAGTCATAGTTTAATTGCTGCACAGTGACTTTTAGCTCCTCTTGTTTGTGTATTGCATTATGCATTGGTGTAGATTACATGATGATTTATACATTTTGTTACCATGGGAAAAGAAATAAAAAACAAACTCAAGATATTTATATACCCTAGTTAAAAATGTTGCTTGGCTTAACTTTCTCAACATTCCTGCTAGTATTGTGAATATCTCTTCCCCAGGTTGGCATCACTACAGTAGCAGAACCATTATGAAGTGCAGTTTTGCCAATGTAAATTTGTTTTTGCTGGCTTTGCTTATCACGTTTGAAAGCCATTTTTTTGGAAAAAACAAACAAGGAAGCAAAAACTAGCTATTGGTGGATGCCATATTTTTGCTAGAACTAGATGAATGTAGATGAGCTTTTGAAAGAAATCTTGCAAAGAAAGCATATGAATGTGTTTTCACTCTGGAACAAAAAGCAGTACTCCCATCCATTCTAATTCTGCAAAAGTATAATGCTTCAGGAGAAGAGGTCATGCATTCAATAAAACTCTTTTCCTTGCGTGACTGAGAAAATTTAGGCCTAAAAATGTTTCCAATAATAAAGTATTTTGAAATTATAAGGGATTTTTTAAAAATGTAATTTATGTGTTGTAATAAAATGCAGTAATAAAATAATAATAAATAAATAAAAATAATAAATGAAGTAATTTAGAATATCTCTTTTCACTAAGCAGTCAGTCTTAAATTAATGGTCCCCTGAAAGACAAGTATCTTCATTCCCTTGCTCCTTCCTGACTGCTGCTTCTGTGTTGATTCATCTACTATGTGCTAATTTTCTCTGTGTCCATACATTTATTTGGAAAGATTCTCATTTTTTTTCCTCCCTCCTAACCATCCCACCCAAAAGTAAATTTGTATCATTTAAAAAGAGACCTATGTGCATAAAACTCAAAACAAACCTGGCAAGGAGTTGAGCAACTGGTAAAAATGTTCTAATTTCTGTGGCTGTCCTCTGCATCTCCATTAAATGATTAAAGACTGTATTTTAGTCCTAAATTTTTGAAATAATATCTTGTTTATGTTTTTCCATTAGAGATAAAGGTTCCACCTATTTGTCATTAGAAATTGTCAGGCAGCCAATTTGTGATGGCTGCAGAGGGCTGAGATCAGCAAAATTAAACTGCTTTTATTTGCGTGTTTTTAATAAATTTCTACAGGAAGAGAAGTAGCATACTGCATTAAGTAGGAGTTTTATCTTTGTAACTTTTTTTTAGCATTATCAATTCAGAGGTTAATTTTACAGGCAGAGGTGTTGGTTCTCTGAATTGCAATTCATCTTCCTTGAGTTTATCTGCCACAAGCAAAATAAATGCCCCAGGTATTGTTCCTTTTTTATTTGGCACAGTCTTAGTGTACACTTTATGAACTGAAGTGCTAATTTTTATTATATCAGATGAAAGAAGATAGTTTGGCATGGGGCCTCTGTAGTTCAAAGCCAAGTTATTTTAAGTTTAAGATAAGATAGAAATTTGGTCTCTTTTTTATATAAGCCCAGTCATTTAGTAGTGTTATGGTACTAAATGAGGTGAATGCAGAATATATACCCCTGAGATATTTGGGAAGGAAAGTCCACATTTTGGATAATTGGTCTACTACTGCAAAAACCTATACTTGAATCAGCACTGGGTAAGAAATACTATATTTCCTTATGAGTAGTTTTGAGATGAGCAAAAAATTGCAGGCAACAAATTTCAATGAAAAGTAATTTTTTAAGAATTGTCCACAAAACAAAAAATCTTGAGTTGTGAAGTAATGTGCAATAGTTTGAATCAATGATATAATATAGTTTTGATAATTTCAACCTGTTTCAATTTGATTTCCTAGAAATATTTTACTGTTTCTACCCTGAGTTATATTATGAACTGAAAAATATTTTGCCCTGAAAATTGGAACAAGTTTATGGAGAGGAAAACAACATGCCATATTTTAATATATATTTTGCATTAAAAATGTTGCTTGATAGGAATGAGTACTATTCTGTAGTTTTTCAGATTAAAAAAACCCCAAACCAACAAAGAACAATTCCCAACTCCTTATATTATCCTCTGCTCCTTATACTATGGGGGAGCCAAAGGCAGTTGCTAGGAACAAGGGTCTGCCTGCCTAATTGTTAAACGTTGCAACAGATACTTTTAAGTAAAGATCATCTGTGAGGAAGTCTTGCTTTTCCTTCTCAGATGATCCTTACTGTGCCATCTGCAACTGAAGTGAAAAAGATGTGGCAAGTGGGGATAGAGTTCCTTCACTGCATGGGCACATTACCCTTTCTGCATCATCTAAAAGTTGTCATTCTGTGCTGTCTGACAGCACCATCTGGTTCAGAATATAATATCTCAGATCAGGCCATTTCCAGAGCTGGATGTGTTGCCACCATATATAACGTGAGTTGCTTTTGCCTTTGTGCTACATCTTCTGAAATTATAATGCTGATGCGGCATCTTCAGATGATCCAAAACCCCAGACTGTTTAAACAGAAGCAACGAATAATTCACATCAGAAACAGAGAAAAGCAAACAAACAAAAGTCAATGGGCATCTCCTGGTTAGCTGGGAAAGAAGGGAGGACACAGTATACTCTGCTGTCATTTTCAGAGAGTACAGAATAACCTTTGCCATCTGAGAAGAACTCTCCGGAGCTCTGCTAGCAGTGGCAGATCATTTAGAGGATCACTGGTTCCATACCACCCCTCCCTAATGTGTCAACCAGGAATGAGCTATAGCACACAAAGCTCTCTCTCTACAGGTACAGTCTTCTGGGAATTATAACCACTAGACATAAAGCCAGTAGTTTTGTCTAGAATTGCACAGTGTGTTTTAAACTGGGGCAGTCTTATCTAGCTTCTTAATTAGGAAAAAAAATTAATACTCATAATAGTGATTCTTCCATTAGGAGGTGGGGAAAACTTTACTCTGGAAGATGAATGGAGAAATTCAGTGGAACACTCAAACTGCCTTGCACCACTTTCTGACAAAAAGCAACCATAAATCTGATTTTATGTGGCGGTAGCAATAAGCTTCTGACTGCTTTGTCTCATTAGAGTTGTGGGAAGAAATTGGAATATGTCTCTAGCCTGGCAAACTAGGCCCTCTACCTGTAAATTATTAAACCTTATGTGTGTCAGGTGTGCTTAGAAAGGAATGAGCCAGGGAACAGAGAGAAATAGAGGTTTCATTGTTAGGTGCAGAAGCCAGAAAAGAGACCAGAGGAAGACAATCATATTTTGTTTTGCTTTAGCTTTATCTGCTTATTAGGAAGCATGGAATAACAAAACTACGTTTTAGAGGTCATGGTAACACCGGGAAAAAAAGGCACTGAGTGCACAGGCAGCTAGTGAAATGTAGAATGTGTACTGACTAATATGGGCACTGGTTTTTGAGAAATACACAGGGAGTCATGCTCAGTCCTAGGATATCATTTTTTCATTGTATTGGAAATAGAAAAAATGCACAGCAGAACTAGCAAATATAATGACCTGGATCACATGATCCGAATTTATGTGCATAAATACTTGTTCTGCTGGTACAGCAGGTACACAGCATCAATAAATTTTCCACAGCATTGTAGTATCCTAATGACTCCACCTAAAATAGCTGTCTGGGCAAGTATCATGTGCTACCATGAGTTCCAGGATCTCTAACCCATACCTCATTTTTTGGGGGTGCCTAATTGACCCTGGAACCTCCATGCATCATGGAACACTGTGAACAGCTCTCCCTTGAGTTTTATTTGAAATTGTTTTAGGCAACGAAAATCTGACTCCAGCTTACACCTTTCATTGCAATTTTTTTTCAGGTTGATGGAGCACATGGTTTAGTACACAGCAAGCGAGGAGAAAAACAATGATCAAACAGGGAAGCAAAAATAGAAGCAGTTGAATGTAAAATATCTGAATAACTGCAGTGTCTGAGAAAAATGAAACAAATGTTGGAATCAGATATAAAATTGGATTGTAAGAACTGGACAGTGAAGTGCCTGGATTGTGACTGTGTCATATTAAAAGTATGAAAAAGTATATGCCCTTACATTGTTATCTTAAAGGTACACCAGAAGAAGGACAGTCATCTACAAAGATATTAGTCTCTATAGCATAATATCACAGATTTAGCCATTAAGTGCCATTGGGAGTGATACTGTTACTCCTAGGAAAGGTGTCATTACTACCCACAGATGAAAGAGTAAAAAAATCTCAATTTATCTTCTTCATGATGCTATTCAGCAATCAGCTTCTTTTCTACTTCAAAATCTGGATTAAATGAGACACAGCTGGGAGACACAATAGAGGGACTGGCTGTTGTGAAGCTTTTGGGAAAAAGCATGGAAGAAGCAGCTTGGGACTCACACTGCTCCAGAGGATGCTGTTAGATGGCCTAGTTTCTAGCAAGAAAATTGAGAGAATTTGTATTACATACACATCACCACAATGTGTCAGCTCAAGTTTGATGCTCTATGGTCTGACCAAGAATTCGTTTGCTGCAGTTTCACATGCTTGTTTCTCACTGAAACAATAAAACCCAACAAACTCCTGCCATTATAAAATTTTCATTAACACAACAAATGCAGAAATGTTCCTTTAATATACCAGCATACAGGGATTTGCAACAATATGTGAGCAGAGAAAGGATGACTGACCAGTGGCAGAGTGAACTCTAGCAGTGTGATTCATTCTAGACATTAAATCCTTATAGCTCTCCTGTATCCTCAAATCAAACCCCCATGCTTTCCACATTGCTCACTAGACACAGAGAATAACATGATCATTTTGGAAGTTCAGTCTTGCCTGCAGGCAAGAACTTGTCCCATCATAGCAGAAGCAAAAGTAGCACAGCAGGACCTTCTCTCTCAGGAGCAGCAACAGGAACTGTCCTCGTGAAACAACAGCTCTCTTACGTGTGAGATTAACTCCGGATATTTCATTTCTATGAATGCCATTCTCAATTGTGTGTATACCAACCTAGATACATAATAAGCATAATCATTCTTGGCAAATAATGAGACATATAGTTCCAGAGAAAATATTCCCAGTTTGAAAATGTTTTATTAGTCACTATGAATAACAGGGAAGAAGAAAATGAAACCACACTGATTTTTTTCCAAACTAACCTTCTGATTACTTAACTAACACTTGTAAGAAGTATGACATGTAAAGGATCTCCTTGTCTGCTAGTGGACACTGCTGCTTCAGCAAGGATCTGGGACTCTTCATCTATACTACCCTTCCCTGTGCTACCCAACCCTCCCCAGCTATTACTTGCAAAGATAAATACTCCAATCCAAATAAAAAGACTATAATGGGTCAGAATGTGAAAGAACATAAAATCATAGATCAACACAGTGATTACATTTCTTAAAACATTTATTTCCTTAATGACTGCACTCTATAAGTCAGCAACAATCCCCCAAACCCCACCCCCATTTGTCAATAAACTACGTTTACACTGGAGGCAACTGGTTACCAGTGAGTGGATGCTTTATAAATACAGAGATAGACAAATTAACTAGATTAAATAGATAGATGTAGGATGTTTGGGCTGATGAGCCATGAACCCTTACTTAAGGGATTTGTCCTATAAATTCTTCTATAGCAGATTACTTTTTAATAATGGTTTATAGTTATCCACTCTCTAAATCAAAGAAGTATTGGCTTGCATGAAGGATGAGGCATGAATCATATTGTGTTATAAAGAAACACATAATACCCAGTTGCTCATATTTTAATTTGCTACATGAGGAAAAAACCCTTCTCTCTCTGACTCTGAAATGAATTGTAAAATGGCAGAAAGAAACATAAAGATCTTTAGTCTTTGGCATTAAATAGGCTTTAAGGTCTTCTTGATGAACCATTAGTACCCACAGGCTACTGCTGCCTCGGTGGGATTCTGGTGCACTCATTTGCTATATTACACTCAAGTACAGTAACCCTTATGCAGCTTAAATGCAGCAGCCACTCAGCAGGCAGGGGCATGAGCTGATCTGAGCCCAGTTGTATAGGAAAAAGAGAAGAGGATTCAGCTCAGAAATCACAGTTTTATGTACAGCAAAAGCCCATATGCTGCTTGAAGCAACTACTTTTGTGAATTTAAAACTGATAGCATTCTAAACATAAAGAGTAGGGAAAAAAACAGTTGTAGAGCAGTAACTACAAAGCCCAGGCATGAGACCTTTGCATGGAGTGATACAAACTTGTGGTACTTAAGGACACTGGTTGGAGGTAGACTTGGCAATGCTGGGTTAATGCTTGGACCCAATGGTATTAGAGGTCCTTTCCAGTCTGAGTGATGCTGTGATTCTCCAATTCTCTGAATACTTGTTTAATGTGGTGGAATATTTTATGTTCATTCCTCCTTCATTCTTCCTGTGACAAGCATAGATTTTTCAGGTTTTGGGATGCTGCATTTCATATTTCAGGGTAGGGTGTTGTGAATCTTTGGTGATTCAGTCTGCTGCTGTGCACTGGCATGAGGGTGAGGACAGGGGTGGCCCATGTCACCCTCAGGTTATGTCTCCCAGCATTGTGCTGCTGTGTTCAGTCTGTAGACCTTGTCCAATTGCCTGATTGTCCTGTACCCACCCCTCTTTTGCTGTCATGTGGCAAGTTTTGCCCTCAACTTGTGCTCATAACCTAACCAACTCAGACGTTTTGATGCTAGTTATGTTTTGTACTTACCCAGTGAGAAACAGTGCTCAAGGAAGTGTCTCATTTGTGGAATTCAATGTTTCCCTCGACCCAGTGCTTTTACATACCTCAGGTAAGGATCTACCCTTAAATAATTCTCTGTAATATAGGCATAACTAGCTGGAACTTCTAGTACATAATGTGTGAATGAAGTGTATTTTAGTTTATTATATGGACTCTACAAGGCTTGTCCCAGAAAATTACTATACTTTTTAGTTAGTATTTTCAATAAAATGGAACTCTCTCCTTGAAGTAGACTTTATTAATTCTTTCCTCCATTATTCTCAGATTAAAATTATGCTGAATTATGTTTCAGAAATGATTAATTGCTTACACCAAATTAAGTATTTTTCTTTCTCTCCTTATCATATAGCTAACCTGCATATATGGGGTCCTAATTTTTAGAATAAGCTTTTAATTTGTGAAATTGTCTTATTTGCATTGGCATATTTTGGACATGCAATTCTTTATTCACTAAAGCCTCTTAAAGAACATTGCAAATAGTCTCTAATTAAGCACCATAATAGTCTTACACCCACAAAATTAGCAATATGCAATTAATAGGATGAGCTGTCACTCATTATTGAAAGCTTAATATGTAGCAAAGCAGCCAAATAAAAGGATAGGATGGTGTTAAATTTTTGGAACTATGCTGGTAACCTGGGTGATAGAGTTAGGCACAAAACCTGCACTTGACAAGGATACTGGGGCTGACTTCATCATTTGCTGTGTAGACCCATGTCTTGTCCAAAAGACAGTAAACTGGCTTCTGTTCTCTTTTACCCTCACACTAACTTAAAGTGATATTATGTGAATGTTGTAATGGTGCTGATAAAATTTGTTTCCACATGCTTCAAGAACACCCACTTACTCTTTCATTTATGACCTGAGGTGTCCCTAATAAATTGACTGGGAGTCATCTTCAAAAGTCGGTGAGATTAATCATCTAACTGAAAAATACTGCTAAAATTTGAGATGGCTGACATAATTGCCATGTTTTTAGGAGCGTAAAATTCACCCAATTCACTTAGACTGGTGGCATTTATTTTGCTTTTATTCCTCACCTTGCTTCCCTTTTAATATATGCATAATCAGTCTGTATGATCAAAACACTGTTGCTCTGGAAGATTAGTCATAGCATAGAGTAACGTATTAGATATACATAGGTTAGAAACGTCTTCCTCCTTGAGGAAAACATTTTCCTCGGTTCTTTTGCATTTCTCTTATATTTCTCATTGACTTTAAAAGCATGAAGAATGTGTCGCATAATACATTATATATTTTCTCTGTTCAGTTATCAAGATCTTGATATCTTACTGGTATTTTTTTTAAATTTATTTTTAATGTGGCATTAAAATTCACAAATTGTATTTCAAAAGGAACGTAAATTCCACCGAAAGGACAGATTTACAGAATTTTAAAGCAAATTTCAAAAGCTCAGCTGTCATCATACCATCCGTTGCAAAGAGTATAAATAACTTCCTTTTAATATATGAAGAACTGGGAGGGGGAAAGAAAAAGATATATGCATAGCAGGAAAACTCCAGGTGCTCCTAGAGTTATTTGGGACATTTTCCAGTTGACAATATGGAAATACTGTCATTTAGGCCAGAAAGCTTGTTGCTATGGGGACACAATAACATAATCATTTGACAACTTGGCAGCTGTTAGAGTTGGCAGAGAGAACTCTGGGAGAGGGGCTGTTGGATGATTTCAGGTGGGTGTGCTCTGGGGATGGATGGGTGGCTAGGAGGAAGAAGGACTGAAAAATTCCTTCAATGTTTCAATCTCTCCTTTATGTTGGGGTGTTTCTTTGTCTGTTTTACTTTTAAAAAAAATTTTGGTTTTGTTTTTGCTTTTGCTTTTTTATCGTGTTGCTACTTAGAAGTTTAACATCTTTGAAACATGAAGGAGAGAAGACCCATATTTAGACATCAACTAGCTATGCATTCACCCGAGGATGAATATATATTGAACTGCAAAAAATTTATGCAAGAGCTGGCAAAGAGATAAGGCTTCATAAAAAGCCAATATGATTTTGGCTGTTCCCTCTGAGGAGTCATATCATAAACCAAGAAGATTATAGTTCCTCTTTAGTTCAGATGTGATGGTAGGTAGAATATTACACTAGCTGCAGCTCAGTACATAGAAAGTGAGAGATTAACTAGGAAGAATTTAAAAACAGGTACCAGTAATTATCAAAAACTGGAGGCTGGTTTATAAAGATGAAAGAACCAACAATGTTTAAGTTGGCTGAATGTCAGATAAGATGCATGTCACTAGTTCGCTAATATTTCAAGAGTCTGAACATCAAAGCAGTCAAGGAAATATTTAGTTGAATAATAGTATTCTTGGAAGAAACTGGGGTGGAATTGAGGACAATAAAAACCATATTAGATATAAGGGAAGGAATCATAATGCTGAGTCTATTACATTAAAGAATAATCACAGTTTCTGAGGAAGAATATTATACACTTGTAAAGTCCCAATTGACACTGGACAATGCATGGAAAAATGTTCATTAGGCAGAAGTTTTAGTACTGTGTTGCAGCTGAGAAATATATGAATCTTTCTATTTCTTTTACTGGGAGGAAGTCAGAAAAATCTGGTGACTGTTATAGGGTGCTTTTCTAGATAAAATTAAAGACACAAAGGATTTAAAAATCATTCTGTAGCAGTGCATGAGGAATTTGTAATGCGTCATATTTGAGTGATGCACTTACATCCAAAAATCCTCAGGGCTCCAATGCTGCAGGAGAATCCAGGGAGATAAACTGTGTCCTAACTCACTCATAGATAAAGAACAGTGAATTTTCCTAAACTGTGTTGTGGTCTAAATATATTGAAGATCGTGTAATTATGTCATTTAGGGTATTTGGGAAAGTTTTCTGTTCTGTAACAGTTTTTCAGGGGAATACTGTGTTTGCTGTCTCCACTAGAAGAAAGAAAGAAAGTGATTAATGTTTTATATATTTTTATGGCACAATATAAATATCAGATGTGTTCATAGTTTTTAATCTTTTCCTAGAGGCAAACTGCCTCTCTTTCCCTTCTGTTCTCTTATGATCATGCCACCCAGACTGTTCCCTTTCCCTGTGCAAATCAAAATCAATTAAAAATATCCCCACAGGACTCAATTTTCAGAGAACCTACATATCCACACCTCTAATGGAAGTCAATGATAGCTGCAGGCAGGTGGCATCTCTGAAACTCAGGCTCTATAGAGCTAAGTAAAGAAAAACATATGGATTTTTTGGTAATATACCATGGGAAAAATCTCTAAATAGGCCCTGAAATAATGAAGCTACATGTTTTATACTATAGCCCAACTCGCAATCACTAGGCCATCTCACCACAGGGGAAAAAGAGGATATTGAGAGTTATTGAACATTGCCAATTTTTGCTGTGGATCAGCTTGAAGTTATTTAGCACAGATGTTTCTGTAATTGTGACACACTGGGAAAATCCACATGCTCAATAGCCCTCAAACTTGCACTTCCATCTGTGCAGTATGATGGTCTACAGTTACTGCACACAGCTGCAATATAAAGCACACAGAGTTCTGTCTGGCTTAAGATCTGCTGCAAGATTTTTCTTAGCACCATCTGCACTTTTTATCTACCTGTTTCCCTATGGTTCTGTGTTTAGATGCAGTACAATTATAAGAGAGTAAAATATAAGCCTAGTGAAAATAAGAATGTGTGAAGAACTGTACAAAACATAACACTGTGGTTAGAAACCTCTCATGATGTGAAATGATGATAGGAATTTAATAGTAACCTGTGAAATCCATCAGTTTTTCTATTTATATTCTCAAGTCAGTTTTGAGGGGTATTAGTAACAACTGGAAGACAGGATTCTCATACAAGAAATAGAGCATGATTTGACCCACAGCAGTGAAAATGATGGCTCTGGAAACTGCTTCTTCATCCTAATACCTTCTTAGACTTTGATCACATTCCAAAAAGTACAGGGAAAAAACTCCACCTCTTCTGATTCAACAAACATTTTGGAATTGAAACAGTGTGTACCAATGTAGAAAATTAGAGAGGAAGACTTCCACTCCCTTTGAAATTTAAACAGGCTTGGGTGTTAATTATTCATAACTTATTTGTTCAGTTCAGGCTCAAGATACAAAGGAAAAAAGAAGGTAATCTTTCAAAATTTTGGCATACACAGCTCAGTGCAGAAAGAGAGAAGCTGTTGTTGATATTAACCAGGCAGGGAGAAAAGCTTTGCTGTCATACTATTTTTTCCCTATGGTGCTGCAGCTGTGGGTCCATTATGTATCCCTGTTTGAGGTGAAAGTGGGACTGTTACTGCAGCCCTTGACTTTATAGCTCCAGTAGGAGAGTGGACTTGCCAATTAACTTCTTCTCTGCAGTGAGCTGCTGCTTTAGTTCTGCAACCCTTTCTTGCAGTATCCTGATCAAGTCACTTCTATAGCTGGGTGTTGCACTGGGAAGTGTAGCAATTCCTACAAGAGGATGTTTCCTATCATGCAGACATGCTAAATAATGCAAGAGAAGCTCTGGGTTCTCACATTTAACAGGAACTCTTCAGACCTTGAGAGGTTAAAGAAAACCATCCCACTTCTGAACCAGACTGTAATCTCATATGATTGTCTGGAATACTCATTGAATTCAGTCCTGTAGAAACTTGGAATATTAATGACAGAGTTTTGACTTTTGCTAGGAATATCCTGGGATCTGGAACAGTCAGAACATCTTTTTTTTTTGCATCTTCCTTTTTCCCTTCTCGACTTCTGCTCTGGGAGCTCAACTTCATCATATTCTGAAAGACAGAGCTCACTGTACATCAGTGTTGCAGAAGCAGCATGTTTCTGGGATATGTTTTATCCAGCCCTTCAATCAAATTATTCTTGTTTATTTAGATTTATAGATGTTAGAGTCACAGAAAGATGCACAGTGTGTAGTCATCCAGAACTACTGCACATCTGTTACTGTATTTATGTAACATTTTCTTTCTCGAAAAAAAGAGAAAAGGTTTGTGCTGTGGCACATCATATCAAAGACTCTACTTCCCTGGCTGCAAGAATAACTTTCTGCCTAGACTGCATCAGGACAATCCAATACATAGACATCTTGAGGAATCCCCTGTGGCAGGAAAGACTAAATTTTGTATGCTAATTCTAAAACCTCCACAAAATCTATGAAGATGAGGAATGCCATGCCCTCCATTTTCATATCCTTTCCCTTACGTTATTTTCAAGGTTAAATCCATTATGCCATACTTTCCTTTTTTTTTTTCCCCTTTCTTTCCTTCTTGCTTAGCCTTTTTGGAATGACTTTGGGGAGCCCTTAACAATACATGTCAAAATGTAAGGGCTGCACTGCATTGTGAACTGTTTCTCTGCTGACTCATCTGCCACAGCTAATCAAGACTTTTTGGTCTACATACTGCAGCATTTTAAACCTTTTAGCAGTAAAGCAGTGCTTTTTGCTCAAAAGCTTTTAAATTATAGCACATGGTGGGTGGCTGATAAGATTTTTTTTTTTTTAATGGAAACTCTTTTCTTGTTATTGCTACATGGTGTCCTGTTCTATTTATCAGGTCACAAAGTTTTTAGTGTCCAGTATGTTTTTTTCTGAGCTGGGGAATTGTTTTCCTATTTAGGCAGCCTTGCACCTTTTCAATTTGGTCTCAGTGGCACCTCTGAGTGATGAAGAAGCCTTGATTATTCTTTCCTTATTCCATCACCACAGTAGGAAGAGGAACATGAGTCCTCAGCCTGCATGCTTCAGGAGTGAAGTCTGAGACAGGAAAGATTGCATGGAATTTTCTGGGTACAACAGTTTCAGTTCAATGTAGCTCCTTGGGTGAGGAGACAAAAGACCACAGCTTCCAGGATTTTCTAGTTTTATGCTGTCCCTGTTGTTCTGAGTTGTTTG
Source organism: Rhipidura dahli (assembly GCA_013399225.1). Lineage (NCBI taxonomy): Eukaryota > Metazoa > Chordata > Aves > Passeriformes > Rhipiduridae > Rhipidura > Rhipidura dahli. Next base: position 340,790 of record VXAC01001776.1, read on the forward strand.
CATTGTCCTCTTCTGTCTGGAAGCCCTAGCAAGTACTGTCCAGTACTTCCACAGGGGACTCACATGACCTGAACTAAATTATTTTGCTCACCACTTTGGCTGCTGGGGGAAAAAGCACTGTTTGCAACAGAAGAATATGTGCTGCTTTATGAATGGTGCAGTTTCTGTATGTTGCTTCTATAGAACATCTCAAATGTTGTCTCTGCTTTGTGTTCTGAGCAGTTTTCCTTTTAGGTAGCTCCTTCTTCCAGGATGAAACAAGATGAATATTTTTTTTATTTGGGATTCATAGAAACTGTATTAACTGTAGAAGCAGAAAATTAACTGTATTTAGGAGCTATATTGTGTAAGCTGCTCATTTTGCATTGATTTTTACCACCACATTTCTCAGTACTTAATTCTGAAACTTCCTCACCAATTCACTTTTTCTATTTGGGGAGTATAATAAAGACCTGATTTTAAGATTTTTATAGAAATATATGTATTAAGAGGCACAGCACACGATCACTCAAGATTTTTTTAGAGCGTTTAATATTTGCTTCTGATTTTGTGCTTAGAAAAAAGTCCCAAAGTGGTTATTTTACAGACACCGAGATTTAAATTCCTGTACTATCTAATATATCTCTTTGACTATTATATCTGTATAGAAGCTATAACTTGAATAGCTTTTAGTTTGATTGCAAAATGATTATTAAAAATCTCAAGATATTTTTGCAATGATGGAGAAGTGGTGGATATCCCATCACTTGATGTGTTCAGGTTGGATGGAGCTCTGAGCAACCTGGTCTAGTGAAAGGTGTCCCTGTCCATGGCAGGATGGGTGGAACACAAGGATGTTTAAGGTCCTCTCCAACCTAATCAATCAATCTATGATTAATTCTATGATTTATGGAATGGGAGTAAGTTATAGATGGCATGGTACAAATAGACTTTACATTCTTATCCAGTGAATTACACAGACTCTTTGCTGCTACTTAATGATGATGCATTTTTCTGATTCACCTACGCTCTTTTCACTTTGCAAGTTCCTATAATAAGAGTGTGAGAAATGTAAAGATACCTCTGCATTTTATTTTGGAGGTATTATGTATTTCTGGCTGGTGTCTCTGCTTCACAGAAGTTATTTACTTCAGCAGCCATGAATCACGAAATCCTAGGACAAGAAAAGAACTTCAAGAAATCGTCTCATCCCTTTTGTTTGTTTATCAGTTATTTAAAGAAATCACCATTCTTTAGTCTTCTCTTCTCTGAATTAAACTACTCATTTCCTTTAGCCTTTGCCCACAGGCCATATTTTTAAACCTCTGATCTTTTTTTTTTTTTTTTTTTGTTCAACTCTCTGCATTGATCTAAGAGTTTATTGAAGTTCACTGTCCAGGACTAGACACAATATTCTATGTAAGGCCAGAGTGTTGAATAAAATATCGAACAAAGCAGAGGGATTACTTCATATTTCCTTCCAGTCATGGTCTTATACATCCTGCTGTACACATTCTGAAGCATTTGCCTTTTTCACAAGAGCATGACACTGTTGACTCATTTTCACTTTGTGACCCCTTACAATCCTTCATTCGTTTTTTACAGAACTGTCTGTACACCATTATTACTCATCCTGCATTTATGTAGTTAATTATTTATGATTAAGTATGGGATTTTGCATTTAGCACTACTAAATCTTGCCATATTTTCTGTCCATATCTCTGATTTTTTAAGATCATCTTGAATTCTGTCCTTGTCCTCTAACATTCTTTTTGTCCCTCCCAGAAAATGGTATCTGTTACTTAATAAGACTGCTCTCTGTTCCTTTTGGATCACTTAAAAATATAGAATTGTATCAAGCCCAGAAGAAACAGTCCATTAGAACATGTCCTGTTAGGTATGTATTTCTGATGAAAAACAAATTGAGGACATAATTACATTGTCCTAATATACACATATAATGGTTGACTGAGAACTGATAATATGGTTTAATTGTATCAGTTAAAAAATTTGTTGTAATTTGAGTTCAAAACATGGATATAAATATTCTTCCAAAAAAGTACACGCAGTTGTGTAGTGAAAAATTTAATTTTCTAGTATTTCTCTCTGTCTATATATGCCTTTTTAGGGTTGCCACAGATTTCACCCATGACCTCAAAAAGCATGCCATCAAAACTGATGTTGAAATCTATACAAGTTTATGAAACATTGTGGTATCAATAAACTGCTATTAAAAAAACCAAAAAAAACCAAAAAAAAGGTGAATTTTGAAAGGTTCCAAGTAGCTCTAATATCTGTAACTGAACTACTGATTAGAAAAACTTTAAACTAGGTTACAGAAAGTGAAATGCTATCCAACAAAATAAGACGAAATTGAAAAGAGGAAAGATGGATTAATTTCAAGGAAATCTTTCTGACAATAACATCAATGGGTCTGAGCTCTCAAGGGAAGATATGAAAAATTCTTTGTGTTCCTGCCCATGGCAAGGAGGTTGGACTAGAACTTCAGGGATCAGACTTTTTCAGACTGAAGCGGTCAAGTATCCAACAGGGACCAGCTGTGCCATGACAGGCAAATGAGCCCGTCTGAGGTCACACAGAGAATTAATGCAGACACTTCACAAGTCTATAGCTGCTAGTGCCAAGGAACACATGACCTCCACTAGGCACTGCAAAAAAGGGAGTCAATTCTCCTGAGCTCAGTATAGTTCAGTGCCTGAAATTGTCCACAAGGCTTAGTACACAGTGGATTTTTAAATTTTTTTTTTTTTTTAATTTTTGCTGGTTTCCCATTGTTTGGAATTTAAAGTAATGGTGCTTTTTTTGTTTCTTTGTGGTAGTCTAGTTCGTATTATAGCATGTTCATTATAAACCTTCAAATAGAGATAAATCTTCAATATTTAAGTTTAAAATAACAAAATTCCTCTTTGAGGAGAAAGAAAGAGTAATGAATACCATACCAGTGACTGCAGCTTGAAGAATCTACTTTGAATATGTGAAGGAATAGAAAACAAGTAAGATTTTTTCATAAATGTCTGTTACAGGTTGCTGTCAATTTTTCACTTTATTTACTCCTTGCAGCCAACCACCCTACTCTTCCTACTCTTTATATGTTATTTTATATTGGAAGTAATAAAGAACAAGAGAGAGAACAAACCACGTGTGACAGATGGTAAAGGTGCACTTAATATGCTATTGGGAAAAATATTGTGGAAATGAGGACTATTCAGGAGCATACAGTGAAAAGTAGTACATTACACATAGGAGGAGAAAGCTTTTCTGTTTTGAGGAAGTGTGAATTTAGCCTAGCTCCAAATTAACTATGGTCCCAGAGTCACAGATGCGTGTTAGTACTGTGCTGATTTCTAGAGGGAGGTTCTTGCAGGGTTAGGGATCTTGCAGCTAGAGGCTGGAAAGAAGGTGGTGAGCTATGAGAAACATATGCCACTGACCTATTTCACAGCCTTCTCCCTCCCTAGCTGTGGAAATTCTGGCACTCAGACATATTCATCAGTTTTGGCACAGTTCCTCCTGAAACTTCAGGATTCACCTTTAAGAAGGGAGACTGAGATTTTTGCCAGTTAGAGGCAGCTATTTTGGTTGAGGTTGAGGTTCCTGGCAACCCACAGAGATAGTTTTCTTTAGTGGATGGGTGTCTATTCCTGCCCAACTCATTTTTTCATATTATTTTTGTACTTGATCAGTCTGTGACTGACAGTCCTCTGTCATTGTGAAAATGTGTAATTGTGTAAGGAGAACTCAGCTCTGATTTTGATTTTTGTAATAAAACTTGATTTGGATGAAGAAGAAAATGAGAATATAGATAGATAACTTAAGGAAAGTTTTCATTGGGAGCAGTCAGTATGTTGGGTCTTTTGCTCATATTTGGTTTGTCTGACATGCACATTAAGCAATTTCCATTGGTTGGAGTAATTTAATGACAATTTTATTTAATTTTATGTACATCTTTCTGAAGTTATAAGGGAAATTCACACAAATTGAATCAGAATTTGTTCTCCTACCTGACCTTTGCCTGTTTTCATGAAAAGCTTGTCAGAAAAGAGACTGTATTTTGCTAAGTATTTGCATACAGTATGACAGAGTGGGTCTGATCACAAGCTGGACCCTAGACACTACTGTAATGCAAATAATAAAAAAATTTTTGCCAACAGAGAACCTATGTACATATTTATATGCCAGGATTTGTCTCCCATTTTTATTCTTTCCTTTAGAAGTCTAGAGGGCTCTTTACTAGTCACTCAAGTGCTAAATATTTAGCATCAATTCATATGAAAGTTGCTTTGATCTTCATGTAAATAAACAGGCTCTGTTTCTCCCACAGGACTATTTCTTGAAAATTATTTCTTTCATCAAGTAGTTTGTTGTATCTCTGTGAACATCAATACTGCTTCCTTCAGGACTTCAAAAAAGTATTTCCTGCACATTTACAGGAAACATACTAAACACTATAAATGGCAACGTGCCTTGCACCTGATTCAACAGATAAAGTGAGGTGTGGGCAACTGAGTGATGCAGTGCTCTTCTGGTGTCATGGCAGATAAGTGTCCTGTGTGCTGTGTCTCTTCCATAACGATGTGAACAGTAATACGCCGCACTCAATACTTGGTGTGTATTTCTATTTCTACAGATCTGTGTATTCTTACACATTTACAGACATAGGAATCTTTTCTTTATGCAACCTGAATGTTTAAGCGTTGATGGTACAAACCTTGCAATTATAGTTTGCCTTTGGTTACTGATAACCATTCTGGAAAGTCCCAAAGAGCAATAACAAAAACCAAGATGATCATCCAAGTGCAGATCTCTTATGGATGGAAAGCTAAGCAAAAAGAAATGTAACTAACTGGGAAGAGAGGGAGGATAGAAAGTCCATCATGATGTAAGTTTACCTCTACAAAATTTTCAGCAGGGTATTTGTTCAGTCTCCAAAAGGTCTTGTCTTTATTTACTTTATTGTCTTTGTAAACACGTGACCAGAATCTGGTCTTCAGCATCTTAAATGTGATATATTGGGCAGGAAGCCCAGGATGACTCTATTCCTAGAAGACATAGTTTCAAAATGTGAGTGTTTTCTGCAGAAGAACTAATTTGTTGATTCTCTGAGAAAGAACAAGTGGTTTTAATGAGTGATTGTTTTCCCAAGCTGTCTTCCTGGAACTAATTTGTATGATTGTCCTCTTCACCTTGTTATCGACTCTTCAAATTTTGACTTTTCAGGAGGATATTTTGAAAGTTTTCTGTAGACCTCCTGCTTTCTCATAGAACAAATCAGCCATCTGTGAAGCCAATTTTCATAGCTTTACTGGCTTTGAGTGCTCTTCTTTGCACTTAGAAAGCTCTGAAATTATTTTAATTGAATCAAAGTCATAAATTATAATGTCTGGGAGACACTGCAATGTAATTGTTTCTCTTTGTGATGTTTACATTCTAACTCAGTCATCCTCTCACGTGTCCTTCTTTGGAACTCCATTTTGACCATGTAATTCATTCACTTCACAATCAGTCAAGGCTCTGCTATATAATTCTAATTTTGTTAAGTGATATGAATATTGAACAGCTGAGGTTTATTATCTCTGAATGAAGGCCCTCTTTATTCTTCCTGTCTCAAGACTCAGTTAATATTCCGAATAAATACACAGCTTTCAAATAGGTATACAACTGGCCTTTAGTTAATCTTCAACAAAAGAGATTAGGGAAACTCAAGCCTGTTTCATTCTGCAGATCATTTAAATCTACAAAGAATTTTGGTGCTTTCCAGTTTCTCTTCACAAGAAGCAGCTTTTAATTTGTCACTGTTCAAAAGGGGAAGTTCTCTAATTCCTGAATGAACTGAGACACACAGAGAATATGCATGACTTTACAACATTTACATACTTAACCAACACAACTTCTATAAACCAGCACTCTTTCTGTTTCTAGGCTATGTGAATAATGCTTATTTGTCATGATTACTATTAATTCTCAGTTTGATTTCAGTATTCAGGTACTCTATAGTACTTGGATAATGAATGACTAATGGATCCCCGGAGCCTCAACAAATAGACAAAATCTTCAAAAGGCTGGAAAGCCATGGAGACAGGATGAATATTGGCTCCTAGTCTTCAGTCCAGGAGTAAGACTTACATAAGGTTGAGAACATTTTGAAAAGGGTTGTACTAGAGGGCTAAATGTGCTATTCCCAGACAGAACACTAAAAGAGAGTAGAGGCTTACATTTTTTGGATAGCCTATCTTTAAAGCAAATATATGCATTCATCATTATTTGAATCACCAGTAAACTGAGAGAGGAGTGAGGTATAGGCAGGACTGCTGAAGGTGTACAGTGGAGGTCTCACAGCTGAGCAATAAATGAGATATTGCACTATGCAAATACATTGTTGAAAATCTGATGAATTGTTAGAGCATGTGTAAGAGATTTAATTGCCTCAAATGCTTTTAAGATCATAGAAGGACTTTGCCCACTGCTGCAAAGAGTGCAAAGAAGAAACTACTCATCTGCTCCCTCTACCCGCTGCCTGAATATGCCTCCTGGATTCCAGGAATTTGGATGTGAGTTAAGCCACCTGACTTGAGACAAGATAAAGGTGGTACTATTGTCCAGTTATCTTAGGTTTAAGGACAATTAAACAAGGCTGAGGGAGAAGAATGTACCCACAAGGAAAGCCAACTCAGCAGCTGTGCTGAAAATCAACTCTGTCTGGGTCTGGCAGGGGGAGGTCACAGCTCACTGACTCAAGATGGGACACCCAAGTCAGACAAGGAGGAAGATTGAGCATGGGACTGATTAGCATTGGAAGTGAGAGAAACATTTAAACAACAGGATAACATAACTGTTAGTCAATGAGTATTGATTTCTTTGTTTGCTAAAATGCATAAATGGTGAGAAGTTTTGAGCAACCGTGGGATCCCTTCTACTGAGAAGACCAGAAGAAGAGGACTGACAGGAGACCATCTGGATCCAAGGGTGGTGGAATCTTTTCTCTTAATCTGTCTCTCTGTCACTCTCTCTCCCTGCTCTCTTTTTTTTCTATTTCTTTCTACCTCTCTCTACCTCACATTAATTGTTAAATAAAATCCATGCTATTGACTTCAGCATATAGCCTTGTTTGCACCTTCAGGCAAAGACATCTCTCTAATAATTGTAACAATCAGATTTTAACAGTGTGTTATATTCTAGAGCAATTAGAATTTATAAACACTATCTCACTGAAACACTTGGGAACCTAGACCATGATGTCTCTTATCAGTCTTGTGATTCATAAACTCTTGAGTTTTATCAGGAGCAGAATATAGCTCTAGAAGAGATTTTGGACTGATCCACGGAAATAATCCCAGATTTCCTACAGCAGTGTATTTTAGGGCCTTGATATCATCCTGCAGTCTATCTCATGGGTTTTGGTGATAGCAAAAGCAAAAATGACCTCATTTTCTAGAGTTGTGGAAAATAATGAAAGCACATATCTATTAACTTGTCAGTTCACAATCTCTCATTTTAGATACAATCCTGCTAGGAAGCTGAGATACTGACATATTTGACATTAAGTTGAATGTTTGGAGTTATTTAATTTTCCCTCTGATGAGTGTTTTTTAAAAGCTGTGTTTGGTATTTGCTCATGTTGAAGTCTGTGACTAAAAATGTGTGTTCCTGATGGTATTAACATGTAATCAAAGACATTGCTGTGGTTTGGATTCTAGTTGGTTAAGTTCCAGGGAAAGTTTTGGAAGTACTATCACTGTACTGTACAATCTCATTTATCAAAATAACATTGTTTATATAGTTATTACATATAAATATGATATGACTGTAAAGTTTCCTGAATTTTTTCCTTATATTTTTAAATTTTCACTCTTTTCTTTTTTTCTTCTACAGTATTCTCCCAGCTGCTTCTGCTGACCTCTGAGCATGAAAACAGTTTCAGTGGGGTTAGTAAAATGCAGTGAAGATTTACTTTTCAGAAAGACAGAGGGGTTGTGTTTATTGGTTGGAAGTCTTTAACTGAAAGACTAGTCTATTTAATTTTTCAAACTCTTCTTTACAAAAGACTGTTTGTTAGAGAGCAAATCTCCAGTTAACCTGGTTTCTGAGGCCACTTAACCCACAGCAATTACTCTGATGGGCCAATACTATCTCTGGGATAACTCTAATAAGAGCAGTAGGATTACACCATCTTTAGATTAAATTTTGGTGGTTTAAATTTTAGCAGAGGAAATAATTCCTCAGTATATTTCTGAAAAGATGTAACTGTCTCAATACACTGGATTCAGGGAGTCCAAAACGGCAACAGTTTCAAAAATACTCTGTCGGAGAGGGAAAGAACTCCCTCTTTTCAGCCTCCTACGTCCCTGCTGGTCCCTCCCTCTCCTGGTGACTTCTCAGTGCCCTCCTTCCTCCTCCTCTTCTGCTGCTGTCAGCACTGAGAAGTAAATGGGTCAAGCCAGTGGGTCACTGACAGTGCAGTATGCACCTCACCGTGTGATGCCATGAGCCATACAGGATTACACACTTAAGTTTCTCAAAGCACGTTTTATAGGCCCTATTAAAAATCTGCTCTTGATGAAACAGTGGAAAGAGGGAGCCAGAAACATCGTGCATATTTTAAAGATGAAGATGGTTTTCAGCTAATAGATGTAAAGAAAATATTAGCAAAATTTCTAATGGCAGATCTTATGAAAGGACTTTCAAACAGAGTGTTCCTTTGTTCCTTCTCTTTAAAGAGAAAGAAAAGACCCTCCAAAGTCCAGCCACTCACAGCTCAGGATATTTGTACTAAAAGGAAAAGAGATCAAATCTTTCACATGCTATTTGGTATCAGGCCCATCACGTTATGTAACATGACTGCCTTGTCACAACATAATACACTGGGGAGGAATGACAAAAGGCGTTTTTCGCAGCTACATTTGAAGAAGCCACAGCACTTCAAACAGGCAACTTAATATATTTTCTTGCTAAAGGACTTGCTCTAAGCACAGATCGAAAATGTACTCTCATCCCAAGTCCATCTCTAGAAATACACACATTCTTCAAACATAGCTGCATCCTATACATGAGCATCACAATACATTAGCCCTTTACACAGGAAAGAATGGCTAAGTGTGGGTACATATGTCTTTTAGTTTCTAGGGGTTTATGTAACAATCAGGAAGGTATGCGCAACATACGTGGTTGGACATTCTTGATATCTATGGATTAACTTTTGGGATTACTTTGAGTGTGGTGATCTCTAGTGCAAAAACTGGCTTAATAGTTTTAGCACAAACATTCACGTTTCAATAAAATACATTTCAATTGCAATCATCACAAGGTGAGAGAATTTGTGCCAGTGGGCATTTTACCTGTCCCACATTTCTCATCATAATGGTGACAACTTATCTTCCTGATCCATCAGGAAAATGGCTTCTGACTCTTCTTTTCTGAGACACTTTGCCCTCCCCTTTTTGTCACCTGTTTTACCTACCTGTTTTCTGTGCTCTTCTCAGCAGTCACTCTGGGTGCCTTTAATCAGGTTTAAAAGCTTCAGTAATAGCCTTTATGTTGATTCCATGCAGTCCATATCACAGATATCAGATGAGAGCATTTGAATGTTGGTTGACTTGAATCTCCATCAAGACTACAGCAACTTGGTTACATCTAGTGCTGATGTACTGAAGAGAGCCTGTTCCTTGGCAGCTGCATGGTCTTGTCACCTTTCACTTATCTTCCCAGCAGTGTTGTGTCCTTTGTCACGCTGAACTGCCATTTCTGGAAATGTCACCTCCTCAAGCAGAACAATTATGGATATAATGTATCAGCGCCAAGAATGAGTGATTCAGTAATTCACTGGTGCTTGAAAATGTCAGTTCTAGAAATACTCATGCTTTACTTAAGTTTGATTGTGGCTCAGACATGTTAGTCCAAAAAGAAGAGACTTGAAAAGTGGGAGAAACTAGAGAAATACAGAAAATTCTCTACCCTTGACTTCTATTGGTATCTAAGCTGTAAAAAAACAAAATCCAAGAATACTTGAAGTACTTTTTGTGCTTTTGGACTTGAAGAATGAAAATGAGCTAAGTTTGAACCATCAGAGTTTTCTCATGACAAAGGACATTTGATTTCAGGCAGGTTGTTTATGAGACTGAAGCTCATTGTTATTGAAGTAAGTAAGCAATTCCAATAACGTTAGATCAAATCTGCTCATTTATTTTATATTTCAACTAGTTTGGATTCAATGCTTATTTTCTTTCCTTGAAACATATTTAAGATCCGTTTGCATTAAGAAAGTAAATTTTAGAGAGAAGATATAGTCGGTGGTCCATTTTCTAGCTTTCAGTATGACTGGGAAAAATAAAAATGAAGCAATAAAGAATGCCTCTGTATTTTTTTTTCCAACTAAAGGGGAGGGAAGGGAAAGAAAAGTCAATACTTGGCTGGAATCATGAGCAGCTTGTTGGCTGAGTAAATCAGTCAGGAGCCCTGCAGCTGGTCAGCTTCACCTCACCGATAAATGTCACAACTCACTGCTGTCAATATGAATTACCAGAAAAGGTTTCCAAGGAACTAGGGATGAGGGAGCTGTTTTCCTTTGAATGAATTATATGGGCCAAAATAATACAGATGCAATATTAGAATAGGTTACTCTGACTAGGCAATTATTTAAAGGCACCCCAAAAGCAAGACAAACCATGGAAAATTGCAGACCAGGTCAGAGAATGCAAAATATTTGTGACTTTAACAAAGGTTTGAGAGGTTAGAATGCATTAAGTTGCAAAACGAGTTTGCTTTAAGTTTCAGTACCAGGAAAGGTATCTGAGGAAATTTGAGCCTTCTGTATAAAATGAAGGAAGGCAAACAAGATTTAAAGTTATTCCAGCAAGATTTCTTCCCAAGTCACTCACATGGTGCTTTGTGCAGCTCCAGCAGACTTCCTCATAGGAGGGGGCATGGGCAGCTCCCCCAGCACAGCCCAGGTCCCACCACTGCATCCCAGAGGAGGCACCCACTGAACACAGGCACTTTGTGTTGTCCTTCTGAAATGAAAGGAGGACTGTGAAAACAGACAATGATCCCAAATTAGTTTCAATCACAGAGAATGAGGAGCACCCACCAATCTCTGAGCCGGCTAGGCGGTAAGCACTTCTGACATTTGTTACCAGAAATAACAGTGAGTGGGTAGCTGTCTTAAAACAGAATAACGCAGATTTTAATCACTTCTTCCACACCTTGTCCTCATGTATTGTGTGTTATGCTGCACCCAGTTGTTGCCCTTAGACCTGACAGGATGTTGACATGGCAACATGTTATTTGGGACAAAAAAATAAAATGGTAATAAATGAAAAATGCTGTTTTTATGTATCTGCAAAGCATATGTCCATATACTACAAGCAGTTACTATGCTGGGCAAAAATTGAATTCCCTTTTCACAGCAAATCTGGACATGGAAACTAAAGAAGATATTATGATCACAGATAAAAAAATAAAACCACAAAAGGCCAAAACAAAAACCTTCTTGCAAAGAGAAAGACTTTCTGAAAACTGAAATAGGATGCTTATTTTAATTAAAATTTTTAATTTAGCAATGATGAATTATTTTCATTTCAATAATATCAGTTAGTTTTATTCAGTGAGACAGAAAATAGAACAGAACAGGGTAAAAAAAAATATAAAAAAATGATGCTAATATGAGTGGGTTTTTTATTCTGAACAGAACCTGAAAAAACCCATAACTAAACAAATGTTCACTCACTTTGGATATTTTATTTTTAACACAGTTAAAGAAATACTACTGTTTTATCAAGGATACAAAAATAATAATAATCAGATGCATGATTTCTGAATGAAGACTGTCAAATGCCTCAGTGCAGATATGTAAAAATGAAACATTACAACATCACTGTAAATTTTCTGGAAAGCATTCTTGGTGACATCAATATGACTTTGTGAAGCATTTTGATTCGAGTGCCTTAAAGAATAGAAAATGGTCCTGTCAAGTCTTTCAAGCAACTCTCTATATCCTTATGTAAAAAATGGTAATGCACTTAACATTTAATCCAGCATACCTACTTAAGCCACGCATTTCCCTACAATATTCAAATCAAACCCCAAGTCAGAAAGCATATTTCCACTTCATTAAAATAATGCCTTTTGACTTTATTCAAATGAATCAAGGAAATAATAAGTTTTAGCCTTGCTTCCCAATTGCTTTGAGCACCAAAGTGGACAAGTACATTATTTTGATTATAGTAAAATTGCATTTCTCAGTGGAAATAAATGTTCCAGCACTGCATGGAAGAAGATAACAAAGGATGCAAAAATAATAAGTAGTAAGGCAATATGCTTGACAATGTATCAGGTTCTGGTACACTTAGGCCATTTCCTTAATTATCTACCAAAACTACCTGGATACCACCTTTGACGTCACATGGAAATAAGCAAGATAAATTAAAAACTAGATATGAACATAGCTTTTGCTTAGTGTCCTGGGGCTTTGCTCTGCCCACAATATTGCTACCAATTCACTGTTTTCCTCTCTGATTTCTAGGAATTTGACAGTCCAGTTGGAGCCATAGAACCAATTGGTTGAGGCTGGCACCCCTGAGCCCCTGACACATGGCACATGGGTGTTTTTGTAGAGAAACATGGACACTGGCATTCCTCAGCAGGTGTCAGATTCTTTGTTGGCCTGTAATAGAGCATGCTGGTACATCAGAGATGCTGAAGAACCACAGAGCTCATTCCTGCTCAACAGATTCATTGTGCATTGTCCTCTGTAGGACACCAAAACCTTTATCTCCACCTAGTTTTGCAGTCAGAAATGCAAAAACTCCTACTGCACACTTCATTGGCCCATTAGGTGGTAGCAGATAATCAGCTCCTCCTTTTGAATTAAATTTGCATCTACCCTGATCAGATAATGCAAGGTATTTAGAAAGGGATTGGCAAAACTGCTGAGTAGGCAAGTACTGTGCTTGCTTTGTGCTGCAAAGTAACCAGAGCATACCTGTTAAGCTTGCTCAGTATTTTGGCAAGTGTATAAATCACACTACACAGCTTTTAGGCTGGACGAGCTGTATATTGCTGAGTAGGTAACACAAGATACTCATTACTGGAGATCTGCACCTGAAATGCAGTGCTTTGCTCAGGTTCATTTAGGTTTCTTTTTGAAACTAGGAATATCTAATCTTAGTAGGAGACCAGGAATATGCAGTACTTTTGCAGCATTGGCTAGAACTCAGTGTGATGCTACATCAAGAAAAAGCAAGAATAATCCATAACTGAAGGAATTATTATTTATTTTAATTACATGCTTCAGACTCCTTTTGTCTTTATTCTGTTCTTTCCCAGGAAAACTCCTATTCCTGCATGTGCATTGATATAGTAACTGTCTTGAGAAATTCTTACTCTGGTAATTAGTTTGTTGGGCACCAAGGACACTTTCCAGCATTCTAGATGACAAGGATGCTTCTTCTGGACAGATATGACTACAAGGCATATGCCAGGACAGGCATGCATGTCCTGGCATTGTAAACCATCTCTGTAGACACCACACCAAAAGAACACCTGTGAGAAAAGTGTTTGTGAACTCATAATGTACACTGACATGGTTTAGTGGTCAGAAGAGGAATTAACTTGTGACAACAGGCATTACTGATGTTCCATTCTATAATTCTATTTGTTTGAAAGTAAGGTGCATTCACTTAATCATATAATAACGGAAGTCAGTTCAGGATCCTTCCCTTGTCAATGCTTTTTATGTTCTACTCTTGGGAAATGCATTCTCCAAAAATCTTTTCCTTGTAGTCCTCTTAAAAGCACAGAAATGCCATTAGCTCCTTACAAAAATCTCATTACTAAAGACAACTGTATTGAAGAAAAAGTTAAAGGTATAAGAATCAGCTTCCAAAACATGAACACACTTGAAAAAATATTATCATATTATTATGACTGTTATTAGGACTGTATGAGTGACAATAACTGATTTGATGGATGCCATCCATATTTCTGTTTGTAAATTGCTTGTGGCTGGTAAAATTCCTTCGTGTATGTCCTGGTTTCCTCTGGTATAAAGCTAACTTTCTTCTTCATAGCTGCTACATTGCTGTGTTTTGGATTCAGTATGAGAATAACATTGATAACAGACTGATGTTTTAGCTGTTACTAACCCTAAGTCCAGGACTTTTCAATTTCCCCGGCTCTGCTAGGGAGGAGCTGGACAAGAAGCCGTGAGGGAGCATGGCCAGGACAGATGACCTGACCTGGCCAAAGGGATATTCCATACCATAGAAGGTCATGGCCAGTACATAAACTGGAGGGACTTGGCTGGGAGCTGCCAATTTCTACTGGGAGACAGGCTGGTCATCGATCAGAAGGCAGTGAGCAATTATACTGTGCATCAATTGTTTTGTCTCAGGTTTAATTCCTGTCTCTTGCTCCTTTTCTTTACAATTATTATTACTATTATTATAATTATAATTCCTATTATTAGTATTATTGTTATATTTTACTTTGTTTAAGTTATTTAACTGTTTTTATCTCAACCCACAGGTTGATTCTCCTTCCCACAGGGGGATGGTGAGCAAGTGTCTCCATGGTACTTAGCTGCCAGATGGAGTTAAAAGACAAAAATATATTAATTTTGCAAAATATTGTAGATGTCTTCAGGATTTAAATCACTGTTTTCAAATAAGTCCCAGTGAATATTTTGCAAACAATGAACTGAGTTTTGTAAACCATGTGTGGATTACAGTGTTGATTGTAAGCAGTACAGTTTCAGAAATACTTACAGTATGTTTTGATCATCTTTCATACTTCAAACCTAAAATCCATTTTTGGGGGGAAATATTTGTATTAATTAGATAAGATTCAAATTCCCTATTCCAAACAACCCGTTTTCTAAAAAAGTGTCTTTTAACCTCTTTTCATGCACCAAAACAGAATAAAAAGTAAAGAAAGAGTAAAGCATGAAAGCATAAAATTTTCTTAATGAGACTCATAACCACAAAGATAAATGATGGCAATACCACTTTCTGGCTCAATGGAAATAACTCTATGCTTACTGTGGAGTTTTGTCTCATTTCTGATTAGGGTATTATAAAATAGCTATCACCAAGGCAGAATTCAGATCTAATGGGGTAGCATTGAATTAGATATGCAATTTCAGACAAGAGAGAGAGACTCTTCTGTCTCTCTGAACCTGGCTAGTATCATTAGGATCTGTGGAGAATGAAGAAACATAGCAGAGACAGACAGGAGCCAAGCAGTAAATTGACCCACTCATCTCCTTTCTGGAACTCTCCCAAAGAGCTCTTATTTTCTGTGACAAACACCTCCATTGCTCACTTGAAGGTCAAATGACTGATGATGTCTCACCACTTTCCAGCTCTTCAGTACTTAAGAATTTCCAAGTTAGATTATCAGTTCCTTTTCCCTCCACATCATCAGCTGTTCTCTTTTAGAAGTGGCCAGCAGAAAACTATGGCTACAAGTAATAGTCTATAAAAGTCCCATTCTTACAAATTTCAATCCAACACTGCAGGCAATAAATCAATGATTCACCCTTATGTAGAATCATTTATCAGCAATGTCAAAGTCCTTCAGCAACATTATCCTCCTTTGAAGAAGAGTGTGAACCCTTAGGGACACTCTTGGGAGATTGCAAGGACAACATTAATGGAACTGACTTTACATAAAATAAAAAGCAAACTTAGATTCTCACCTTCTCTCATTCCTCTTCCAGAGTGACATGCACCACTTGGAGAACAGAAAGGGAACAACTTTCACATATTTTCAGTGGGAAAAAAAGTTTCCTTATGTAAGTCTTTACAGGACAGCCAAGTAGCAGCCAGAATCATTGGAGCTTTTGAGAGTCCTTGAGAAGTGCAAACAAATATCTATGTGTAAATCACCAAGATAATGCCTGGATCCAAAGTAAAACTAGAAGTCACAAACTCTAATCTTTAGACAATAGTTATATCCTATTTTCCAATTATCCTCTCCTATCACATGTTTTGTCTAATACAAAAGTGTGACAGGGTATGATAAAAGGGAAGCATAGTTTTCAACCAGCTGCTCTAAAGAGGTGGGTAAGACCTCTGAGGGTGTTCTCAGAACAATGAAAAATACAGAGATAATGCACCTCTCTTCCAGGGACCTCTGTAGAAACAGAGACTACCAAGGACAGAGAAAGAGGGATGGTGCTGAAGGCCACACAAGAATCACAGCAAGGATAAAGCAATGGGACTGCACTGCCTTCCACATTGCATCACCAGTGTTCACCAAAACATACAAATGTTCTAAGTGTTAAAGATACAAATTTTTGAGAACAACAACTACATTAACACAGTAAGAGATCCCTAGACTCATAAATACTAAATACCAATCACCATTGCTATGCACATGTGCAAAGTGAGAAGATGCTTAAATAAGTACCTCCTGTTATCTCTGACACTTCCAAATGAATAGCCATTTATTTACTGCAGGATGGAAAATATGAATGTTACAAAAAAAATTCCCATATTCATGCTTCATAAATTTTACTTACTCATTATAACTTATTAAACTTTCATAGAATATTATCACTGTGGCACTATGAAAGCTAGGTTAGATTTGAATCATGAGTCAAAATATATATTCCTTACAGCTACCTGTGATGCTCACAGTAAGTGGCCCATTAACATCAAGCTTCTGACACTGCCATATGAAGATACAAAAGTTGGTGGTGGCTCCCGAGTAAAGCAACAGAAGAAATCAGAGAAGTATGAGCAGTACTTATTTGCAGCTTTGTCCATGCTCCTTTTTTTCAGCAGCTATTCCTTCCCAAATCATGTACCTGTAAAAGAGGACCCTGATAAAGAACACCTGCCTCCACCTTGTAATCTGAAATACCCACATACCTAGCAGACAACACTGGAGGTGTGGTCGGCTGCTACAGCACAGATTCTCCTGCCTCTCCACCTCCTACCTATAGTATAATAGGTTAGCTGATGCTGCTGCCTCTTAATTTTATTTAGTCTCTCACCTGCCTGCTTGCTATTCTTACAGGGTTAAACATATAACCTGTGTGTGTTTGCTGCATGCAGTTTTAGAGAGCTGGCCTGAACTTCTTGTAATTCTTCCTTCAGCAATGCTACCAGTGACAGGAAACACACTTGGCCTTCAAAACAAGTCAGAAGAAATCAGTGAAGGATCAATCTACACAAAGGTATTTTGAGATGCTGCTAATATGAAAGAACTTACTAGCATTCTAATAATTCTTTTATATATTCTAGGAAATAGAGTGTGACTGTCTCAGAAAGAAACATGATTTTTTCTTTTTTAAAACTTCTTAAGGATATATTTGGAGTATAACCTGTCAGATGTGCAAGGAGAAATTTCTGCTAAGAGAAACATGATGCATATTCTACCTGCAGAGAAAGACTCCATTTCAGCTGACACAGTGCAGCTTCTGCCAATGGATCATAAGGGTCCTGGGCTTGGAAACAATTGCAGAAAAATGCAGTATATACATACTGTCCAGTGAATGAAGATGGAGGAATCTATACCTGCCCTTGTATCAATCCTGCCTTTGATTGATCTGCATCTCAAAGTTGCCACTTCATGAATTTCACAATTAGGGTTTTAACTTGTTCTTTGAATGTGCAGTTAAGTTTCTTGCTGATGTTGCTGTAGAGGTTGTTCCTCTACTTTTCACTTGTGAACAAAGTCTCCTGCCCTTGATTCAGGTAAGGTGTCTTAGGGGTAAGGGAAATTTTTCTGGGAGTAGGAATCAGCCTCATGGAAGTTAGAAGTGAACAAACTTTCTGATAGCATTGCGTTTGTATTTATACTATTGTGGCAAGGAGACTTTTTGTGTTTTCATGGCTCTTTTCCTCCTTTTTTTAAAAATTTCCTTTTCCAGATGGTACATCAAAACTATTGCTCTTAAGTGATTGTCATTTTCCTCTCTTGACTGATATTTTTCAGGGTAATTTGTGCAAAGGCCTCACTGTGGACTTCCTGTATGAGAATGTAAAATTGTCCCACAGATGATCTCCTTGTGCTTGTTTTCCTGGAAAAATTAGCTGCTCTGGGAGAGAGGCACACATCCTGAATATGATCCTGATTGATATTTTCTAGACATTTGGATAAACCAGATGTTAGACTCCATTTCTTTTTCCACCTCGGCACGCTTCTTTTTCTACTACTTTTATTTTTCCAGAAAAAAAGAGAGTTTTGGATTTCCCCCTTGCTTCTCCTCCCATTCATCACACTCTCAAATCCTAGCTTGTATATTAACTGTTTGGACCATTGCTTCTTGAGACCTGCTTCTTGAGATTGACTTACTTTTAGAATTATTTTTTGTTTAACAGGAAGAGACAGGATTCCTCTTGTCCTGTAGAAATATCAGTCTAGAAACTTCCTGTTTATATTAGTAGAGCTAGGAACTGGAGTTATACTTTGAGCTCAAAGTAATCCATCTGCATTTGATTTTTCAAAGTGAAGGTGTTGTCATACAAAGGACAGAGGATGAAATAACACTTTTGTTTGTTTAAATATGCACACACTCGCACACACACATACAAATCTATCACAGTAACAGAAGAGGAAGAAGGAAACAAGGTATTTTGGTGGCACTTTGGCTCCCCCATATAATTTACACAATTTTCAGCACCATATCACTTCCCTGCAATACAGAAAATAAACCACATTGCAATCTCTTGGAACAATGAAGACATAAATCAAGTTACATCCCAAAACAAATGTTTCTTCAGCAAATATATGTAAATAATTGGTTTTTTTCAGTTCACTAGAAAATAAGAAATACTTTTGATTTTCAAAAAGCTGGTAAGGCTGAATTGTTTTGAGACTATAAAGGTTTTATTTTAATTTTGCACAAAATATTTATATTTGAATGGTTGATACCAACCAATTTTTTAATCTGAAGATCAAAAATCTGTCTTTTTTACGTGGAGCATTTGAATTTTGAGGAATCAAGACAACTGGAAGACAACTCTGCCCTTAAGCACATTGGCTGCACCCCTCAATTTGGTGTAAGCTGCAAACTTGGTGAGATGCCCTTGATGTCCTCCTCCAGGTTATTGATAAAGATATTAAACAGGAACAGTGTCAGTACAGACCCCTCTGTGCTGTACCTGTAACCACCCTGCAGGCAGAGTACCAACCACAAACTGCCCTGTGTCGAGGCTGACAATCCAGCTGTCTGGTAGCAGTTCACTCATCTACACCATAATGTCCTGACTTACATACTGAGTCTAATGCTGTGCTAAAACCAAAGTAGCCAATATCTGCTGCCTTACATTAATTCACAGATACAGCAATTTAATCATACAAGACAGTCATAAGCTTTGTCAGGCGTGGTTCATCTGCCTCAATTACCGCTAGATATTCCCAATCACCTTCCTCTACTTCAGGAATCCAGAAGTGGCTTCCAAGAGGAATTGCTAGATGTTTTCTCCAGGGTCTGAGGTGATATTGACTGGACAGAATTTCCTTTGATTTTGGGCCTTTTTATTGGTATGGGGAGAACATCCACCTTTCTTTGGCCATTGGGACATTCCTGATCTCAACAATCTAGTTGAGAGCAACCTCATGATGTCGGTAACCAGACCTCTCAGCACCCTCAGAGTATCCCACAGGGATTGCCCAAGGGGCATCTAAATTAGTTCTGTTCTGTATTGCTGGAAGCTTTTCTACTCCTTTTCCTGGAGCAATTTCTGTTAACAAAATCCAGAGCATGGAGTACTTTAGTCTTATCTGTGTCTGCTAGAACTAAATGAGCTGCCCCACTCAACAGCAAGTCTATTATGAATGAAAACTCCTAATGAAGTCCATTTGATGAAGGAATATAGTACTGTTCACAGGTAAATAAAAAAAAAAAAAACGGCAAGAATAGAAGCCCCAGATGCTCCCTCTGCAATTTCATTTATATTTTTAATAATCAGACTAAAAGAAACATTTCTTTAACTACTAATGATAGGACACATTTATTCAAACATATTCTCCTCAAATATATCTCATCCCAGACCTTTAGAAATCTTTTTACTAGCTAACAGAGGTGACTCTTTGGGCTTTGATGTCTTGGATCATCTGGCTAATTATTGCAGTCACAATTTCTGTGATGTCTAGGCTGAACTGAATTCACTAACTCTTCTTGAATATGCTTATGAAAAAGTGGATAAGAGAAAAGTAAAGAGATGGAGGAATTTTCATAAAATCCACCATAATTCCCTATTTCTACATCAAAACTGAAAAATGAGTGAGAGTAACTACAGATGTTCTAAGTGGAACATATTCCTCTGTGACTTCAGAAGGACTTTCTAAAACTCAGGTACAATCCTGACACTCTTTTTTAAAAGGGGAAAAGGAGCATTGGGCAAAAGGGCCTTTATTCAGGATACCAAACTGAACATTCAGAGTCCTGAGATTTTCAGACATATCAAAATTGAAATAGAAACTGTTTTAATCGCAAAGGCTACAGTATAAAGTGTTTTTCCCTGAAGCCTGAAGCTTAATGGGGTGCCAAGAGACTTACTAGTTCTCATTCAAAATATGCACAACTTTCTGGTCTCCAGAGCTAAGAAAACAGTTCCTGAAAACCAATAAGGCAAGCAGTTTACAGAGGGAGAGATGGAGAAGAATGGATGAGCCACTCACCTTTATTTAACCTAATGATTTTTAGGTGAATGATAAAACTTCTTTTGGGCTGACTCAGGAATTTTGAAAGCTTGAAGTTAGCACTACTGCCACTGACATAAGTGTATATCACTGACTTTCCTGAGACAAATGGAAAGGGAAATGGAAAGCTGCCATTTAAAGCCTCCTGCAATTTCAGTTAGGCATCCCTGGTAGAATAATTCCTCCATATTTCTTTTTGTAATACCCAAACCTTTTTAAAAGTGTATTTTGAAGTAATCTAGTCATAGGGTTGTTATTTACACGCAGCAGTGTCTTGAAACCTTTACATGTAGTTAATAAGGTCTCCTGGAAACTGGCTGTTTTCACACTTACTTGGTGTCAAGTGGTGTTGGAACTACGTGCCTCAGGGTGCAACTTTTGAGAGTTTTGCAGTTCTGCCCAGCTCATGTACATTTTGCACCTTTCACACGTTCTGAGGCAATAATACCACAAAGGTCATAAAGACACTCTGCAATAGATTTCAAACTCAGCCCTTGCATTCTCTGTTTTAAACTCTTTAGGAGCTTTTAAAGTACTATGCAACATATGCATATATAAGCAAGATATAACTACAAAATGTACTTAAATTTATTGTAACCAACGTCTTTCCATCATCCAGGATAACCTGCCATCATTCCTATGAAGTTGTTTCTCTTCCTACTATGAGGAAAAGTAATAAGTTTTTCTGCTGGAAGAACTATTCCATGTTAAAAATTTACTGGATGCAAAATTTACAGAAGGATTCACTAAAAAATATAATTATCATGAGTAAGGTCTATAAATACAGAGAAGTGGAACATAAAAAAAAGAATAATCCCATTTTTTCATTACCCATTTTTTCAGCAGTCAGAAGCAAATAATCTATCAAGGACATACAAGATACTAAATATAGAGTAAACCTCCTTCTGAGGTTCTAGTATTGAGCAGCTTAAGGAGTTTTCAGTATTAAAAATACTATGAATCATTCTCCTAAGAAAATATTTATTCTTCACTATTTCATATTCATTATGAGCCTTTTTATAAATGCAGACAGCATTCAAAAATCCCAGAGGTAAGCCAAACAAACCCACTGACCATCCTAATTAGGTCTTTACAAAACTGGATTCCATTGCCTTAATTTTCTTCATTTACTGGTAATGAAGCTGTGGTGCTTATTTTTTAAAGACTGCTTTGGAAATTACATTTCAATATACTGCTTTTACAGAAAGTTTCTCATTGTCTTCTTGTTTCTGGTAGTGCTTTTGATTTGCCTGATCATGTCCTGCTTTTGAAGACAGTAGACGATGAGTCATGAGAGACAAGCAAAGCAGTAAATTTGTTGGGTGCTATTTGATTTGGAATCTAGAGTGTGGTGATCCTGTTAAGCACATGGTTAGTCAAGGGAGACACTTTAAATAAGATTATAAGGCTAAACTCTTCTTGATCATGAGAGAAATAGAAACACAAGCACTTGCTTGTTCTCATGGGCTAGACCTTTGTATTAGATTAATTCCTAACAGAAGTCAAGCAAGTTTAGAAGTTTAACTTGGAAGTTAGATCTTAAATGATATATATTGTCCATAGGTTTTAAAACCTCAAGCTAAGTTGTAATGCTCTCTGACAGAAGACCAGGACAACACCCTTTCTCCTGATTCCTAGGGAGTGTCTGAATCAGTATGCACTTACCATGGGATCAGCATTTCTAAAGCTTTAAAATCATGGAGATGTAAGAGTTTTGGGGTTGGTTTTTTGGTTGTTGTTGCGAGTTTGTTTGTTTGTTTGTTTTTTGTATCCATCTCTGGCATGTCTCCTTTAGTCCTGGCAGACTGGCAGACTGATATCTTACCTGGTTAACTGATAGCTCTCTCCTCCCACAGGCATGCTCACGTCTCAAGAAGAGAAGAAAGAGTCATGTATCTACCATTAATCTACCACTATAAACCAAATGGCTGACTGAGCAAGGGCAGGACTGAATTTTCCAATGAAACCCCGCACAAACATCATCTCTGATGCCATAAGTCACCATAATGGCACAGGCATGATTTTATTGTAGAATTATTGGTCTACTTTCAGCACCTTCTCTGGTGCTGAGCTGGGACACTAGAGCCTGAAGCCAAGACATTTTTATGGTCATTGGACTTGTGTTTTCCTCTGCCTCCTGGCCTCACAATGAGTGTGGCAATGATGCTCCATGCCATAAGAAAGAACTGCAGATGAAGCTGCTCTGAGAAACCTTTAGTTGATACTCTGGCTTACATGAAAAGTAGGAATTACAAAAGTTGCTCCTGGTTACATTTATACCCCCACTTCTGTATTGTCCATGTGCTTAGAAACATCTCTGACTACAAACATGATATTCAAGAGAAAGCAAGACTCCAAAATGAATTTGTTATTAGATTGTCATATTTGCAAAAGAAAAAAAGTTTGGTTTTTTTTTTTTTTTGCTGTGTAGTGTGCAAATTATTTATTTGTCGGAGGTTGTTGTTGCTGTTATGGTGGTGTTTTGTGGGTTTTTTCAGCATACAAAATTTTGAACATGACTCAAACTTCATTTTTCATTTTCTCATTTTACTGTAATGACAAATTTCAAGGGAAAGCCACAAAGCAAAGAAAAAGGAAACAAAAACTAGATGAGGTGATGTTATACATGGAGTTTCATCTCTGGCCAGATGAGATTGATGGACCTGCCTTAGGTTGGTGTATTACTCTCCCTAGCTAACCAGAAATGAAACGTCATGTGTCTCAACTTATACTTTATTGTTTTTAATTTGTCCGCTATCTTTGGATAGGACAGATAATCAATGTCATTCTATCAGACCCTACCTTTTATTTTATGACTGTGAACCCTGACTAGTCTAGTCTTTGATGAAACACTTCACATTAAATACTTAGTCAACAGATGAGAACAGGTCTTCTGGGCCTAAAGAACAAATGACACACAGAAAGTAATTAAAGACTATAGGTAGATCTTACATCATTACTGAGACAGAATTACTGCTATGCTAGAATTTTAAATCATAAAGAAAAACTCTAAATACTAATATAATAAATCATCTTTCTTGAAAATTCACAAATAACAGTGGGCTAGTGAACTTCAGCAAATTTATATTATTAAATCCCATAGCTTTCTGCTAGTTTTGCCTGTAGGTCCACAGTGAAGGCTTGAAAATGCACAATCATATGGAAACATAAATACACAAATTTGCATAGAGCAAACATTTATACACAGTGAAAGTTGTTATCCTTGCTAGTTTGAGAATAAGAGAATTGTTAAGGTTGGAAAAGACTCAACAATCCTTCTAAGATGAAAAGTCAACAACTGCCACCAAATCTCTGCTTTGTGTCTAGGGCTGGGCAGAAAAAAAAGGTGTCTTCTATGAATATAATATGGTGAGAGGAGCTGAAGAGAAGAACTAGGACAGTAGAAATGAAGTGAGGAAGAATATGATTAGGACCTTAAAGGAATTTGCAAAAGCAGATTTTTTTTTTAATTCCTTGTGAGAAGCAGCAATGCCAAAGGGAAGAACAATTAAATGGAGGCTAGTCCTGAGTGCCAAAGAAGTAATTTCTAAGGGCTTTTCTTTTTTTCATTGAGCATAAGAGAAAGATTTAAATGATACAACCCTTGGGCTCATGAGCTTGGCAAACCCTGTTAATTTTTCTGTAAAGACAGTCTTGCTTTGCCAAATAGATTTCACCAAGTTTTCACAGCTCTTTCTAAAGCACTCTAGACAACAAGAAACCATAAATTAAACCAAAATAATAAAGATAAATATTGTAAATTTAACCAAAGCAGGAGTGATAAGAATCACAAATAAAACTCAAACGGAAGGCTTGTTGATGGAGGAATTCTTATGCAAATAAGTAATGGAGTTTCTGTTTTCCTGTTTGCATCATTAATTTGTAATAAAACATGAATTAGGAACAGTTTTCTAATAGTGCCTTCCCCTCTGTTTTGCAATATGAGACTTATTAGAGAATGTAATCTGTCAAATGCTTTCCTTTTAAAGATCTGCTGCTTCTGGCTTGCATTTGAAGTGAGAGTAATTTGTGAAGAACTGCTGTGCAGTCTAGATGCAAACTGTTATTTTTGTGTACAATGTTTTTTACCCCTGCTGTCCTATTCCATTTAACAAGGCAGTGTCTTGTCATTTAGATTTACAGAACAAAGGTGTGATGAGAACAGACAAGTTGAACGTACCAGAAGACTCCATAGGTGAAGGAGCAGAGGTCAGTAGTATCAGAAATGAGACTTTATTACTCTGACAACCCATAAAAAGGTTTGCAGTTGTTTTGCTGATGTGCAGGCTGTTTTGCTGTGTTTTGCTGTGTTTTTTTGGTTTTGATGTGTAGGCAGTGGACTGGAGAAGGGAACTCCATTTGCATTATCCAACAGAAGGACACAAATCCAATCCCTGAAACTTTCTGTGGTTGTGCAGTGACTGAGCTCCTAAACTGAGGAGGTCAGCAAGAGCCTCTTGGCATATTGTTTTTCCATTCCCCAGTCAAACCACACTATGAGTTCTCAGATAAGCTCAGTAAAAGAAGCCTTCTTGTTGTCCAAGGTGAAACTTACCAAGGCCATCACTATTTTCTCTTTTCTGCCTTCCTTGTTATGTTACTACATCATTAATCCTCTCCCCAAAGCTTTCAAAAGCAGACTGAAGTATGACGCATCAGGCATTCTATGGTGCATGGTGTGTCTAAGCAGCATTCATCATTCACCATTGTGCTTCATTGTGACTGGCATTTTATCTCAAGATTCCTACTGTAAGCATCCTTTCTGGCCCTCCAATAGTAATCAGAAAGATTTTCCCACTCCCATTAGACCTGCATGGAAGGAAATTACAGCATTAAATGTCAGTTATGGGAGAAAAGAGGAATGGAATCAAAAAGTGCTGGTTTCATTAGCGTCTTCTTGTAAAAAGAGAAAGACTACTATCTAAAATTGTTACTACAGATATAGACAAGGAATGATGCCATACATCAAATGGTATTGCTTACAATTATGTAGGAACAATGCTGCTAAAAAAATAAACCTGAATAAAACCCTTTTATAGGTTATTCAGATAAAAAGGCCAGATTCACTGAAGCTTAAGAAAGAAGACAGAGTAAAAGGCTCTTTTCTAAGAAAAGGAGATGGAGAATGATGCCTTACTTGTCTTCACAAGACAGCAGAGCAATGACTTGATATGGAGTGTGTTTCATCTGGAACAGAATTTTTCAGAAAAGCAAAGTCTTTTAATTGTACTGTAGAGTCTATACAGTGAAGAGCAGGCAAGTTTAACAGACTGTGTCCACAGTAAAAAGTAACTTATAGAAAGAAAAATTATGAAAGGGATTTAAAGAGGTTTTTAAAAAATAAATTGTTCCCTATTCAGGCTACTCTTCTCAAAACTGAAGGCTCATAATTCTTTTTTCCTTCATATTAATTACCATCCAGATTAAATTAAATTGTGCTGCTTAGCTGTTAGCACCAGCATGATGGACTCTTATGTTCAGCAAAGCCACTGGTGGAGCTTTCTCGGCTCCTGCCTGCAGCTTTTCTGTGCAATGCTATCAGTTCTTGAGAGCTACAATTATTTGCACCCATCTGCACTTGAAATTCATCTTGATCTCTGCTCTGGGTAGCTCACAAAGAGTTAAATTTTCTGAAAAAAAACCATTGAGATTATTAAAACACTTTTTTAATAGAAATTATTCCAAAAACCAAGATCTATTGTAAAATATAAGGATTAATTTATTAATCAGAGCTTTCTGAACTCTCACATTAAGCAGCTTTGTTATGCTAATTCCCTTATAAATGAATAATGGACTTATTCTCCCATTATTGCCTATCATTTTAAAAGACCCATTAAGAAAATTAAGATGTCCTTTTCACTTGAAAATTATTATGTATTTTATAGCACAAGTTTTTTAAATTGAATATTTGGTCCCTATACCCTTCTGCTCTCCCTTGCCCTGCTTGTACTAGTCAGTCAATGTTCAAATCAAACATAGCCATAACTATTTGTCACAGAGATACATAGTGTGTGGAAAGAAAGCACAATGGAGACAATGTGTTTTGGGAACAGGGGCCCAAATCTACAAAGCTATTTACTTCTGACATATCTGTAGATGTTGCCTTAGTTCCTAGACATTTTAAATAAAATTCTATAGAGAATAATGACATAAAAGAGGAAAACCAAGATGGTACAGCTGTAGAAAGCCAGTAAGTTAAGTCACAATATAGGATTTGTGTTGAAAAAAAGCTCTTCTTACTAAAAGAGCTTCGTTTAGCTGCTGACTTTCCACATGTCTGTGAGAGTTCATCAGCTCCTGCTTGCGTATGTATGTGTTGTTAGTCAGGTTCAAAACTGTCCAGCAATTAAATTTACATTGTCAGGTCTCTTACAGTGGAGTTCTAGCGCTTTCTGGTGAGTGGTCCAGGCTAGATTGCTGCCTTGATATGTATTTTCCCTTGTGCACTATGCAGGGATTGGAGGGTGAGGAGGGAGGGGGAACAGGGTGAAGGAGGTTTAACATACTGCAAACAGCTGGCAAGTAGACACACTGACATTATTGTGTCCTAAGCACACAAGACATATTCCTTTTGGGAGAATTCGCACTCTTGGCTAAGGAACACAAAGTCCCTTGGTCCCAGGTCGTGACTAATATGACTTCTGGAGGAAAAAGCCTTGGCACTTGCCATTTGCTACATCCCAGAACGGCCTAGTCCATTTATCTTTTCCTTCCACTCTTATGGACAAATGACAATTTTAGGCCAAAATGGCTTAAACTACTAAAGGTTCTATGGCACCACCTGTGACAAGAGCAGAATGGATTCATGTGCAGGCTAAACTGAGGCTGAGTTCAGGCTGCCTGTAATGCAAGTACCAGTAATAGCATCTCCTCTGGAATTTGCAAGTCAGGAAAGTATTACCAGTTATATGTGGCCAAACAAACATGTGGCCACAAAGCACCATGGATGAAATCAGATTTGGCTTCCTTAGGCCAGTTTTGGAAGAAAAAGAGGTCTGTCAGAATGGACATTTTCTTGTATATTCCCTATATGCAAGACAGAAATAAAATTGGGTTTTTTCTTCCCATTCACAGGTAGGGCTGTAAACTTTTATGAAGCAGAGGTACTTCTTATGATCATGGAATCAGAGAATCACTTGGGTTGGAAAGGATCTTGAAAAGCATCTTGCTCCAATCCCCCTGCCTTCCACTAGACCAGGTTTCTCAGAGCCCCATCCAACATGGTCTTGAACAATTCTTCTGGACAACCTGTTCCAGTGCTTTACCGCCCTCACAATTAAGAATTTCTTTCTAATACCCATTCTAAACCTAGTTTCTTTCAGTTTGTAGCCATTTCCCCTTGTCCTGACACTAAATGCTCTTGTAAATAGCTTCTGTCCATCTTCCTTGCAGGCTCTCTTGAGGTACTGGAAGGCTGCAATTAGGTCACCCCAAAGCCTTCTCTTCCCGAGGGTGCACCATCCAAATTCTCCCAAGCTTTCCTTATAGGAGAGGTACTCCATGCCTCTAGTCATCTTGGTGGCTTTCTGCTGGACTCATCCCAACAGGCTGATGTCATTCTTGCGCTGGGGAGCCCAAAGCTGGAAGCAGCACTGCAGGGGGGCTCTCACCAGAGAGGAGTAAAGGGGCAGAATTCTCACCCTGCCCACACTGGATGCAGCCCAGGACATATTTTGGTTTTTCCTTTTGTTTTTGAAAAGCTGGAGCACATTGATGGGTCATGTCCAGCCTCCCATCTATCAGCACACCCAAGTCCTTCTCAGCTGGGCTGCTCTTGAGCTGTTCCTCCCCCAGCCTGTGTTGATACTGGGTGTTGCCCAGCCGAGGTGCAGGACCTTACCTCTTATTAAATCTCATGAGATTCCCCTGTGCTTACTTCTGGAGCTTGTCCAGGTCCCTTTGGATGGCATCCCATCCTTCAGGGATGTCAACAGGACCACTCGGCTTGGTGTCATCTGCAAAATTGCTGAGGGTGACCCCTTCATGTATGTAATTAATGAAGTTATTAAATAATACTGGTTGCTATATGGACCTCTGGGGGACACCACTTGTGACTGATGTCCATCAGGACTGTGAGCCATTAACTGCTCCACTCTGGATGTGACTGTTCAACAAATTCCTTATCAATCTAACAGTTCACCCACCAAATCCATTTCTCTGCAGTTTAGAGAGAAGGATATTGTGGGGGACTGTGTCAAAGGTTGTACGGAAATCCAAATAAATGCAATTTTCAGCCTTTTCCTCATCCTCTGGCACAGTCACTCTGCCATAGAAGGCCACTGGGTTGGTCAGGCAGGACTTGCCCTTGATGATGTAGAGGCCTGGTCCCTACTACAAGGTCTCTTCAAACCAGCAGAGGTGTTCTGAAATTCTCTACCTGTGAGCTCTTGGAATTGCAAAGTCAGCCAACTTTGGTTTGATTGTGGCAGAAATGTGAACAGTTCATTCTCTGTTGGGTGTTGCTAAGCCAAGACAAAACACAAATCAAGTAGGGATAGCTCAGATGAGAGTACTCACTGGACCTTGTTTTGTCTAATGGGCTGTGATCCATAATGTTGTGCAGTTCAGTGCTTAAGTCTTGGAGAGAATTAGAGTGGGAAGAACACAGCTAATTTTCAGACTGGTGTTGTTTAGGCACATTCCTCTGTGCTTCACCTACCAGCTAGATAATGACTGAGTTCACAGGCATTTGAGAGGAGGTTTAATTTTTATCTAAGCCTTCTGGATGAATACAAAAAAATTTTTTTTTCTATTTTAAGCCCAAAGGGAAGCTCTCATACAAATTTAATTTGAAATGACAGGGTCTGCCTGATGTCAGGAAAGGACAGGTCTCTAGAAAATACATATACCTCCTTACTTGAGTGTGGGAGAGCCTAACAGACTCTGAAAAAAGTTCACTTTGTTTCTATTGGATGTGAAATGAAGATGGGATTCAGAAGACCAAACATGTGTACAGTACATTCCCCATAAACCAGACATAGAAAGCAATAGGTACCTAGAGAAAGTTGGAAGAGAGTTCAGAGAACTCTGATAGGATCCAGAGGACAATTTTACAACATGAAGTAGATTGCACGGTCATTTTCCTTCTTGTTCATGATGTTAATAGTCACTCAGAACTCCTGTGCCAGAGCTCACAAAACATATATAATTGAATTCTCTTCAGGTGGGGAAAAAGGGGAAAAGAGGGAAAAATGTCCTTCAAAATAATCCTGCAGCTGCCTTTTAGGCTGCTCCATTTTACAGCTAATCCTTCAGCTGTCAATTTTCTTCCCTCTTGCCCAGAAATACTTACATACATTTTTTCCCTTGACCCTGTGGGCACCCATTTTCGGCAGATTTGTCCACACTGTTCCTAGAATGGTCCAAGGCTGGAAATTTGCTTGCAATCAGCTCTGCTTTATGCTGACAAGGCTGTGGGAGAGCCACCAATGGCAATTTGACCACTTGTGAAACCTTCATAAAATGGAACTGTGGAACAAATTGGGCCACACTAAAAGTGGAAAAAAATTCTGTTAGGATTACTTGAAATTAAGGAAACTGACCTTGTATTTTGAACTCATGTGGGTTTTTGAATGTTGGAACTCATATGCTTGGGGATTTGTAACAGGAAGAGAGCCAAGAATTTGATTCTTTATCAATGAGTTATGAAACCCACATATTTTCCAGGCAATTATCTGAAAATAATCCTAGGCTTCCGATATTCTTGTACCCTTTCCTAATGTCTGTTTTTATTTTAGCATTGCTGCTGTCTGCTTTCCTCCAGGGAAGTTAAAAATATTCATTTATTTTCCTGCTTGCTGTGCTTCTGATTTTAAATAAATAAATAAAGACATAAATGCATAAATAAATAAATAAATATTATTTTTGAAAAGCAGGTGTTCTTGTTTATAAATACCAAAAAAAGTACCTACTTATTCACATTTTTGTAAAGGAAAAAAAAAAAAAACTTAGCAAGAAAATGCTATGGTTTTGGTGGGTTTGTAAATGGGGGACTTAAATTTGTGAATTTTGTGAGCTCTGAAGGACAATAGAGAGAGATTATTTTAAAAACACCTATATGGTTGCTGTGTCTTCTAAGCCACTACATGTGCCCCTAAAGGCGCAAATAATACATAATGATCACCTGCAGAGCTGATGTTGTGTTTTAAATTACTGAGGACTTTAAAGGGTTTGATGGATGCACTCGATCCCTGTAATCAAACCAGCAGGAGTTGGTAGAGTCTCCAAAAGAGGCAAAGGCCTGAGTCAAAGCTGGGCCCAGAACTCTTCCAGGAAACCCAGTGGAACAGGGTGAGCCAGTGAGCATGGATGTATATGAGCTTGGACACAGACCATACAATTAACACATGAATAGTGTGTGTTTTTTCCAACATTTGTTTGCCAAGGAACAAAAAAGTTGTCAGCACAAGGAGTCTCATGCACACCTGGCCCATTGTATGCAGCTTCATGGGTCAACCCCTTAACCCCATAAATGTAACAGCTTAAGTGAGCTTTTCTTAGGGTCTCCTGGCTGGACAATATGGCTGCATGGCAATGATCTCCTGTTGAGCTGGGATGCCTCACAAGTTTGCTCCTTGTGGCAGACACACCTTTCTGCTAATGTCAGATCTTTGGATGAGTCCAATTTGAGTTCTCTCTAAATTGCAACTGGACTGCATGACAGATGCTCTCACCTTGAGCTGGGATGCCTTTAAATGTTTGAGATTACCTGACACTGAGATCCATCTTTACCCAGGTAGAGAGACCCTCAATAACAACAGTGGCTGACAGCATGATAAATCAGTGGTAATGAAATCCATGTAGTTAATCCCTTTAGACATAAACCACTGACCAAGTCGGAGTCTAAGATTGGACCTAGACACACCTAGGCTCCATGAGAAGTCTAAAGAGCAAGGAAGTCTACTCTAAACCTCATGAGTCAATGGAAGGGTCTCCCTTATCCTTTATAAACTTCAGTCTCTTTGTAAATAATTTTAAATACATTCTAATTTGATTTTTCTTTGTATGTTTCATCTGTGTAGCAAGTAATAGAGTGAATCTTGCCATCAAACTTTGTTACAGTGCATTTCTATATATTAAATGGTATGAATTCTACAATTTCAATTATATTAAAACAATTTTTGCTAATATATTTGATGGTGGCTATTTAGGTGACCTTAAATTGTTCATTTGTGACATGAAGGAAACAACAGAGAGGCCAAAATGCATGAACTGAAACAGTGTTCAAGAGAAGCAGAAAGAGCTTGTAGGTTTTTGGATAGACAATGTAGTCAGTAAGCCTCACGTTCCCCTGAATGCTATAACAAAATTCTCTATTGTGAAGCTAAGGTTTCTTTTTTTCCTTGGTAATCTTTAGTTTGCACCTACAGTTATCAGGGGAGGTTTATCCCAAAGCCTTTTAGCCATGATTTAGAGCCTTTTTTTCTTTTTATTGCTTTTATTCCTTTCCAAGCTTTCAGAATAGATCTCTGGTTCTGTTAGATTTTGGCTTTTTTTTTTTT